>WHVE01001080.1:0-32785 GCA_015178995.1 Trichophaea hybrida
AATAGAATAACTTCAGAAATCGCAAAACAATGAATCAATTTGTTCAATTTGGGAACAAACTCTATATCAAACAGAGCCAACGAATGCATGAATGAAGAAACTTCAGTTAAATCAATGAGTATATTTCTGAGATTTCGGGTATAGATCATGTTCCAATATGATCAGAACTCAAATAATTGATTGGACCGACAGAATTTCATGCTGGAACTGGTGAAACCCACAGGTTGTTGGGGCGGTCCAGTTTGAAAAATTAATCAATCCGACCCAGCGCTAGATTGCAGTTCCAGACCCGGAATGGGACCCGGACCCGCAATTTCTATCTGTTGCTAACACTTTCTCCTGATGATAAATTTCCACCACTATTTCAGTTACAATGTTTTCGTTCAACATCTAGGTATCTGTCCAATAATTAATATTCTGTTCATCATGTATTTATACTGTATACTGTGCTCCATGCCCCTTGACTTCGTTGTGATTTGGGTGGGGATTCATTCATTTTGTGACTCTCCTTTGCATGAATGGTGGACAGGCAGTGGTTGGGTATGTTTTGATCTTCAAACTGTTTGATATTCAAAGACTGAGGGTGGATAAAGTTTGGATAAAACGTATTTCAATTGCGCCATTGCTTTTTTCCATGCTGTCCCATAGAGTTCAGGCTCTATGTGGACTACTACATTCAGCAGTCACATTGAATGAAGGGAAAGACACTGGACATTGTTTCCAAATTGAATGCATATCTGGAAATAGATAAAATTGAATTACTTATTTTCGTCAGATGTGATTAAGTTATACAGCTATTGGATAGAGGGCAGAATCATTGTTGCCTCTATTGTTGGGGATTTGTAGAAGGCTCCAAGAATACAACCAAGGGCAATATTTTGAACTGTTTCAAACTTTGGTGGTTAGGTTGCTTGCCCCGTCGTCCATTCTGCTGCTCCACCATAGCAAACAGGTTTAACATATGTATTGTATAGTTGGTGGACAGAATTAAGAGTTAATGGTAATTCAGTAAGTGATTTGAGGCCTCGAAGGGCCGTTGTGCCACATGAAGAGTTCAACATAACATGATGTTTAAAGTGGAATATTCTGTAAACTTAAATACCAATCTACCTTATCTTATCTGGACTGATGCCTTTTGTGTCATGGGAAATGTGTGTGTCATTGGGTATAGTTATCTTTTAATGGTCTGTGGTGTTGCTATATTGTTTAGTATGGAAGTTTTCTGGCTTTTGGTATTCAAATCATACAGTCTTGTTTTCTGCCGATTGGAAGGACATTTGTGCAGCAGCTTCTAGGTTTCATTGATTATATGCTGTTGATGTACTTGAAACAACATTCAAAATATTGTCCATACAACTGGTGCTCAAAGAGTTGTAGTTGTGAGTTGTGACTTCATAGATCAGAGGACTGGAATGCAGGAGGTAAATAATTGGGAATGCAGGTGATCACAGGGGGATTCCAATATGGTTGGGCCTACAGGATTGTCAAATATTCACGGCTGGTTATCTAGGTCCCGGGGCTCAGAATTCAATGGTTTATACAATCCAAGTGCTGGATGGCTCGAGAGTCAAAAATATTTTTCAACTCAAGTAACGAAGACTGTACACAAAAAACTCGATGCAGAATCACCAAGTTTGAAAGATGTGAAAGCCCGAGCTAATTCATTGTTTTATATAGCAGAGAATGTGTGAAGAAAGAAACTTATACACCGCCTAATGCCCTGCTTGAATAAAGCGATTCACTCATTCCATAATTCATTCAAACTCCGGTTTGCTTTGTACACCAGTTTTGCATGATTCCATTATTTCCCTCATTGGAAACTTGAGTTCGTTCTCGTCATGCTTTAGCCAATGTTAAGAACATTATTTCATTCTTGTCGTACTTGAGCCTCCATTCGACACTCAATTTCGCTCTCGTGTTGCTTTGGTGTCCATTCAAAATCTGATTGCATTCGTGTCGAGCTTTAAGATTTTATATTTATCACTGATCATCATTCCACCACCGATGCTCACTCAGTAAAATGTGACAGCAACTCCCGCTCCCCAATGCCCAGATCCCACACTGTTCACAACCAGGGCTTGCCAGGCTAGTCAGTATGAAAGTCGTCAATAGATTTAAGTCCATCTATTATGGTCACCCGTTCCCAGCTGCATATATTGTTACCCCACAATTGAACAAAATAATGAAGTACCCTCCGGAACAGCCTTGGATTGTCTATCTGCTTGACTTCGTACTCCTCTTCTCTGACTTGTATCACCAGTGTTGGTGGTTCTCGCTGTTGATATGGAAAATGATCTTCAGTGGATTGCTCCAAACAAGACATCAGTGTGACAACGAGAATGCATAGCTGATTGGGAAGTTTTATTCGATAGGCCCATGGATCAATGACCTCGATTATTTCAGATGGCCCTATGCATTTCCTGTCGAGTTTCTAGTGAGGTCGGGTGTTGATGAATTTTGTGCCTCCAGCCAAACGTTGTCGCTGACTTTCAATGATATACCGACTATTTGAGACTCATTGGTCTGTGTGGACTGTACGGCCTGGGCCCTCTTCATTTCGGCTCTGAGTTCACTGAAAATTGATTCCATCGGTGGGCATATCTCCTGGGCGTTGACTTAACATATATCATTAGCATCTTTGTTTGGATGTCAGCCAAAAGTCAATCGTGGTTGAAAACCGTAGTTACCAAACAATGCGGAATAATCCGTCATCTCCGAGATATGATCGTTAGCTGCAGAATCTTCCAACCGTAACCACTGGACCCAATCTTCTTGCAGGTAATTGACAAAATTTCTGAGATACTGTTCCATTATTGCTTTGACTGTTTCAGTTTGGCCCTCAGTCTGAGTATAAAATGCCTTGACAATCTTCGTTCGATTCTCAATCTTTCATAGTCGTGTTTCCAAAATTGTGATTCGAATTGCTCGCCTCAATAGGGAATTATCTATTCGTGCAGTCAGTGCAATCTGAAACTTCTGTGTTGTACTGTTCTCTAAGCTGCTGTCATTCTGGTTGGAGAGTACAGAGATCCAGGTGTCGCATCTTCGTCAGTCGATCGGCCGCTAC
This sequence comes from Trichophaea hybrida, assembly GCA_015178995.1. Lineage (NCBI taxonomy): Eukaryota > Fungi > Ascomycota > Pezizomycetes > Pezizales > Pyronemataceae > Trichophaea > Trichophaea hybrida. The sequence goes on from WHVE01001080.1 coordinate 3,068, forward strand.
CCATACTGTGTTGAAAACATTCTTTTCTGGTAGTCCAACTACGAAGTCCATACTCCTGCCCTTCCATGGTTGCTCCGGTACTTCTGACTGTGGTAACAACCCAGGAGATTTTGGGTGGGTTGCCATGTTCCGCTGGCAAAGATGGCAATTGGATACAAAGTGGTTCACGTTCTGCCTCATTTGGTTTCTCGGAATGGCTTCGACATAGCATGTAGTAGGTTTCTCTCCGTCCTGGGAACCCACGACGGGAAAATCATCGCATACCTGGTTCCAGTTGAGTTTGTCCTCATCTATTGGTGGGATTTGTGTTTCGGAAAATTCCAACGGTTGTGCCTTGTATATTAATAGTCCTTCGCTGCTACCATACAGGCATTGTTGTCACACCCTGTTTACCCAGTTCCTGAAGCCTTTGGTGGTTGTTGAATGGTTGTCCAGATCAACCATCTCTGCAAAAACCAGTACCAAGGTTTGGCGTCGCTTCTTGTTGAGGTTTTCTGTTTTTGATATAATTTGCTGGGTTTCCTTTCCGCCCCCACCTTGGGAGGAATGTTTCCTGTGTGTCCTGGGAGTGCATCGTGCTTCTGTTCTTGTTTGCCTGGGCGTTGAACAATTGTGAACTTGAGGTGGGAGAGAAATTCAGACCACCATGTCAGCCTTCAGTGTAATAGTTTCCATGTTATGAAGTATTCCAGGTCCTGGTAATATGTGCCAATATCAATCACATGTGCCGAACGTGTGCATTCATGCCTCCATTGATCCAAACTTTCAACTATTACACCTGATTATTGATTTCAAAATTTATAATTTTCTTTGGCGGACGAATGATTTTTGGAAAAGATGGCCACTGGATATTGCACACCTTGGATGCCGTACAGAGAAAGAACTCTTGCGGATACATACCTTGAGGCGGCGGTTTCGAAAACTATTTCTTTTTCATTGTCGAAATGGGATGGAACTGTGGCAGTCGTAGAACCTAACTTCAGTTCGGTGAATGCTCTGTCCTGATCGAGTACACAGTTGAAGGGTATCGGCTTTTTGGTGAGTTTTGTTTGCGGTTGTACCACCATTCCGTGCTTCCACAGGAATCATTGGTAGAAGTTGGCGAAGCATAAAAAAACCTTGAACTTCTTTTTGTTTCGCTGCTGTTTTCAAATTTTCCACTGCATGGAGTTTTTCCAGATCCATTTTGAATCCAGTTACTCCAACAATCAACTCTAGGTACCTGACTTCTTCCTTATGAAACTTGCACTTCTCTGGCATTAGATTGAGGCCGGCTCCCTTGAGTGATGTCATCACCGCTCTGATCTGCTCTTGATTGGCATTATGATGATCGCTATCAATCAGAATATTGTGCAAAAAGACCGTGCAGAATCAGCCCAGAACGGTGCGTAGTGTAACATTGATAAATTCTTGAAATTATGCTAGTGCGTTGGGAAGTCGAAAAGGCATAACTATGGATTGAAAACGTCCGAATCAAGATCTGAAATCAGTTTTTCTTTGGCCTCTGCCTATAATATTAATCATATTTTACACATCGCAAAGTTCTAATATTGTATCGTAATTGACTTTGGAGAGACTCACCAAGGTTTCTGAGGTGGATGGTAGTGGATACCGGTGATTGATTGTTCCATCGTTCAAGCCTGTGTAGTCGACGCAGAGTCTCAGGCCTTCTTATTGTTTTGTGGTGAAGAGTATTCAGGTTCCGCAGGGTGCAGATGATGATCAAATATATTCTTTGGACAAGTTGTTCTGGATGCATTCTGTTAGTACTCCCAATTTTTCTGGTGATATGCTGTACATATGTCCTACAGACTCTATGAACCGTTTTTGCAGAATAATTTTATCGTTGTAGGACCGGTCCAGAGGCATCATTTCCCTCTACTAGCTTACTGAACAGGGGTAGTAACTTCTGGTACTCTTTGGGCATCACTTCTTCAACGTATGTTTCTTGTAGATTGTTTATTGCCCATAGTTGATTCATTTCTTACAATGTAACAGTGTAAACTGTCAGCCCTGCCGTTCTCATTGTGGTCATGCAGCGTGAGTCAGCTATTGGGCAGATGTCTGGCATCAATTTTTCCGGATATGTTATATCGATATGATTGCCCTACACCCATATGCCGCAATGGTGTGGGCACTGTTGTTGGCAGTAGCTGCTTTCGAAACCAATCCTGCAACTTTGCAATTTCATTGTTATATACAGAAGATGTGACCAATATAGCCCTGAAACTGTCGGAAAATGTCCTAACTTTGTTATGGATGCTGTTAGTTCCTTGTGATGTAATTGTATTGCCATGTGTCACTTGGACATAGTTGTTATGTTCCTTGATTTGATACGCCTGCCTTCGATAACAGCTAACTCTCTTGATTTTTGTAATTCCTTCTCATCTAATGGATCATGGCAAACAAAATCTTTGTGCACAAATGATATTCCTGTGGCTCCAAAGTCAATTACGATATGCATATCGATTAACCTGTCTCCTATTTTCAGCGATCATTTCACAACAGGATGCTTCCTGTCCATCTAAGACTCCAAAATGTCTGCACCACAAATCAAGAAATGCCAAAATCGAAAACCAGATTCAGTAACTTTAGTGAAGAAGATTCTTGCCCAGTGCAATGACCATGATCATTGTACCAGCTTAACTTTTCCCGACTCAACTTCATTTCCTCAATTTGCATACATTTCATGTCCAGCTTCATCAAAGGTGTTACCTCCACCCGTTCTGATGCTGCTTTGAATATTCTCAGGCACAATGCCACAAAGTGCCTGCTATCTTTGCATTGGATAAAATGTGCTCTGTCCCTTTGTCGTTTGCGTTCATTCCCATTATTTTTGTTTGCTTTGACTTGCGAGAGGTCCATCGGAGCGGGAAAATGATATCCAGCTACTGTTCTCGCTGGTACTGAATCAGGGGCAGATGTGGGGTTGGTTGTAGGGTCAGACTTCTGATAGCTTCCTTCCCATCTGCCTGACTTCTTTTTCGCCACTCCTCATGTTATTTGTGGCTCCCTTTTTGAGCCCAATGTGACGAATTTGACAAGGTTTTCTTGTTCCTTAAGGTGTTGTAGACAATGCCCGAGTTCGTTGTATAGCCTGTTTCGTAAAGCATTCATTTGGGCTTCAACATTCCATTTGAGGTCCACTATGTCTTTTGGAATTCTGCGTAGTATTGAGAGAACTTGAAGTCTCATTGCTTGAGTTTCAAGAGTTCCCTCATGGCCGTCGCTGCTTTGTCCAGGCCTGCAAAACATTGGTCTAGCAAGTCAACTCGGTTTTTCGAGGTTTTGAGCTTGACGTGCCCGCATATTTCATCGCATACTGGCATTGATAGTGCCAAAGGTACCTTCTACCTGGCATCCCACTGCATACCTCAGCTACTTCTGTTCGTTATTGAATGCATTTGGTATTCCAAGCGATCTCTAAAGCTGGCTGCAGCTCCCATTCTTGGAGTTCCTTTCTCTTTTCTCCCGAAATGCTGGCGATATCATTTTCCTTGTCTTTCATTTTTCATATTTCTGCTGTGCTTTCTTCTGTCAATCTCAACATTTGGGTTACTTGTTTCGGATTTCCTTCTGCCAAATTCCAGATCTTCTCCATCTGTGCCCAAGCATCTTACAGATCCTGTTCCAATTCCGCCAGATCCGGAATATTTTGTTTCAGCTGTTGTCCTATGTTTCGGACATTTTCTTCTGGATCTGTGTGATTGCATTCTGGGATTGTTTCCCCTGTGGTTCTTAACTTTTGTTGGGTTGGAAGCAGCTACTGTTGAAGGTCGTCCCGTTTCTTGATGATCTGGTCTCCTTCTGCCGATGACTCCAATATTGATGCTTGTGCATGTTCCACATATTGCTGTTCCTGCAGCAATACATTCAAGGTGCTTGTTGTCAGAAACTGAGCAAGGGCCGTCAGTTTTGTATTGGACCCTTGGATATGTCCCAAGAGTTGTTTTGCGTCCATTGCCTTCTGATTTGCAAGGGGTACGTGTTCTAATTCCAGATGGAAATCTCTGGTCAACATCACATCGTTGGCTGTTCCTGTGGATTCACCTAACATCGTTGCAATTTACAAATGATCATTGGTGTGAATATTTGTTCATTTTCCTGCCTAATATTTGTACTAATTCAAGCCAGACATCTCAGATGTGTGTACAGATATCCCTTTTCCAGTATATCCAGCAGTTGTTGCGACAAGAAATTTCATTCCAAATAGACAGATTTGCGTTCCTGTACATTTTGTGCCCGATCACCAGTCACTGTCATGCACATATCAAAACATTGTATAGGTCATTGCCCAATGTGAATACTGCTGCTTTATGCAGGTGCATCACTAATGATCGGAGAGGCCATCGTGCCTGCAGGTACAACACATTCCATGAAATTTGTTTTTTACACAGAAACAAGTGCTTGTGAGTTCTTTGAGGGTCTGGATGAATAGAGGTTTGACTGGACAATGTGGTGTTGGAAGTATTGAAGCTAGTGCCAATATATATGCAATGATTTCGATGGGCAATTGCAGCGATATTTGACCACTCTGGCTCATATATATTCCTTATCAATCAGTATCTTTGCGAAACATAGCTGGATATATGGGTCTTTGAAATTACCACAAACAACATAAGCAGAGAGGTCTCCCATTAGAGTGGATAACCACTGTATGTTCAAAATTCCTTGTTGATCTGAAAACTTTGCAAGGTGACAGTAGTAGTTGCCTAACGATGAAAATATAGACAAATGAACATATAACTGGTAGAATTAATTCTAGACTTGTTGTTCTGACAAAGATTCGGGGCGGGATGTTGACTGCTTGGAGGTCAGGGTGCTAGGGATGATAAAATCGGAATGCCGGAAGGCTGAAGCATCGAGAATAGCCTGTAGCTAATGAATCGAACTCTGTATGCAAGAGACTCCAACAGGACTCACCCAGTGTGAAAGACCTGAAAGCAGAAGATAATTGATTGTTTTATAGATGAGGAAACAAGTGAAGCAAGAAACTCATCCTCTGTCGAATGCCCAGCATATATCAACCAATATATTCCTTCCATAATTCATTTGAACTTTGGCTTGCTTTTTACACTGATTTTGCACCATTCCATTGTTTCCCTGATTTGAAACTTGATTTGGTTGACGTTGTACTTTAGCGTGCGTTGGAAATCTTATTTCATTATCATTGTGCTGGATCTTCAATTCAAAACTTTCCTGTATTGCTGCTACGCTTTAGCATTCATTCAAATCCTGATCTCATTCTCATTATTCTGTAAACTTTAACATTGGTCACTGATCATGATTCCACCACCAATCACCACTTAGCCCAACCCTGACAGGTATTGGTTACTTTCAGCAAGTGCCTATTCAGTTGTATGATATAACATACAATGTGCCACTCGAAATTGAAGTGCGGTTAGGAAGGCCGTATGATGTGGAGTTTGGCAGAGGAAAACTTTGGATTCATTGTCCAATGCACAACTCACATCCATGAATAGAGATGTGATCAGTCCATATCCTTGCGTTTCTGGTTCAATTTGATGTAAAAGTACCATAGTGGCATCAATAGCAGAACATTTTCTGGCTACCCCAATTGGCTGATCATGTTGTATGTTCCGTTATTCAGGTATATATGCGAGTTGTTTTGCCATCAACATTTTAAAGCTCAGCCGAAAGCAATTGACAAGGGCAACAGGTCGGTAGGCCGTGAAAATTGATACATTTGGTTGTCCAGGTTTGAGATGAATCACAGCTGTTGCTTGTGATAAAATGTCAGGATGGTACACTATTTTATCCAGTATGGTAACAAGACTGTTGAATTTTTCACTGGCAGCGAGGTACGCTTGCCAGAGGCATTGAAAGGCAAGTCTGTCCGGTCCAGGGGCTTTGAATGGTGCAGAGGTCAAATTTGGTTGTTTGATTGCTGTGGGGATAACTGTGAACCATGGCAGGGTATGCCTATTGATCAAATATGTTGGAGATGATGCATCGGGTGGGGGCGGGAATATGGTGGAACAGAGCCATGCAGCTTGCTCTTGGCTAGTCTCAGCTGCCATATTGGTGAATGAATGATGTGTTGTTCACCTGGTATACTTTGTTTGGTATAATGGTATCACAGTGCCTTGCGCTTTTGTTAAACATTCAATTTATATTGATATTTCAGTGGTGAGGATATCCTGGAAGTATGGGTTTTGAACAGCTTTGAATTGGATTTGATTACTTTCAGGATGGGTTTGCTTCCATTGCATCTTGCTATAGATGATTTAGGTCCCAGAAATATTGGGTGCCTGTGTCTACCAGCTGTTTGCATGGATTGAAAGCGGGTGGACCAGGGTTGATTTATTGACTGCATCAAGTGTCATGTCTGAGAGCATTAAGTCAGATTTGTAATGGTTTGATTCAGTTGGATACTCATGGAGGTGTTGCCACACTATTGATGTGGTATGGGGCAGTGTATTGAGAGTATTGGAGCATATATGTCAATTTGTTTTATTTCAGTTTCATTATATGGTATTAGAGTTGATAGGAAACAGTGTTCATTCAGCCACAATATTTAACCTGATAGTTGTGTGATACCAGGCACATCATTCCAGGTATTATCTGCTGAAAGTTGTATCCGTACTTGAATCTGAACCCCTATGAAGGGCAATCGATCAGGAGCAGAGTTTGGGATGTAGAAATCACAATAATATTGTGAACAAAAAAGCATAGGCGTTTTCTAATGTTTATGATATTGACGCTTGTTCTCCTCTCAATGAATGTTGATGATGGTGCCTTTCTACCCTTAAATAACTCAGATGCCTTCACACCCCTGTTTTTGCTTTCTAGCAAATATTTCCAACTATACGTTTCTCTTGTACCACAGATATTCAAGAGACCTTCAAACAAAAGCCCTGCCCATCGCAATTAATGTGGATATCAATCTGCCGATTGTCTGTCAACTTTATTGTCATTGGATCATAATCCAACCACACATATTGTTCATATCATCAATAACATCGTTTTTTGCCTCCAGACCAATTGTATTCTTGCGCACTGATGACGTCCAGATGAATAGGCCTATTGCAATGAAGAGTAGCTACACTGTCAAGAGTATGTACACATTGTTCATCGTGAGACAATCGTGAGCTATATCGCAGGTGCCGTTCAGCTGTTCACCCGCTATCACTTCTTCATTGGCGATTTTCGGTAAATGCCACCCATACTAGTGATTAGCTTCTGTTCCTTCTCAGAGGTGTGGATCCTTATGTACTTGCCAAAATGAACGATTGGCTCTGGCATCTGGAACAAATAATGATGGATGACATTCCAATCAACAGAATTGTGTATGATTGTATTTAATGCTGCTGTGAACTTACGAGGTGTAACACTATCCCCTCTATTTGGTAGTTCTTTTCTCAACAAACAATTCTACTCTGGTCATAATTGGTCTTGTTAAAATCCGATCCAGCATGCTGAAATGAATTGTTTTTGTAATCCACTGAGTCAATGCATCCACACTCACTACTCTATGTGGATTAATAAATATCTATACCTCCAGGTGAATCATGGCAGCAAGCAGAATTGATCAATCAGGTTGGGTCCAGCTAAAACACTTTGCTTACGTTTTTTTTTCTTATGATTTGAAAACATATTGACACTGTTTGCCTTAAAAATATTATTGCAAATTGCTTTATGATCTGGAAACATTGTAAACACTTGTGGCCATAAATACCAAATCCCTCAGCAGGGTTTTTGCTTGCCATTATAAAACCTTCTTGGGGAGAATGTAATAGCTCAACAGATTGACCAGATTATACTTTGTGGCCTGAGAATTTCATCTGTGATTCTCCAATAATAGACTCCTGTTGTGGAAGTTCTCATATATTATCCCAGTCCAATCCAATTATCCCAAATACCCCTTCCACTTTACAAGATATGTACCCTGTTTCCCTTCCTTGCTACACTGGCTGCCATGATATCTTCAGCTTCATAGCCTAATGGGTACCCATAGCCATCCCCATTGTAACCAAGCTCGTTTTGCGCGCTTGTTGAAGCATGCTGATGGGTTAATCCGTTGGGTTGTTGTCAGGTTGATATGGTTCGATGAGTGATACATATAATGGATTGTGCACCCACCATCAACTTGGTAAGTGAAGCGAGATAGGGGTTGGTGTCTGTACCTGTGAGACATTGCAGGGTCCATGAAGCTTTGCATCAAGTTTCCGAGATGGTTTTTGAATTTTCAAGTTGTACCCCTTAAGGATAATCAAATCACAGACGGATTACCTTGGAGGCTCCTCAACACACATTTCCGGTCTCTTCCACACGGTCTCTGCTGCGTAGTCCAAGCAATTCTGGAACAGTGCATGTACACCAGTGATTTTGTGAATGTAGTTCCGCCATGTCGGATTCTTGGCTTCCGCTGTAAAGATTCAATTGCTTCAAGGATCAATTCAACAGTTTGCATAGAATAGTGACATTGCCTTAATGGTGGTGAGAAATATATTTAGGCATTATTGACCATTAGTCACAGCTGGAACCAATTATCGTGCTCGTAGTTGCATTTATTCTGCCGATTGCATTGTAATGTGTGGTTAACTCATTCCATTTGTTCATCCATTAGACGGTGGAATGAAGAAGATATCATCAGTCTACTGTCAATAGTATTGCCTAACAAAAAACCAATTCTGGAAGAGAATGTAGAATCTTGATCAGACTGTATGTTCAATGATAGCAGATGAAATTTTGATTCCTCTTTCACAATGATTTTGACCTGACACTTCACTCCATCTTTCAATGTGATACAGTGAGCAAGTTATATGAAATCAATTGACAATTACCTATATCGATAAGCATCCGTCTGATACTTGTAATTCAATCATTAAGCCAATAGATATCGAATACCATCGGTGGTATACTAATCCCAGTGGTAGAAATTAGTAGAGAATATGCAATACTGTTTTGTTCTGCTTCCATTCTGGACACAAGTGGTTCAAATCTTGGATGCAATTCTCTATTTCCGGCCTAAAGAAGTCATATCTGACGCTCCCAATTGTGTTATCCTGACCTATGTTTCCAGTAACATTTGAATTGTGCTCCACATTCAATAACTTTTTCTTCAACTCCAGATCATCTGATATCTACAGTCTGCTTTTGTGTTTTGAAGTTTTATGTTGAAAGCGATAACTGGGGTTCGGTTATCTTCTATTGCTCAGGTGTACGATTGTTGCCACGCAGCATTGTTATGAATGTTGTTGACCATTGCTTCGCACTGTCATGCATTGACCTTGACAACTGGAATTGCAGTCAACATTTCAGAAGAAATCGCTTGGGTGGACAGCTGGGCCCCTGATCCATCTTTTTCGCTCTTTGCAAAAGCGCCACAACCAACAATCTACAAAATCACTTCATACCCAGTCCACGTCAAATTTGAGAGCTTTGGAAGCACATATTGACGAGGCTTAGGATCAAATTTCAGACCAAAAGCTTAACATTTGCCAAAGTTACACAAAATCTTTGACAAGTTGCTTTTCCTTCCACCCCCCGTTTACCTGACTAGAATCAACTTCAATTCCCACACAAACAACGTATTTCGATTCAGCAGCGCTGAAAGCCCTCAGCACGAACTATCACTACTTGTCCCCAAACTCCAGACTGTTTGGGGCAAAAATCAATGAACAAAAAACCACAATTTTGAATTTCATCGTTTCTGTACCAGTTTGCATCAGTTTCGAAAACCCTTTCGAACACACTGTGTATATTCAATGAGGTCTGGCCCTGCCTGAAGCACAAATTCATCGGGCAACAATTGACTTCACAACGGTCAATTTTTGAAATATGGTAATTTTCACATTGTCTTATTCTCCCCCCCCTCCCCTCGGAATACATTGGCCACAGGTATCCAGCAGACGTGCAAGGGAGTAGGCCATAACATCCGGCTACTTGGCTGCCATTGACCCCCTGGGTTGCACCTGAAAAAATTACAGTGCGGTTCAGTATGATCACTTACCATTTCCCTGGTTAGAAGTCATCAGCTACCACTCGCCTAGAATACCACAGCCAATGATTGCGGATAGCTGGCAAATGCACAATGACATCAGTGATGAGTAACGGCGAATAGTGCATGGTCGCAGTTGATTCAGCTCTCAATCACTGTGATTCAACTAATAGTCGGCAATCAGCTGAATTGTATCTGTACTGACCCTGACACCAAACAGTCAGCCCGCAAACACCTGAATGGTGCCAGCCAAGAAGTTGAAGAGCATTGGAGATCTACAAATGCATGCAGAACCTCATCAATGAAGCTATTCTCTAATGAATGATAGCTGGTGGTCTGGAGGTCATCAGATCGAAAGAACACCAATTGTCCAAAGGCAGCAGCATGTATGATTGGAGTAGCACAGTATACCAGTGGTCTGATTATGATCTAATGATAATACAGACAATAGGGGTTTGGTAGATGGAGAACACGGTAGGTGGGAAGGACAGGGCATTTGTTCGAAGTTCATCAGAAGACGGCTAAATTGCTGGGGCCCTGAATGAATCAGTGGATGGAATCATTTGTTACAGCAAAGTCGATGGTATAAACACCTTTGATCTTTGAGAATAGAAACACATCTCCTTCACCGTGATGAAAATGGGCCTAAACAATATCCACATTACAAATCTATTGTTTTCATTCAAATTCTTTTGTTAATTTCTCATCCAGAACAAAGTTTCTAACCTAACTTTCAAGCAGTCCTGAATCAAGTATGGGCACAACCTTCATCGCCCCAACCAGGAGTCACGCCCCCGGTGTGGCATTATATCGTTTGTGAAGAAATGCTGTGTAGGAAAGAAATCTTTCCATGTACACCGCTACATCAAGTTACCTGGATACTATATGACTCCAACTGTCATTTTCTAGTCAACTGCTTCGATTTTACTGCAACTCCCTCGAAGCTTGCAGAACCAGCACATCTCATAATCATCGATAGCATTGACACTCTCCTCAGTCCAACAGATGAATCTATCAAAAATAACATTTGGAATACACCAGATACGCCATAGGCGTCGAACCACTGCGGAATAGATGCAGCCAGACAAGGAGGAAGCCTAAATATTCATAATCCACCCTTTGCTTATCATTTCACTGGATACAGAGGATTGCACATTGATTGGGAACATCAGGAAGTGTGTAAATGCAAGGACAACTGCCAAGGAACCAACAGAATACGACAGCTAAATACCCCAGTTGCGTTGGGTGCTTATGTACGTACCCATCCCTCCCAACGCTCCAAATGCTCTCAATGCAACTGCACTTGTACGTAGCTGAGTGTCATCAGCTCAGAGCTCACATCCACAGTCCCAGTTGCGGCGGCTACTTTTTACATTGCCATCCGAATGAAACGACATGCTATTGCAAAACAAATTCAATTCATTCAGGTGGATGACAATGACCAAATGATATTGAGCAGGTAATTACACATTGCATTAACCTAGGCTCCACTCGGCTTGACCGAGTGTACAACTTCGTACATTGTTCCATACCCACTCTGCCATCATTGCCATTTCTTGTCTCTGTGTCATGGACTGTACACCATGGTCAATTGACATGGCAACTCTGTAGGTCGCCAAAAAAATTTCAAACTTCACGGCAGTCACTTCCAACACATGCTCCATTTGCTGAGTGTGATCTTATGTATTGTCCCAATCAATTGCAGTGTTATTCTTCAATATTTAAATGGTTATTACAGTAGATTTAGATGATATACCGTTCAATTGCACTGTCTACGCCACACAATAATACTATGAGTTGCCATAACAATTTCCTACATTATATTACTATTTATGCACATAGCTATTCACGCCATCCGTTGCCTCACCCCTGTCCTCTGCCTCCTCTGCCTCTTCTGCCTCCTCTGCCTCCTCTGCCTCCTCTGCCTTCTTTGCCTACTCTGCATGCTCCACCTCCTCCTCCACCTCTAACTACTCCCTCACCTGAAATTCTTCATCTGGAAGCTGCACACTATTGTCAACTGAGTATTCTACTATTGGACGATTGCGTGGCCAACTTCCATGATTGCCCTGGGCATTCCCATGTTATTTCATGATACTCCTTATGTGAATCTGAGACATGAATTTGATCAGATCGATGGCCATCTTGGCATTGGTCGTCACCCTCTTGCTCATTGTGAGACTATGTTGGGCATTGTTCAGACCATAATCAATAGCTCAACAGTCATTTGCATCAGGTATCGCAGGAAGATGATTGTAAATCGGCTCGTGCTCCACCTGTGTGTCATCCTCGAGAACACGGTTCATGGCTGCAAGGTCGGGCACAGACACTGGTGGTGCAGATGTAAACGGCCAACTTGGCTTCCCAACAATCAAGCAATTTCACTTGATCTTGATCCCTATCTTCACTCGGTCACGATACTATCCTGGCGAGCTATTCCAGTGCTCCATATGCCTGATGAATAGTGCTAGATTTGTCAGTAAAATACACATAGTTGACAGAACAACTGAAACTTATGAATGACGTTCTCTTCGGTGAATGTAAGCAATTGCCATGGCTTCATGTGTCTGTTAAGAGTCATGCCCTTGGCCCATAAATACTCGTCTAATGCCCAATGCAGTGCAGTTGTTGAGAGAACTATGTGAGTTGGCGTGACGGTCTCATGAATCGAATTGTACTGGCCCCGGGCCAGCACTCCCCTGTGCTGAGGTCGTTCAACATAATCAAGATGAAGGAAATGCGGCATATCTTTGGCGCGGATCGCGTAAGCAACATCTCGATTTGCTGTATCAATCTCGAAAACTAATAGCCAGCAAACATACAGGTAACACAAATCATAGGAATTCTGACGATCCTCAAGTATCCAAATGAATCGTTCAGGTTTCAGAACATGACTAACAGTCGAGATCTTGTCAGTGTCACAGGAGCAACTGTTGAGGTTGTGAAGCGATCCGACAATCGGCCTCACTTTGCCAAGTACTGAGAAATGGATGGAGTTGAGGCATGATTGTATCTATATATACAGTCAGGTTAGCAGTGCAGAAACTTGTTGAAATTCCGTATGTATGTGGTGGCATTATTATTGTGCGCATACCACCCAACCTTGAATCTGTGTGCATCTTCCGTATCCTGCCATGAATCATTACCATGCTGGCAATGATGTTTCTGAAGACTGGGAATTCTGTGAGTTGTGAAGACGGTTGCCAAAGCTGTTTCTTCATCGGTCATGAATGGTTTCCCCTGCAGAATACATGACTCAATTGTCTGTATTGAATGATTGAGTAAAGCCAAGAACTTTTTATCAGTAATTGCCATTATGTTGTGAGAGGTTTTAGGGACTCCAGGATTCTTGATGATTGTGTACACGAAGGTGAAAACAATGTTATATGTCGACGTTGCAATTTGACTGGTGTGTTCGCTCTCAGCCATAATGGTTTGGATACCATCTCCATTATTGTCGATCAAAACATGTGGGATAGCGCAACTGCTAATAAGTGTTGTTATGTTGGTGGCACTGGTAATGTATTGAATTCATGGAGGGTTGTTGAATCAGTGATTGGAAGGGCCCTAATGATGGTGGCAGGTATGTAAGGTGTTAGAGGAGTTGCTGCAATGTATTTTGGATTGTTTCATCAATTCAGGCCATTGTTTTCTACCGTTGGCTGGTTGGAATGCCTTCTACATTGCTGATCTGTAGTACACGGCAATGCCTTCCGCTGCCTACTGATATTTTCATATTTGGATGGAGTGGAACCTGCCTTAACGATTTCTGAAGCCTTAGTAATCGATGTTGAAGCAACACTTCTGGAGGATGCTCTGGAGGTGATCATAGTGAGCATGGTGTAGGGTAATATTCGCCAGAAGTGCAGATATTGGTCAATATTCATGAACTGTGATGGATCAACAATTTTCCCAGTCATTTGAACGATGATATCTTATGTTGAGGGACATGCTGTTTCTGACTTTGTCCAACCCTCCCGATATTGAATTTCCTTGAATATTAACTACTGGCATATTTGGTTAAACTACCGTGTAAATTGTTTGAGCAATGTTCATGGTGGTCAGCCGAATTGAGTTTGAATGAGTGCTCTTGGAGATTGAGCCTATAAGATTGCATTCCAGTAACATACTAGTGAAAAAAACAAAATCTAACAATGGCCAAAATTCTCATGCCAACCAGCCAAGTCACTTGAATCTTTCTACTATTATATTACTTCTAGCTAAACTGGGACGCAAACACAAAAATGTCCACAATTGATATGCCCACCATTAATGTTGTCCAAACATTCCCGCTTTGATATTACTTCGATCCGAAAGAAACAAGCTGCAACACAAAAACAAAACAAAATCTCAACAGAGAAAACCCAAACAGACCAAACAAGACAAACCCAACAACTGAATCAATAACAAGACCATACACAACACACCCTGTGCCAATTCCCAAAGTTGTCCTGCCAACGGGATCAATTTCCCCCCCCATTGCCTTCATTCTCAGGCTCCTCATTGTCAGACACCTTATCCTGCTCCACTTCTGTACCTCTGCCTGTATTTTTAAGCCGTTGCTTGGCAGAATGGAATTCATCAGTATTCAGGGGCACAGGAGTCAGAGGCTTTTCCTCAATTAGCCTGCGTGGAGAATTGACATGGGTTTGGATGGGCAGAGGACAACTGAATGAACGACGTGGAAAGTTGTTGATACCAGATTCAGAGTCTTGGTCCACACATTCGTCCAATTCCGCACTGTCTACCTGCTCCATGTATTCACCATCCTCTCAATTATATTCGCGCACAGCATTGGCATCTCGATACCCATTCCAAGAATTGTTGGTGTGACCCAGTTGAATCAACAACCTATTCTCCCAAGCATTCTGCCCAGCTGAAATTTTGGGCTGATAATAGGCTTCTTGTGGAAATCAGATACAGTTTCCAATCTTTGCATTCTTATCCGCAGATTGATTCAGACTGTCTCACATTTACCTTTGATTCGAGTTGCATCGATATGCTCTGAAATCGCCATAGCACATGGTAGACTGTGTCAACCGGATCACCGAAGTGTGTTATCGAGGTGGGAACTGGGAACTTTCGAGGCTTTTTCTCATCATTATTCATACCATCTGAAAAGGATTTTGGGGCATCTTCCATTCTTTCTTCGAGCTTGATTAGGCAGGCATCAATTCAATCCCAGCTGTCTGAGGTGAGCTTGTCAGTACCACCAGTTGCCATACCAATTGCGGACATAGTCGGACGACAAAGAATCAGACGCACAGCCGAGGGGAAATATGACTCTATTTACTGCCAGGATGCAACCGCTGTATCATCTTGTACTATGGTGTTGTGGACCAATGTGAGATGCTGAAGTTGTGCCAACTACAAAAAGAATGATTGGCCACAGTTGCCAAGTTGGAACCTGCGGCTCTTGTCCCGGCCATGATTCCTCAGAATCTGGCGATGGTCAAATCTGATCATTGAGTCCCAGGATGTTCAATTTCTTCCAAAGTAAACCCCAAGGTCCCATAGACCGCGGGTGATAGATGAGCTTGAAGGGTCGGGTATCTTGTGACAATGGTATACCATTTGTGATTGACTATCCAGTCAGTAAGTTGCGTGACTCATCATCTCACTCCTTGACACCAATCGATGTTGTCATACGAATGCTAGTCATCTAGCCAAAATCCAGCTATGCTGATTTCCATTGGGACCCCGGATTCATCAACTGTGCGATTGCGCTCAGGCAGGGGAATCCTGAAACAAATCATGCCGGGACAGTGGGCAGGAGGTGTATCAGTAACTCGAGAGGTCTTTGGGGCATTGCCAGTAGTTGAAGCCTTAGGGTCATTGTCGGGAATACTCATACCCAAAGATATTTGTTAAGGTACATCATATTGTCCTGGCAAGGTCCCCGAGGCGGATGGCAGGCCAGAACAGGCCTGCGGACTGGCTGGATTCCCTTGATTCACCTCTCATGAACACCTAGAATGTCCTCCATGATAACCACTAACGCCATCTCTCCAGTGTTGCTTCGCATTGTCCAAACAACTGGGACAAATGTTTGAAATATTTCAAGGTCTCTACATCCGAATGGATAATGCCCCACTGGAGCCTGAGCAATGTTTGGCGAATTTCGAGTTAGGCATCAGAGTGCCTAGTCAGGAATTCAATCTGGGCACATAGGTTTCATAAAGCCCCAAAGCATAGTTTGTTTGGTTTCAGCATTGCCTTCTTGCTCTCTGTGGACGGTTGCTGCATGCGCGCCATTGAGGTGTCAAATTGATGAGTTGGTCTGACGATGATTAGTGATTGAATAATATTCATGACTGGGTATGGGAGAATTGACTTATATTATAGATGAGAAGGTCTGACAATGATTAGTGATTGTTTAATTTTTATGAATTGGTATGGGACGAATTGACTTACATTTCAGATGAGTAGGGTTGGGAGAATTGATCTGACAGTAATTAGCGATGGATTGATTAAACCAATGTGGATGAAATGAGTGGTACCAGATGTTGGCCAAACAACCATTGACATTGATCAGTCGATGTACTATATGGATCATTAGGTTTTGTGGTTAGGTCACGTGATGGAATTCAACAATGGTTGATATCATTAGTAAGATGAAGAGTGAAACTTAGGAAAGATGGAGGAAATTTGGCAAGCTGTCAGGGGCAGCACCATTATATATCATTAGTGTTTCGCAGATGCAACTAGTCATTCAATTGGTACAATGTTTGATCATGTTGAACCGAAGGTTTATATCCAAACCAATATCTTAAAAATTTCATGTTAGATGGTATGAATCTGTCCCATTGTATTCAAAATGCTAGAGGTAGTTCATTTCAACCATTCAAGTCGCTAGGACAAGGTTTCACATTGTCAGGAGTAATTGAGTGTCTGCATAGGAGATTGATGTGAAATGATGGTTAGATACCTTCCTTCGTCAAAACCAAGCTTAACAAATTACATGCAACACTCTGTTTCACACCCCACCATACTCCAAAGACGTCACAATGGGCAGAATGTAAATATTGATCTATTTACATTGGTGTGACAACTCAATGAATTATTTTGTTTGTCGGACGGCCTTCTGATTTGGCTACAAACACAAAATCTCACTTATTTGTGTAAGTCTTGGGGACAACCTTCAGAGTTGCTGCGACACCTTTATGCACTGCCATATGCACTTTCGATTGATGATGCTACTGAACAATATACTGCAATGAAAAAAATGATATCATCTGCCTGCAAGAACAGCATCCACATATTATGAATAATACTTCCAACTGCAAATGATGCTAGCCTCGTCAGTATGGTTCTCTACTCCGGCGATATGCTTCTAAATATATCCTGGTGCCTATGAACAGCATGACTCTGACTTATTCTTGCGATGACAAGGCCACATGGAAAATTGTTAGTATCACTTCGACACAGCTGCATGAGTACTCCTCACCTATACATATTCCAATGATTTCCGCAACAGAATTAAGATTCTTACTGTTACCTGTACGATTGGCTTGGCCCGTTCAAATTTCTTGGAGTTGCTGCGAACTTGGGTTATGCAGTCAGCATTTCGCTTGTTGGCATAACATTGTCCAAGCCATTCTGTTGGAGGCTGTGAGCAGTCATGATAAAGATCAATACAGATGTCTAGAGTACGTACCCCTTTAGTGTTTTAGTACTGAAATGACTTCCGATGCCTGGAAAACGATTAACGACTGTTACTAACTCAGGCGCGACATTTCATACTGATTGACTCAATTATTGACCGTTCAAGAATAACCATCCTTCCAACAATCATCCAGTTTTGAATATATATATTATGCCAAAAGAATTATCAGATATTTAATCTCAACTGATTTGAAAATCGTATCAATAATATCTAATGTTGCCAATGCCATCAACTAAGATGCGAACTGTCGGAATGTTGATTTGGAAGGTCAGAGGCAAGCGTTTCAACTGAAATTGCTGGATGACTAAGCATATGGAGATCAATCATGCCCAAGAGTATGATGCAATGATGCGAGCGGTTTTAAACTTTCTCTCAAGATCACATCAGAGTATAGCTATCAATGATTTACAGCAGAAGCGAAATGCACCAAGTGGCCTGAGCAATGAGAATAATCAAAACCCGCCCCCTGTCTTTCAGAACCATGATCCTGCACCAAATACAGTCCATTACCTACAATCACCATCACCAGAGCCAGGAGCACCGGCAAATCAGGTAGCAGTAACACATGCATTCCGACATGTCCAGCTGCCACTACACTATTATTTCACCAAGACCGAAGACAACGCCCCACATGGTCATAACCACCCTTGGCATCTGTTTTCCAGTGCTACACAGATTCTCCTCGCGGAGATATCAACTTTGCACTGTGTGACGTTGAGTCCGATGAATGATTTGTGAAAATGACACCCTTGACTTCAACAGAGTGTCAAACAATCCACAAAGGCGAGACACAAATTCATAAGATGATTGTCATGATGTCTGATGGCCTGGGTCATTCAACATCAATGAAGCATACGATGAACTTCATATGGAATAACAGCCACCCTATGCCGATCAAGTTTTACTGATGGGATATCAAATCATCAGCCATATGGCTTTTATGTCAAACAATATACGAAAAAAATCTAGTATATGCTACTGCACGTCATTCAGCAACCACAGACATCATCTATATCATGAGATGCACTTATCTGAGTGATGGTGGGAAAATCCAGGTATGTTAATTGCCTGGAGGATGAACGAAATTGTTCTGACAGCATTTAACATTGACTGCCTGAAGGCGACACTGATGTTTCCGATATGTATCTCTCTGGTTCGGCACATCTCATAAATTTCTCCGGCAATAAGAAACCATGGCCCATATACAAGTCCATTTGCAACCTCTCCAGCAACATATGGATGAAACTAACAACTCACAGCATTGTCCTAGTAGCATGTCTACCACAGTAATTGAAATTACAAGATATCCTCGCTCCGTAAAAGACCCACCAACCAGCCCATGATCAATTTGTCATACGCAGTGTTCTTGACTACTTGCTGCGACCTGTGACCAACATCCAAAATTGTCAGTTCACCCCTCACTGTGCCGACAGTAATCACCAGCAATGCCATATGTTTGGGTCCGGATGGGTTGCTTACTATGCCAATCATGTAGTAGTGCAAAATCATGGATATGGATTATGTCCTGCATGTGAAGTGGAAAAGAAAGAATTGGGCAGGTATATCGACATATCCGCGGTACTCTGCGATGATAACATTTATGAAGCATTGTTGAATGGTTCTTGGGCAACCTTGAATGATAGAGAAGAGGCTCTCGCAAACGTGCAGAATTCTGATGATACCATCCAAGTCAGAGATCACCAACTTGCGAAAATCTCCAGTGATAACGCTCGTTCCACACTGCCAGTTGTTGAGCCAATTACTGACCACCCCGAACAGGCTGCCTCTATACTTAGAGAGTGGGGAATAAATTATGGTGACAATATATTATTGCACACAGGTTCAATTGTCAGCAATCTTCTAAAACCAGACCTTCGTCACACAATGAAGTTGGGCATGTTGAAACATCTTCTTGGGTGGCTCCAACATGTCATTCAACAGTTCAAACAAATCTCAATATATTCAATGAATTGTGGTTATCTGTACCAGCATACCTGAACATAACAAAAGCCCAGACATCATATGACGTTGTTGGCCAGTAGACTGGAAAGCAAATTTGAACAGTGTGCGGCTATCTGCTTGCTGTCGTCACCAACACCCTAGGTTGACCGAACGGCTCGGAAACACAAACATTTGAGGAAGCTATGCAATGCACCCAGGCACTGCGTGTGTTTTACCACTACTGCTGATACCTGACCCGTTGTGAGGATTCCTGGACTCTTACGGAATAGGGTCTACATCGCATTCGAAACATCAAACGAGTCTTCCTGCCATATCGGGAGTACATGAAAACATCTCCACAATCAAATCAATTGCAGAAAGAACTCAATATGGAGTAAGCCAAAGATATGATCAATTATCGAAATTGCTCTGCCAACAAACAAAAATGTCAACTCAATGAATGGAATGATTGGATGATGTCGGAAGTGGTTGATCACCTGGAGGAGTCATCCTTCAAATTTCGAAAACTTAATCATATGACATACTTCTGGCACAGTATCAAGCGATTTGTGGGGAAGCCGCTGTGGTCTTCTGATGTCAGCAATGCAGTTCACAAAACCCAAACCAAAGTCAGATATCACGCCTCCAATATGACCGGGGATGTGTATCCGCAAATTGAGAATTATTATCTCTGCCAAGATGAGTATGCAGTATGGTGAATGGACCACAATGCAAATGGTTTACGCAACATTATGAGTCGGCAACCCCAGTTGAACAGGAGTATCTGACTACTGCCAGGTGCGGAAGCAGTGCAGAAGGTTCCAAAGTCCAGCGTCAGATTTGTTTGGTTCGATACCACGGGAATATCGGTATTCAGCGACATTTGCAATTCGTATCGCCATGACAACATGCTCCATAGTTGGTGGGTTGATTGGACACTAGCATATTCGAACGCCTGCACGATATACATCAAAATCAATTACCTGCAAACGTGACAGACTGCCTCAAGGTATACAATTGAGATCCCTAACGAAGAATTCAATGGCCAATGGACATAAGCGGAAATTCGTGCTATGGGAGAAATGGAATTGTATAAAAGACCACTGAGAAACAATTGAATAGATGGCCTGAAGACATCTGAGATTTCCGGATCCTGCATATAAATCATCGCAAGGATGCTTACCTTACCAACCACTTCGTGTTTTCAGTCTCCAAATTGCCAGTCACGTGTTATATGTAGCATTTGTGTTGATGACATAACCATTCCATGGAGGAGTGCCGAATGCCATCTCTTCGAAGGTCAGTGTTGTTTCAGCATCGGGAGAGAATGATTGGAAGGTGCTGGCTGCAGGCCATATTTGTGGCGCTGCACATTGTATACCCAAAGTTCGATTCAGGGCAAAGAAGACTAACTTTCACTGGTACTTGAATTGTCTTATTGATTTGAAAACATAGAATACAATATATTATGTACGGAAGGAGTTGAATGAGGCGCTCACTGGTGGGCTAGGAATGCTGCCGCAACACTCATAGTTTTTTGGATTATTTCACAAGTTGTACATGAATTTGTCAAATAGAGACTAGTCATTATGTCCATGTGCCATATATATACTCCAATGGCTGCGCCAACAGTGGTGAGATAACACTATGTGTATGGTATATTGACTACCAATGAACATCGATGTTGTAACAACATTGCATGGTGCATGCGGAATGGTATATACCTGGCGAACGTAATGATCGGTGATTAATTCAAAGGTTAATGCACAATGAGAATGACATCATGTCTCGAACACAACCTAAAGCACGACAAGAATGAAATCAGGATGCGAGAGAAGGCTAAAGTAGGATGAATGATGAAATTGGGTTGCGAGCGAAGGTTAAAGCACAACGAGAATGAAATCGGGTTTCGAGCGACAGCTAAAGCACGATGGGAATGAAATCAGGTTTCAAATTTGGTTTCCCGGAAAAGTAGGATTCATGCAAAAACGAAATGTTCAAAGGAAGCAGCAGTTCGGATGAATTATGGATTGAGTGAATCACTGTATATAAATCTGGCATTCGGCGGAGGATGAGTTTCATTCTTTACTCGTTCTCTTGTCTATTAAACAATCAATCAGCTTCGGCTTTCACTTCCTTCACATTTGGTGATCCTTGATCGAGTCTCTTGCGTACAGCCTTAGTTTCTTTAGCTACAGGCTATTGTCGACACAGAGCTTCCTTCTCTCGAATTTTATAACACTGAGAATCCCGAGCCCTGAACCCTCGACACCCTATCCTGAATCCTTCACAGAAGAACAAGTCTAAAATCGATTGCACTGGTTATATTGGTGTTTTATGTGCCGTTATCCTCACTGTTTAGGTTGCAATTATTGTAATCACATTTGCAACATGTCATGCAAAGTTTTTAAATCAGCAAGAAATTTCGGACATACGGTCGTCATGGAATGTTATTGGAGACACATCTGTTTTTCTTTCTGGTGTACCTTTTGAAGACCAACAAATCCAGATATTTTCGGGAACCAGTGCCACTGCAAAATTCATCAGCGAGGACGAAACGCGCTGTGACTGTATTCGTTTCTGCTACAGTTCAGGTGAAGAGGGAGACCTAGATCACGATTATCCAAATCCAACTATCCACTGTAACTGCGGAGCAATTCAGGATTGGGCCAAAACACCGACCTGCAACTACGGCATAGAAGAATTGGATACGTTTTTTGATTGCATCGAGGAACAGGCTTGTATTCTTCATTCACTGTGGACCCTCGGTGTCAAAACCCTTGTGCCCTGGTATATACCAAGTCGTTAATGTGCTTGAATCCGAACAGCTGTGGTTGCTGCGATATCTCCTCTTCTATCGATTGCTGGATTTATTGGCCAAACAACCAGTGGGAACACATCTGTGATCAGTGTATAGAGGAAGAACAATTACTAGGTTTCGATATCCACAACGACCTACATAAATCACCCTTCAAAGACACCAGTAGCCAATTCAAGCGGCAGAATGAGCGGAAGATCTCTATATATCGCGATTGGGAGAGCGGATTAAGAGATAATAGCACGAATGATATTTGAGGATTTTACGAAGCTGAATCAACACGACGCCCTGACAGCAGCCAACGAAATGAAGGACTATATCGCACGCATGGCAGGAACACCAGCATCTCAAATCCAGAATCAAATAGAGCGATTAAAGGAACAAACCACTACCCAAGCAACAACCATTGCAGAATCCAGAGACAGGAACTCTGCCTTGATGAAAGAAGGAAAAGACCTCCTAACAAACAAAGACAACACGGTCCAAGAACTGGCATTAACACAACAAAAGGTAAAGGACTTGGAATCAAGTGTACCAGCCTGTACACACGAGGACATACAGCCCACAGTCACCGAATTTGAACAACGACTGGTGAACACAATGCTGACAGATACGGAGATATTAGGGCATCATCTCGAGGATATACAGGAGCAATTGAAATTCATTTGAGAAGAGAGAAATGAATATCGGGATCAGGTCAAAAGAGTGCTCGCACTGGTGGGGAATCGTGGTAATGATGGCCGTAACAGAGGACATAAAGGCATCAAAATTCTGCGATTCTCAGGAACATATCGAACGGCACTCTGCGGTTGGTTGGCACAACTGGCCATGATGATTGCGGATGAACCTGGACAATTCTTCAGCCAACTGTCCAAAATGAAGTACACGCCAAATCGACTAGAAGGCGTGGCCCAAAATCAAATTAAACCGTACATCGACCGGAACATTGAGAATCTGAAGTTAGAGCCACTAGAACAATTGCCGGACCGATTGCCATTGGCTTACAGAGACAAGGAGATACGGGCCACAGCGAATTGGGAAATGCTCGAACTTAAGCAGACAAATAGAGAATTTGCCCAGTACTACGCAGAATTCCAACGGTGGGTACCTGTGTCGATCCGAATGAGGCAGCTCAGTTGGATGTTCTCTGACAACGCTGTCTGAGGAGTTGAAAGACTCACTTCAGGACTGCGACCTCCTGTCAGATCTCACGGAATTCGTCAAAAAGTGTTTGAAAAGAGATTTCCAAATCCGCGCCCGAGCTGCTCTGAGCCAATCAGGAAGATGGGCAACAGGGTCAAGGAAATATGAAACCCTGAACAACCCCACACCTGCCCCAGAAACAGCACCAGCAGCCACTGTGGCAACTTATCATGACCCTGCTCCGATGGATCTCTCACCAGTCAAAGGAAGGAAAATAACTCTGGAAGAAAGCAAGCAGCGAAGGGAAGGAGGACTTTGTATGTACTGTGGAGATAGCAGGCACATTGCGGCATCATCTCCAAGAAATTTCCAAACAGCATCAGGACAAGTGGAAGTTACGCATATTAGGAAATCAGAAAATGAAATCGACGCTGATTCGGGAAAAGGAAAAGAAGTCGAGTCGGAAAAAGTTTAGGCCAGTGCAATATCGATGGCCATTGCGCTTGGCAAGAATCTGCTATGTCTACTGTTGTTAAATCTTGTTTTGGAATTTCGCAGTTCTCATTTACCAGTGCCAAAATCAAGGAGTCTTCCATGGAAAGGAGGCAGCTTAATGTGAAATGTTCGCTGAAAATTGGAGGCAGATTGATCTATACACACGTGTTAATTGACTGCGGAGCCACGGGAATAGCATTTGTGGAAACACACTTTGTCCGCCAACATCTGTTAGAAGAGAAGGAATGACAAGTGGCATGAGAGTAAAAAGTTATCGATGGAAGACCCATCGAATCAGGAACCATTATGACCATGGTCAAGTTAAATATAGGAATACAATCACAGCAGGAGCAACTACCAGCATTCATAACTGAATTGGAGCATTATCCGATCAAATTAGGATTGCCATAGTTACAACTTCACGACGTAGCGGATAAATTCAAGGCCCAAAAGATTGTCTTCGAAAGCAACTACTGTCAACAGCATTGCCAGCATCATTCAACGGTATAGGTTTGGTGCGATCACATGGACACAACAGCAGCGGATCCGGCAAAGCCGAAGTTAGATACCCGCACATAAGCAGCATCACCCTTCATCAGTATAGCAACGGTTCCAAATTTTGGATCGGGGTCGGTTCTGGTTCCGAACCGCTTGTGATTGGGTGGTTCGGTTCCATAGGCAGATCAGAACCGGAACCGACCCCGACCAACCAGGTTTTTGCAGGTTTCTTCTCCAAAACTATCGCTCCAATTAAATATTTGAGTTCTGATTGAATCGCGACATCTTATATACGTAGATTTTGAAGTTTTTGACTATCTTTCATGTCCCGGTCTCCGATGTGCGATACAATCAATATTCGTAGAGTCACTGCGAAAAACAGTCCATTTTAGACGTATTTTCGGCTTTATTTCACAGCGACTCAACCAATACTAATTATATCCCAAATCGGGGACCGGGAGGTGAAGGAGCGTCAAAACCTGCATAATCTATGTATATAACATGTCGCGATCCAATCGGAACTGAAATACTTAATCGAAGCAGAAAAGCTGTGATCATTGGAGCAGATGAAAAATGAGGCTCTGCTGCACGTAAAACCTGCCAAAACCTGGCGGGTTTCGGTTCGGTTTCGGTTTTCAACTCTTTGTGATTGGGCAGTTCGGTTGTTTGGCAGTTTCAGAACCGACCCAGGGCTGCGGGTTCAGTTCGGAACCAGACTGCGGCCCAGTGACTCAGACCCGTTGATAACACTACCCTTCATAAGAGGAGTGAGACGGGAGCAACTTCAGGTTCACGCCATCACCCAATACAACATCAGTAAGGCCTTGGAAATAAAGAATCTACAAGAAATGCCATTTGAAGAAGTCATCCACAAAGAATACCACGAGGCAATTCCCATTTTCCAGAAGGTGATCGCTGAAATACTACGACTGCAGTGACCCTACGATCATAGAATTACGTCACAGGATGGCTTTATACTGCCATTTGGACCTATTTACAGCCTGTCACAAGAAGAGTTGCAAGTCCTGAATGAATGGATAGATGAGAATTTGTCCAAGGGATTCATCAGATCGTCTTCGACACCCTGCGGAGCCCTGGTACTTTTTGCTCCAACACCAGGTGGAGGACTGAGACACTGCTTGATTACTGAGGCCTGAACGAAGGAACAATAAAAGACCGGTACCCCCTTCCTTTGATGCAAGAAACCTTGTTAAGACTCGCCAAAGCCCATTACTATACCAAGTTAGATGTCCGTGAGGCGTAAAATATGATTGGAATCGCGGATGGAGACAAATGGAAAACCGCTTTCAAAACTTGATATGGACTGTTCGAATCTTTAGTCATGCCCATTGGACTGTCAAATGAGCCAGCATTGTTGCAAAAGTTTATCAATGACACGCTACAACCTTTTTTGGATTTCTTCTGCATGGCTTGTTTGGACGGTATTCTTATCTATAGCGATGGTCTGGAAGAACTTAAGGAACACGTCCAAGCAATAATGACATCACTCATGGAAGCCGGCCTCTACCTGAACGCAGAACAATGCGAGTTTAATAAGAAACAAGTCAAATATCGATTATAAATTGTCAGAGTAAACACAATCAAAATGGACCAAGAGACAGTCCAAACAGTCGAACACTGGGAAGCACCCGGGAAACTTAAGGAAGCGCAAGCCTTCTGCTCATTTGTATCGATGGTTCATATGAAATGATAACAACATAGTGCAACCACTAACAAAACTCACGAAAAAGCTAGTCCCTTTCTGCTGTGGACCAGATCAAACAAGAGCATTCACTGAACTCAAAAGGGTGGTTACAACGGTCCAATGTTAGCCCATGTCGATTATGAAAAGACGCGAGTCCTTGATACCGATATTTCAATGTACGTATCCACGGGAGCGCTCTCTCAGTACGACAATCAAGGAGTGCTGCACCCAGTTGCCATCTTCTCCATGAGACATTCACCAGCCAAAGAAAATTACGAAATCTTCGACCAATAATCAGGCACAATAGTCAAAACCCTGGAACCATGGAGACCGGAATGTGAAGGTTCAACACATCCGCTCAAGATTCTTACCGATCACAAGATCCTTGAGTACTTCTTGACATGGAAACTGTTAAATTGAAGGTAGACCAGATGTTCTGAATTTCTGTTGACGTTTCAATTCAAGATGGTTTACTGGCCAGGAAAGCAAGGTCACAAACCTGACGCACATACATGAATGCCAGGAGACATTCCTCCACAGGGGCGGGCAGAAATAACCCACCAAATCCTGCTATGAACGGAAAACCTTGAAGACAGGGTAGGCAAATGATCAATCGTGGCATTCGCGGACACAGTCAACAGGGATAGCAACTCTGTAAGCTCCGAAGAGTTCTGGCACTGGATAACAGATATATGTCAGCATTGCCCGAACGACAGTAGCCAAGGACTGTGTACGCATAAGAATCAGTCGCTGTCCATCTCTGAAATACAAATTCAACCGACAGACGAGGATAAGCTCAAGTGGATCAAAGAATGCCATTGCTAGCCAGTCACGGGACATCCAGGACGAGCAAAAACTTACGCCTTGCTAAGCCAAAGTCACTTATGGAATCAGATGAGGATGGAGGTTGACCGCTATGTACGCAATTGCCCCATCTGCCAGTGGAGCGAAGCAACCCACGGCAACACTCATGGCTTGTGACAACTGTTCGACGTACCGGAGCAACAATGGAAGGGCTTGAGCATGGACATCGTAGTCGGATTACCAGAAAGCAAAGGATTCAACGCGGTATGGGTAGTGGTCGATCGCCTAAAATAAATACGTCAACTGGTACCTTGCCCAGACAGTGTGGCCGGAATGAAGTTGGGCGAAATGTATATTATCGAACTGTTCAAACTAGACTGACTTCCCAAAACAATAGTATCTGATCCAGGGCCGCACTTCGATTTGGAATTTTGCCAACACGTCAGCGAAAGATTGGTTATCGAATGAAGACTGTGAAATTCATTTGATCCTCAAACCGACGGCCAAACTGAAAGAAGCAACGCGGTAATGGATCAGTACCTCCGAAACTTTGTCAATTATCAGTAGAACGATTGGGTCTAATGGCTACCATTGGCAGAGTTCGCGGCTAATTATCATACCGCGGAGACGACCAATTGCTCTGCATTCTTTGGAAACTACAGCTGTGTCCCACGAATGACTTTACGCCATCATCAAATGAAAGATTCTAACGCCATTCGCGAAGTCAACATTCAGCCGATGGCCCAACGGACGGAGCATCATTTCAGTGAGCTCAGAGCTGAGATTAAAAGGGCCCAAGCCGTTCAGTCTGAACGGGCCAATATGTCCCGAACGGTCTGCACCATATTTGCAGTCGGTGATGAAGTTTGGCTGGACGCCCGAAACTTATCAACATTCCGACTATGCAAGGAACTTGACTGTTAACTCATAGCGCCGTAGGAAATCACCGAGGTCATTAGTCCCTGGGACTATAGAATCAAATTACACAACCAGCTACGCATTCACGATGTGCAGCCGATATCCAGACTGGTCAAAAGCGCCCAGAATCCCATCCCGAATCAAAAGCAAAAATCACCACCACCGATGATAATGGACAGAGAAGATGTGTTCCAAGTACACCGGAATGACGATTCCAGGCTGTTTCGGAGGCAGCTGCAGCATTTGGCAAAATGGAGGGGCTTCCACGAGCTCAGCTGGGAGCCCACGACCAATGTAGATGGACGTAAGGCAATCGACGTGTGTCGCAAACAACATCCTGGCATGCCTGGAACGTGAACCTCGTACGTACTCGGCATTGTAGAGGTGGAAGCTACGTCAAGGTTGTGCTGTGCGACGATCGATGGTGGAGTCATTATCGGTGATTGATATACAGGATAATGCACGGCGAGATTGAAATCAGGTCTCGAACGATAACAAATACATGATGAGAATGAAATCTGGTTTCGAGTGAAGGCTAAAGTACAACAAGAATGACATCAGGTTTTGAGTGCAGGTTTAAGTTTGATGAGAATGAAATCAGGTTTCGAGCGAAGGCTAAACCACGACAACAATGCAATCAGGTTTCAAATTACGTTTCATGTGACAAATGGGATTCATTCAAAAACGAAGTGTACACAGACAGCAGGAGTTCGGATATATTCTAGAACGAGGGAATCACTATAACGTATTTCTCAGTCTATCCGCCCACGGCCTAGTTACCGATCACGCAATCCAGAACGCAAGAGCCTGAGCAGGGGATCATATATTCCCCACTCCTGAACTTAATCTTCACCGCACCAGTTCACCGCATCTACCATGGGCTGAGTGAACCGCAGAGAACCAGCTGCTGACATGAAAAATGACATCCGGCAGGCCAAATGTGCATAGCTGACTGGTGAAGTGACATCCATCAGTGCAGCGGCCTCAACTTACAGCATTCCATACAGTACCCTGAGAGATCATCTCAGAGAGGGTCAGTCCCACAGTGCTGCATATGAGCAAGCGCAGCTACTTACTCCAAATAAACAGAAATCAATTGTAAGATTATTTGAGGCTCTGGATGACTGGGGACAACAACTGCAATGAAGATGTTCAAGCAATTAGCGATATCTCTACTACTTCCGCATCGTCGCCCCCAATTGGGCACATACCGGATTACTCGCTTCCGGAACCATCATCATGCAATCACTACCCAGTTTAGTCAGTGCCAGGATTGCCACAGGGCACATACCAATGACCCTGTCATACTGAGAGACTTCTTCTACAAAGGAAGTTAGTTTAGTATACTTCAATATTTTTGACTAACTACCTGTATTGTAGATGGGAAAACTTATTAGAAAGCTCAATGCTCTTCCAGAAACATTTACAATGTCCATTCAAAGGGGTTCATCCTTGCTCAGGCTTTGGAAGTCAACGTTATCTGAAGTAGAGGCCAAAGAAGTCTCCACTATAATCAGGATGGACACCGGAAAATGGATACAGTTATAGAGCGTATATCCGAGCCTGCAGCCGGTAAGGTTGTACCCCTCATGTATATCCATGTGGGAGGAAAGCATATACTATGCTGGGGTTCAGGCTGAAGAGCAGGCTACCTGGGCTTGGTAATCCAAGGGCTGGACTGACAATGAATTAGAGTTGGAATGGGTGGAAAAGAACTTTGAAAAGTTCACAGCCCAAGTGTAGATACCATCGAAATGTTCTCCTGC
>WHVE01001081.1:0-32783 GCA_015178995.1 Trichophaea hybrida
TCATATTGTATTCGGCCGCTGGCGGCCATGACATAACCTTATTCTAAGCACTTCCGCAACCTAAGTTACATCCAAGTCATACTTCCTGTGCTCCTTTCCCCCATCCGCCTGAATTACAACACATTTTTCCACCCTCCTCTACCTCTCTTCCTGTCCCTCCCTATTTGCCTTCGCTACTGCTTCCACACGCTGCCTCTGCATCATCGCCTTCCCTCACCCCTGTTACTTTTCCCATGTCTGTGTCAGCTAGACACTCCAACACTGGTTTGAAGGCTGCGTCTGTATCCAACACTGGAGAGATTGGCACCTTCATCCTTCCCTCTTTCCATTTGCACTTCACTCTCCACTTTTCCCCAAGGACGTTCTGCTGTCTCTTCCATTTGCTGCACCACTTGAAAAGGTGGTCTCTTGTCTGCCTCTTGTGATGGCGCCACCAGCACTTCTGGCTATCTTTCATTTTGATGCGTTCTAAGTAAACTGC
Organism: Trichophaea hybrida; assembly: GCA_015178995.1. Taxonomy (NCBI): domain Eukaryota; kingdom Fungi; phylum Ascomycota; class Pezizomycetes; order Pezizales; family Pyronemataceae; genus Trichophaea; species Trichophaea hybrida. Next base: position 482 of record WHVE01001081.1, read on the forward strand.
AGTGAGTACATGACCAACTTTGAACTGCAGATACCTCAATGCAATCGACTTTTTCGTGACACTCGCCTCTGCTGCCATTTTGCTATTCTTCTTCATTCTGCAGACAGCCTGCTTGTTCAGTTTCGCTTTCCACTATGCTTCGGTCTCCACCCACTTTGATTCTCTAACCCTTCTCAGGATACGTGCGAGTGACATTTCTTTGTATCTTTCGGCAATTGCTTTGACCCTCACTTGCCCCAGGGCTTCCGCTTGCACTTCTTCATCGGCTTTTTCATTTCCCTTGACTCCTTCATAGGACGGCACCCACCTGTACACAACTTCGATGCCTTTTGTGAAGCGTTTGTTATTGTGTTAGACCATTTTAATGGCAAAGCTCTGTCCCAGGCCGGGGTCTGTGTGCTGGACTCTTTTCATTGTGATAGTTGAGTCGGAAACAATCGTAACCGTTGTGATCTCCTCATAGTGTGACCTGACCGCGGCCATTCTTACAGGTTCTGAGATGGTGTAGCACTCCACGGCGAATACTTCTTCCTCTCTCCCCAGGCGGTATCTTTCGCTCTCCCACTCTCCTCCTGCTTGTTCCCACCACACCACCCCGCATCCCACTCTGCTATGGTCGAACCTTGACCCATCTGTCCAATAGATAAGCCCATCCCAAGTAACATTTGCTTCCTTCAAGGCCTGTTTATGTTCGGATATAATCACTTCAACTTTCGCTTTTGCCCCGTATTCAACTAAAATGTTTTGCTCCACCCTTCCGTTTATATTGAGGCTTTTCTTCAATATTATAGCTAGGTCACACTCACCGTGAATGATAAGTCCTCCTCTAGGGCCATCTGGCATTTCGATTAATCATTTTGCGAATCGTCTCTGTCTGTTGTTAGGTAACAATCTCGCTGGTCAATATCCCATTCCTTTAACAAGCAGGACTATCAGTGTGGTTTTAAACATTCCCATACTGCGTCTGGTCGATTCGTTCATCAACTTCTGCAGGTCCTGTTCTGTTCTTACTTGGTTGTGCCACCACAATTCAGCGCCATACAGGGCGACTGACTGAACTGCAGCTGTGTGGACTTTTCTTGCATTTGCTGGATTTAGGCCGAATCTCCCAGTTATGGTCCTAATCCTTGCTTGAGCTGTTCTGGCCTTCGTTATGACCACTTGGGGATGGTGTTGGAACTTCAGCATTCGGTCTAGCTGCATCCCTAGCCATCTAGTCGGTTTCTCGTTGAACGCAACTTCATGTTCTTCCACCTTGATCCTCAACATCACCTTGCGTCCTTGATGATTTCATTTTGTGGAGAACAGTATCGCGTTTGTCTTGCCGATGTCGAATTCCACTACGTTGCCTTCAGCCCACTCCGTTGCTAGTCTGGCACACCTCTGTCGCTTCTGAATGCACCTGGTAACAACCTTCCTGTCCACCACCCAGGCAACATCGTCCACGAAAGAGAGTGCCACCGAGTCTGTCGCTCTCTCTCCTACTCTTCTGAACAACTCCGATGTTTATATGACAAACAAGTTTGGGGACACTGGTGACTCTTGGAGGACCCCGGGGATGACGTACATGACACCCCCGTCTCTGCCGTCCATTATCAACACAACTGTTGGGTCGGACATACAACTTTGCACCCACCGGCACACATCTGCCTCAAAGCCCATCTCCTCCATTTTTTTGATTAGGTTTCCCTTTGCAACGCTTGGGACAGCCCCCTGCACATCCATGAACAGTGTCTCTGCAATTTTTTTCCCAGCCTATCCTTGTTCCACTCTTTGTACCATCCTTCCCACTGCATCGACTGCCGACCTCGTGTTCCTGTATCCAAACTGGCCACTGTGGTGTAGTTGTTTCCTTTCGCTCTTGTTTACGATTTTTGTGGCTACCAGTTTCTCAACAACCTTTCCTAGACAACTTTGGAGTGCTGTGACCCTGTAGGCCTTGGCAAAAAGATAATGGGGTTTCCCTGGTTTGGGTAAGACCACTCCTGTCGCAGTTGGCTACTCTTTCGGGTGGTGTCCAAGTCGAATTGATGTTTTTCCCAAGGCTATTACTCTTGCTTCATCCCACTCCCATAAAAGTCTGATTGCCTTAAAATTGATTCAATCTGGTCCTGCTGCAGGCTTGACACTCTGTTTGAAAATTGCTGCATGGAGCTCTTCTCTTCCAATTTCCAAGTGGGTATAGGCTGCTTCGGTTTTGGATTCGTGCTTGATTTCTTTTTGCGGTTTTGGGAATCCCACCTGTTTCATCAGATTAGTCTTTTCATTCCAATAGGCAGCAACTTCTTTTCTTTTGTTTCTTAAGGCCTTGACTGTTTCTTCTCCTATTTTTCCGGTATATTTCAAATCTCTCCACACTTGCTTTTTCTCCGCCTCTCACAACAATGTGTTATACATATTTCTCTTTGCTGCTCTTATTGCCTTCCGAAGATCTTTTCTCACCTTCTTTACTCTATTCCCGTTTCATCTTCCTGCTCTTCTTGCTGTTTTCCAGAACACCAAAATGCTGCTCTTGTCTTGAATTGTACGGTTCCACCATCATTTCGATCTAGCACACACGGTAAGTTTTTTTGCTTTCTGATTGAGCACTTCCATTTGGACGTATCTACTCTTGATTGCTTCCTCTTCCAGCTCTGGTATGGTGCTTCCTTCCGACAAGATTGTTCTCCCGTCCATCTGCCCCCTGCCCATTTCTCTCGCTTTTTTCAAATGCTGCTCCTTCATTTTGTCCATGTTCCATGCTGTAATGTTGTTGCTGGTTCTGCCCTTATGAGAATGCTTTCCCCATTTAACCTGGATTATCATGTGGTTGGACAGCATTGCATCGTCGTCATCAGTGAGTGTTTTGACCACGTGATCATTGCCCACTTCACCTCGCGCCAAGGTGATATCAATTATTGACCCTATTAGACTGCCATTTACTGTGGGGTGGCACATGTAGTGTTAGCAACGGTTCCAAATTACGTGTCCGGGTCAGTTCCGGTTTGGAACCGCTTGTGATTGTGCAGTTCGGTTCTATGGGCGGTTCAGAACCGGATCCGACCCGGACCCGCCGGGTTTTGGCGGGTTTCTTCTCAAAAACTATCGCTCCAAGTAAGTATTTGAGTTCTGATTGGATCGCAACATGTTATATACGTAGATTATGCAGTTTTTGACGCTCTTTCACGTCCCGGTCTCCAATTTGCGATACGATCAGTATTTGTTGAGTCGCAGCGAAAAACAGTCGATTTTGGGCGAATTTTCAGCTTTATTTCACAGCGACTCAACAAATACTAATTGTATCGCAAATCAGTGACCGGAAGGTGACAGAGCGTCAAAAACTGCATAGTCTACGTATATACCATGTTGCGATCCAATCAGATCTCAAATACTTAATTGAAGCAGAAAAGTCGTGATTATTGGGGCCGATGAAAAATTAGGCTCTGCTGCAGGTAAAACCCGACAAAACCTGGCGGGTTTCGGTTCGGTTCTGGTTTTTAACTGTTTGTGATTGGGCGGATCGGTTCCTTAGCGGTTCCAGAAACGACCCGCGGCTGCGGGTCAAGTTCCGAACAGGACCGCGGCCAGGTAACCCGGACCTGTTGCTAACACTAGCGGCACATGTCTTCATCATTATTCATGACCTGCAGCTCGTGATCATGAATTAGGTCATCTAGAAAGGTTGCGTCTCTTCTTTGAGTGCACCAGTCATTCCATTCTGTGCTGTTGGTGTTCCAGTCTCCACACAGCACCACATTGCTTGTTTCATTATCTGTTTCCAGTTCCCAGACCTCACTGGCCTTGCCGTCAATCTGATGTTGTTTTCTTGACACAGTTGGTCATACTCATTGACCAATCGAACTCTGAGTTTTCTTTCGTTGGTGATATCGAAAACCTGGACGTCTCCCTGCCCACCCAGGCCTGCTACTTTATCGATTGCCACTGTGGTATCAGCCCTCATTGCTGTCATTGTTCCTCTTCCTCTGATGAACTGATATCCTGGGTGGCTGGTTCGGTACTTATCCCCTTGTTCTCCATTGGCCACTTGCATCACCACCAAATCAGCCCCCCTTTCAATTCCCTTATCAATCACCTAATGAGTCCCCTCCCTACTCCTGGCACACTTTTGCAGTAGGGCTTACATCATTGTGTCTCTGTGATCGACTTTTCTGGTGCTGACTGCGTGGCTGCCACTTGCAGCTCAACTTCTTTTGCCATTTCTTTGTTGATGGATTGTTCCAGCTCTGCCTTCTTCTCTGCTTCACTTGTGCTAGGTGCTCCATCTTCTCTGTCTTCTTCCTCCCTTTCCTTTTCAAGCTGTTGTCTGGTGACCTCACTTGTTCTGGTCCTCCTCCGGTCCTTCCAGCTCATGCATTTTTCTCAAGCCATCGCAATAGCTTCATATCTCTTGGGGAATTCGTTTCGCTTGGCACTGTGTGCCCCATTGCAGTTCATGCACTTGTGGTCGTGGTGCTTGCAGTTGTGCCGTTTCTTCGCAATGCGTTCAACCACTTCGCACTGCTGTTCTTCGGTGCTGTGATTCCCCGCGCACAGCATGCATGTGACCATCCCTAGAATTCCATGTTTCGAAACGTGGTGCCCCCAACCACAACAACTTTCGCAGAAGGTATCTGGCCCCAAATTCACGTAACATTCTACTTCGTTCCACACCCCTGCCACTCTCAATTCATTCCCTAAATATCTCTGAGCCATCATCTTCCCCTTGATAGCAAAGACCACCGATGATGCATGCTTTTCTCTATTCTTCTTTCTCTCCTTAATGTTCGCAACCCTTTCCAACCACCTGATCGGCATGGGAATGATGACCCCCTCGTTTTCTGCATGTCTTTCTTCCGCCAGCTTTTCCAGACCTCCCGACCTCTTTGCCATGTACTGGTCAATGTCAATTCCGTGCATCTTCACTCTTTCCCAAGTATTATTCCTTTCGATGTCAATGATGCCTTGGTTTATCATTCTGGCTGCTGTGATAATGATTTCTCTAAATGCATTTAGAATATATGCTGATGCATTCTCACTTGGCAATGCAGTGATGGATCCCCTCATATGTGTCGAAATCCCAGTCATTCTGGTGTGTGCTGCAACCTGTTGCACCCAGAGTGATCAGTTGACTTCGGATACTATCTCCTTGCCTTTCTTCAGGGAAACTGGGAGGCTGTTGTTTCTTTTGAACGTGATTCTGCTGTTTTCTATCATGTTTTTGTTAGTCGGTATGGGTTCCAGACCACTGACCTCCTTCTTCTCTTCCTTCTTCTCCTTCTTTCTTCCTACCACCTGATATTCCGCCTCCTCCATCAGGTTTTATCATGCTACCGACGCCGTCAATATCTCCGTTTAGATTCCCTTTCTGACTTTTGGATTTTTTGGCTGCTGTTGCTGTGGTGGTGCAGGTGCTTTGGGTGACTCCTTCCCTCCCTTAGCTCCCCACTCCTTCTTCTGTTCTACCTTCGGTCCCTTGGGGGCGTTCTCTGGTGGCTTGCTTCCCTGGACATTTGGTAGTGGGAGTTGCTTAGGTTTTGCCGTGGCCTGAAGCTGAATCATTCGTGGTACCGCCGGTGGTACCAGTACCTGTGTAATCGCCACGGAGTTATCGACTGGCACAGACTCTGGCTTCGTTCCACATGGCACAATCCTTACGGCGTGTTTCAACTCCTCCAACACCTGTTTATCAACTGCTATTTCCATTTCCACCACTCATTCCATGTGCTCTTTGACCCTGGTTGTTTGTTCTTTGTTTACCTCAATTTGGATACCAGTGACTGCCAACACCCTCTGGACTTCCCTGCAAATCACCTCCTTTTTTCCGATCTTTTTCTTTTCTTGTTTATCCTCAATCTTCTTTTGCTTTGCTTCGAAAAAAACTACATATTCTTCTGCAAAGCCTGTGTACCATCTGTTCCATCATTCTATCGTACGGCTTCTCACTGTTGTCCTTCAAGTTCTTGCAGAACGCTAGGATTTGATTGAGCTTGTTAATCATCCCCGGTATGTGCCCTTGTGTTTCTATAAATCTGGCATCCATCTCCGTTTTCCAACTTGACATTACCAGCCTGTGTTTGTTGGCTCGATTTTCTGCTCCCTGTCTTTTTGCCGCACAATCTTCCAGTGCTATCCAATGACCTTTCTCTTGCTCTGCCAATTCAATTTCCTTTTCCTGCCATGCTCCGATATTGTCGACTTTGCTGATCAATTCTTCAATCATTTCTTTCTGTCCGTGATTGGACAGATCTTCCCAGTGATTGTGCCAATTGGGGCCTGCTCTAGACTTGCGTGGCGTGGTGGGAAACCTTATCGGATGTCTTGGCTTGACACTTGCATTTCTCTTATAGAATAGCGCAGTGGGAGACATCATCCCTTTGTCCCTTCGTCACTTTCATTGTCCCAATGGCCACCCTCCGTATTCCAATTTCGATTTCTCAGGGTCAAATCCATTCCCCCCTCCAGCTGGGTTTCTACAACTGTGCTGGAGGACGAGGCTTGCTGCAATTGTTTTGCCAGGGCACACCTCACTTGCTCTGAGTGGGCAAGGAACTTTCACATCAGAGTGCTGGGGATGATTTCGAGACAAGGCTTCTGCCTGGCAGTGCTTTCTATGGAGGGGAGAGGAGAGAGATAGGTCTCTGACTCTGATATTTCCTGATCGTCAACATTTTCACCCTCTGCCGCCATCCTCACTTTGGGTAGTTCTGTGTGAATTGCTGTATACTCTGGGTAGTGACTTGCCACCGGTCCAGGAATGCTGGGCATGTCATAGATGTGTCTCGTGTCTCCAAGTGTGCTGTCTTGGGATGGATTTTTGTAGTTGTCGGTCTGACTGTTCATCTGGCTGACCTGAGAGGGCATGCTTGCACTGATCACGTATACGTTGTGGGGAATTGGGACATTCATGACATTCTGTTCATCATAGGGTTAATAAGTGGAAACTTCTGTAGGAAAGGACCTGTAGTCGGAAGATGTTTGCGAGGCCTGGGAGGTACCAGCATTCCCAGGAAAAGACATATTTTTGGCGCATCTAAGGACTATTCAAGCAGAATAGCTGATATCCAAAGCCTAGGATTTCTAAAGATAATTGTCCTGATTGGATTAAAAGGGGCTTGGCAACACTGAGCGGTGGTGAGCGGAGTGTGGGCGGTGTCCTGTTTCAGTGGTGCAATGCTTGGAAGAGACAGCAGGACGACCTGTGGAACAAGTTGAAAAAAATGTTCAAGCAGAAGGAGAGGACGAAGGTTTCCATATGTCAGGTGTTGGATACACTTGATGCAACGCAGGGGGCACTGCAGTTCCTGAAGGAGAAGGATGTGGGAAAGGTTTTTGGGGTTGCGGATGAAGGGTAAAGGAGGGTAAAAAAGCGTAGTTATTGTTCTCATTTTGTTTTGTTTGGCGGCAATGGGGAAAGCAGATGAGGCAGTTACCACTTGGACTGGAGAGGGTCTAGGGGACACCCAAGGCTCACACCAAGAAAGCATTTGGGAAAAGGAGTAGATAATGTCATGGCTGCATGCGGGTAAATATATTATGATTTAAACATACCAAAATTGGTGGAAAAACTGTCAAAAGCTTGCAGCTTAATTCACACCTCCTGCGATCTTTGGAGTAGCGGCAATGTGAAAGCATATTTGTGATTCAATGAACCCTGGATATCCGAGAGTGGGGCAAAGGTGAGTACAATGCTGGGCTTATGCCGGATAGTCGGGAGACATACTGGAGAAAATCAGGCATCGTTGGTATGGGAAGTGATGCAGAAGTTAACAATTGCAAACAAGATAAGATTGTTCAATCCGGAATACAAATCAACCAGCTGATATACTACAGTTTGAGTACTCTACATTTGATAATACTGCCAATAATGGTACAGCCCCCAAGAAATTACAAAAGAACTCATGTGCTTGGATAACATTCGGAATCCTGATGAACAGTACATATGTTGTGTTGGTCATGTTATCATTCTTGCGCGAAATGTACTTCTATATGGTGCCTATAATGACCATGATATACTACTAGCAGCACAGAGCCGTGATGCCAACAGTTGACCAACGAACAGTGCAAGCCTATTTTCAAATATCAGAAAGAAAAACACCAGCAATGGCCGAAGTAGGGACCAGTCAGTCAGCTTCGGAATGCCATCACAGCAACCAAATTAACACCCCAATATAGGGATGAGTTCAGTTCATGTATAAGTGCATTCAATCTCCCGCTTACAGTTGCCAATGAATTGGTATGACCACATGATACACGTTGGAACAGTGACTATCAGGCTATATCCAGTGCATTGTTTTTGAGACATGCAGTGGATTCATTTATTATTGTCATCTGGTTGATGAGCTTACAATGCCGGGCCTGGAGCATGATAATATTGAACACATGACTGGTCATATCTTGCAGGAATTGCAGAAATCCTGAGTCCGTTTGAGCTGTATACAAAGAACTGGATACGAAATGGCAGTATGGGGCTTTGTATGATGTTTTCAATGTATGTAACAAACTGCTAGCTCACTTGGAGGAACGTAATATATGTATAGTGATATTGAATTCTGCACTTGACCGATCCAGTATAGATATTCTACCACAACAAAGAATGAATGTGATCAAGTATTGCTTACTACCTTGGATTCTGGTTGGTCAGTTCGGAATAAGTAATATGAGATTGCAGACTGCTGCGTGATGCTTTAAGCAGCAGTGATTCTGCATACAGCGTGCAAGATGGAATATTCCACACGGGAATGGGGTCACTGTCCAAGTTGGTTGAGACTTGCTCAAACGACAGTTGAACAACTATAGAAGACACAGTACAAGGATCGAAAGTACTCACATGAAGCAATCATCATGTCTAACTTGGCCAAAAACTCACTGCCCAATCATCAGAGACAGAGTTCAGTTTCTTGCAGTGGTCGGCAAATTCCAATTCAGTAAAGCGCAGAAGAATAGATGGGGATGTGCTGGACTGTTACTTATCTCAGGCAGTGGAGGATATTCCTGATCAAGAATACCTGAACTGGTGGAATCCCATGAAGCACAGTGTCCCAACCTATCTGAAATGGCTTTTGAGGCTGCAGCGATTGCAGCGATCTCAGCTGGGGCAGGGCGAGTGTTTAGTAGGTATGTCAGGTTTGGACACGAATATATAAATGCCAGTTGCAGCAGCTCAACTGAAATTGTGTCAGTACTGGTCAACAACTTCCTGACAGAAGAAGGAAGCTTGGTGATAATATTGTGGAAGCACAGGAATTTCTCGAATCACTGATGAGGAATGGATTACTGCATTTTGAATAAGCGGGGACAGTTCGGAGAATGTTAGAGACTGCAGCCACTTTGGAGCAAGCGGAAGAATAGTGCAATTCAAATAGAGGTACAATAGTGAAAACCTTGTATATAAAATTGATGTTCGCAGACAGGTATTTATGCTCTTGCATTCATTTGCCGGAATTCCCCTGCTGCGAGGCTGCTCTGGCCTTCCCAAGGCCGCCATATTCCTCACAGTCCAGCTGGATGGCAAAGCTGCACAGATAGCATACTTTCAGAGCGGCCGCAAACCGGACCGGGCAATTGAGATCCGTCACTCCTTTGGACACATGCATGGACAGTAGCAGAAGAAATCACATGGTCAACGAATTGGAACATCTTATAAAGATGAATCGCTGGCTTCCGGAGTTGCCATTGTGTCTGGAACCGATGTGGGCCGTGGCCACCGCATTTGTCCCACTCCCACTTTGTTTTTTTAAGTAATCATTCCTTTGAGAGCAGACTTGCTCTATTAGTGGCTGAAGTGAAATTTCACTAATGTACAGCGAATCCTGATTCATCTTGTGCCATGTTTGACGGGCGGTTGGAATCTCCTTTTTTGGCAATACCTCAATATTCCAGGATCCAGTACATCCTGACTTCATTGCAGTGGCTGTAGAGGACCCTGACAGTGTTGTCGATAGGTATTGCTAACAGCGGCCCTGGTTTTGGGTTCGAGTTTATTTGTTTTTTTGAATCTTATTGTATTTGGCCACTTGGGTCAATAACATAATTTACCTCTGTTCTTCAGTACTTCTTCTGTATGACTTGTTTGTCCCTTTGGTATTTTGAAGCAATGTTGTACCCTCCCATTATCGTATCAGTGAGGACTGAACAATTCGAAATGAAGAAATAAATATATGATACCGAATGCCACACATCAGTAAAGTCAATTGTTCACTCCCGGAAGCCCTGGGTCCCTCAGGAGGTTGTGGAGGTTGATTTTGAATGACGCGCTCTGCAGAGTCTCTGGGAGCCTCTGGGAGCCTCTGGGAGCTTCTGGGAGCTTCTGGGAGGGCCTGTGCAAGGTTCTGGAGAATCCAGGAAAGCAGGTGTGAGGTTCTGGACCTTCCGGAAGAGCAAGTGCATGGTTCGGTAGTATCCAGGGGCACCGGTGTAAGGTTTTGGAGCCTCCAGGAGCACTGGTATATGATTCTGGAGTACATGAGAAACTTGTTTGTGCTTCAGCGCAACCACCACAGGCTACACTGGCACTAGTATTGGAATATAAGTGCTTAAAATTATAGTCTCTATTGATATCAAACTATCTATATCATAAATACACTTGGACTAATACACAGGGGGACATAAAACAGGCTTGATGAGAGATGACAGATTTTCAGCTGGCTTGGAGAAGGATGACAATATTGATCTCCAGTGTGTGTAGAGAGATATGACGAGATGGATTTCAAGTGGACATGGAGAGATTAATTACACGGATCGCCAGTAGGATTGGAGTCAGATGAACATGATGGATTTCGAGTGGGCTAGGAGGTAGTTCAAAGAGAGATGGACAAGATGGACGTAGAGTGGGATTATGGTGGCCGAACACAAGTGAATGTGAAAGAGACGGTCTCTGAAGCAGTTGCGCTAAGTCATGGTATGACACAACACGAATACTTAGTGTGAAATCTGGCTTGGGAGAAGTTAAAAAAGGATCATGAAGCCAAGTGGAGAACTTCCCTTGGATAGAGAGCAGAGGATGTACGCATCATGCTTGACTGCACATATGGTATTCATTCGGGAGATGGACTGTGGGTAGCTGTCATTGTCTGTAGTCAGAGAGGCCAGGTGAGCCAGGGCCGGATGGAGTGGGAGTGCAATTGGTGAAAGACCTGTAGCTTGAGAGATGTTATCCCATGATCGCAAAGTCGAGTGCAGAACTTACCATTCCAACGGGAGGAGTTGGTTTCTGAACCCGCCTACAGAGATCAGTTCCACGGTCTACGAGAGTGATCGATTGAGCTGGAACAGATGATACCTGGCTCATGATGTCAACCGCCTGATGACTGGCCATGCTCACGGAGGGAACTTAACTCTTGAAAACCTGGATGGGATGAGGTTGAGAGAGGGGATAAGAAGGAAAGAAAGAGCGTTTGAGAGCTGCAGAGAGGCAGAGATGGACCTGAGAGTTCAGATTTGTATGTGAGAAACCGGGACTTGATGCAGAAAGTTGCATTTGTATTCTCGTTTAATCTGTTTGATTGTCATTGGGCTAGGCATTGAAAGGCTTGGTTGGCCGAGATTGCACCACCAATTTGCATTCTACCTGCGAGTTGAGGTTAGAAGATACGGCATGCCCAGCAGATTAAACGAGTTGATGGGTGCAACTTACTTGTCCAATATCTAGTTTTTCACATACGAATTCAAGCTTTCAGATCTTTTTTTTCACTTTGTGGTCTCTCTGTAGCTCTCCAGCTTTCATCCATCTTCTTCATCTGTTCTTCCAGTCGCATTCAGCTTTACCAGAGTTCATGGTCTTCTCTGCGGATTGCCAGCCCAGCCAGCTCGCATCTCCACTCACTCTGTCGATCTCTTTCGCATGCTGTGTGGTGGTGTTCTCTGCAGCTCGCTGCACAGGCAGACTGCACTCTACCAAGTTACCTCCTTTATGCAGGTTTTAGATTGTGGTATAACATCACCCAGGCCAGGTCATGCATCAATTACACTCACACTCCGTCTTGCCCTCGCTCTCTGCTGCCAGGTGCAGCTACCAACACTCCCTTCATGAATCAATTGCACTCCCACTCCGCCTGGCCCTCGCTCTGTGCAGCCCGCTACAGCTACTGACTCACCGGGCTCACTATCGCTCATGCATTGCCTGCAATGCACCGTACGTGCAGTGTCTTCTCTCTAGCTATCCTATGTTCTCCACTTTGTTTCTCCATGTCTGCTTGCCCATAATCATATCATCTCTCTTGATGCCGGCTTGAAAGTTGTCTCTCATCTGTTTTATGTTTGCCCAACACCGTATATATTATAGATATCAATAGAATCAAGATTTCACCTTCATCAAAAGCCTTTGCAAATATGAATGTGGGATCACCACCAAGGGCTGGGCATGTGAGAAGCACCGATTGTCTCATGAACATTTTATATCCATTGAACATTTCAGGAGCACCTGGGATCTCACAACAGTTGAGCATCTCAGGAGCACCTGAGATCCCAAGAGTATTGAGCATCACCAGAGTACCTGAGATCTCAAGAGAATTGAGCATTTCAGCAGCACCTGAGATCTCAAGAGCATTGAGCATTTCAGCTGCACCTGAGATCCCAAGAGAATTGAGCATCCCAGGAGCACCTGGCATCTCAGGAGCATTGAGTATGTCAGAAGCACCTGGAATCTCAGGAACATTCAGCATCTCAGGAGCACCCGGGATATTAGCAGTAGTGTTAACAATTCACCGCAGAGGTTCATAAGAATTGACAAACCGGTTTGATTCATTCAAACTGAATCCTTGACAAGATTTTCGCTCAAACCCCACCAAATTCTCGCCCGAATTTCAAATACAAATAAGTGTGCGAGTTCTGGTCCAATCGGCTTGAATGTTTTTTTCTCTTTCTCCTGTAGGTAACTTCATACGCTACAAAAAAAAAATATATTCAAGTCAATCGGACGAGAACTCGCTTACATATTTTCGTGCGAAATTCAATGGTTCGCGAAATACTCTCAGGTGAACTGGCAGAAATTCGCAAATCTCGGATCAAACTGGAATCAAATCCCTTCTCGGTTCATTGCCAACACTACTCAGCAGTATTGAACATCCGAGGTGCACCTGAGATCTTGAGCATCTCAGGAGCACCCGGGATCTCAGGAGCATTGAACATCTCAGGAGCACCTGGGGTCTCAGAAGCATTGAATATCTCAGGAGCACCTGGTATCTCAGGAGTATTGTGCACCTCAGGAGCACCTGAGATCTCACGAGTGCCAAGGATCTCAGAAGTACCAGGGATCTCATTAGTCTGGAGTGTTTCAGGAGTGCCAGACATTTCAGGAGCCCCAAGGACATCATAACTTTCCAGATACTCAGGGCAGTGGAATATCTCTGGTACACCAGGAATCTCAGAAGCCATAACCAACCCACTATCTCGGATGTATTGTGCATGCTAGCAGCAGTTTTTGGACTTTTGATACTCGGGTCAGGTGTGCCGATATATTGTGCAATAGAGAAGAAACTCTCAAGCTTTCAAAACAACTTGGCTAGAGCTCCAGGATAGTCAAAAACTATTCAAATATGTCCAGGATGCTCCCAGAATACCTGCCCAAGCTCAAATTATCTCCTGGAGATCGGCTGAGACCTCCGGAACGGTCTCAAGGTTTACCATTTCTCATGGCAGCTCCCGGAGTACCGTCCCATGCTCCAGAAGTACCCAGTAGTGTACGGAAGTATTCAGAAGCGTCCGGAAGTGTCCTGGAGTTAGCACAACAACTCTGGGGTGATTTTGCATTGCCCTGATGCATGATTTCGGAAGCCATGAAATTAACAGTGCTCAGATTGGACATTGAAACGGTCGAAAGAGGTAAAATTTTCCCCAACTCCAATTAACCGATCAATAGAGTCCAACAAACAGATCTAGCAATGACCTACAAATTACTGGATGGAATTGCATCGTGTGAATAAACCACCCACACCTACACTTGTTTTCGTGGGAATCTTAAGGCCTCCCAGGCCTCGCAAGTGTCTATTGATCATGGGTCTTTTCCAACAGAGGTTCCCACTTATCAACCCTAAGATGGAGAGGAAGTTAACAATCTCCCAATTCCCACTAACGTATATGTTATCGGTGCAGGCATGCACTCTCAGGACAGTCAGATCGACAGCCGGACCAATAATTACAATAATCCGTGCCAAGACAGCGCACTTGGAGACACGAGACACATCCACCACATGCCCAGCATGCCAGGAACAATGACAAGTTCCTACATGAAATACAAGGAAATCCACCTAGAACCATCCCTTGTGAAGATGGAGACAGAGGATGAAGAAGTTGACGATCGGGAAATGTCAGAGTCAGAGACCGACCCTCTCCGCTTTCTTCTATCGAAAGCACTCCCAGGCTGCAGCCACACCTTGAAATCACCCCCGCCACTCCGATGGAAAGCCTCGGAACCCACTCAGAACAGATCAGGGGTTGCTTGGCACATAAATTGCAGCAGGCCTCGTCCAACACAGTGGTGGAAACCCAGCTGGAGGTGGGAATGGATTTGACCCTGAGAAATCGGAATCGGAACATGGAGAGTGACAATTGGGACAAAGAAACCGATGAAAGTGACGAAGAGATGAATTCACCAACTACGCTAGCCTATGAGAGAATGGCAAGTCTCAAGCCAAGACAACCAATAAGGTGTCCCACCACGCCCCACATGTCTAGAGCAGGCCCCAATTGCCACAAACAGTGGGGATATAAGTTCTATCACGGACAGAAAGTGAAGATTGCAGAAATGATCGACAATTTTGACAATGTCAGAGCACGGCAAGAAAAGCAAATCCAATTGGCAGAGAAGGAGAAAGGTTATTGTACTGCTCTCAAAGATTGGACGGCAAAGAGAGAAGCAGCGGAAGATCAAGCCAATGAACACACGCAAGGTATGACATGTTGCAAAATGGCGATGGAGGGCAGATACATAGAAATGAAAGGCCAGATGCAGGGGATGAATAACAAGCTCAATCGAATCCTAGCGTTCTGTGAGGGATTCAAAGAGAACAGTGAAAGGCCGGACGATGCAATGCTGGCACAGATGGCAGACAGGCTTTGCACCAAAATATGCAGTTTTTTCGAAACAAAGCAATAGGAGATTGACAATGAAGAACAAAAGAAACAGATGCAAAAAAGAAAGTGATTCGCAGGGGAGCCCAGAGGGCGTTGGAAGTGACGGACATGGACATCGAAATCAACGAAGAACAATGGACCAGGGTCGAATAGCAAATTGAACGAGCCCTGGAAATGGAACTGGAAATTGACAATCAGGGGTTGGAGGAGTTGAAGCATGCCCCAAGGATTGCACCATGAGGAACGAAGCCAGGGCCAGTGGCAGACGAAAACTCACTGGGGAAAACAAAGGCACTGGCACAACCGGCGGTACCAAGAATGATTCCCCCCCAGGGAAAGAGAAAATCTACGCTAATCACACCACCGAATGTCCAGGGAAACAAGGTACCGGACAATGCGCCCTAGGGACCAATGGCAGAACAGAAGAAGGAGGAGGGAGCTGATGGAGGGAAGGAGTCGCCCAAAGCACCCACCCCACCACAGCAACAGCAGCCAAAAAAGCCAGAAGTTAGAAAGGCGACCTACAAGGAGAAATTGGCAGCGTCGGGATCAGGACATAACAAGAAGGATGAGGCCCAATTCCAGGTATCAGGAAGACTGATGAAACAGAAAGAAGCAAAAAAGGAGGTAAGTAGCCGGTAACCCATATCCACTAACAAGAATATGCTGGAGAATAGAAGAGTCACTTTCAGGAGAAACAATGGTCTCCCGGTTTCCTGAAAAATAGATGCTGAAGTGGTGTCCGAAGTTAACAGAGCATTCTGGACATGACAAGTCCCAGTACATATCAGAATGACCCTAATCGTGACGAATATGTGAGAATTCATCACAGCATTGCCAAGGGAGAATGCATGAGCAGACATGCTCCTCGTGTTCAGGGAACTTATTGTCACAGCAACGAGACAAGTGGACCCAGGAATCTTCGTCATAAAATGGAATGAAACCTGTGAATGAGTAAAAATGTACTTAATCAACTTGGACCAGTATATGGCAAAGAAGTCAGAAGGATTGGAAAAGCTGAGAGAAGAAATCCACATGGCAAATGAAGGAGTTATTGTTCACATGGCAATGAGATGGATGGAAATGGAGGGCGGATATCAATGAAAAGAAGACAAATGGAGAGAAACAGGCATTGTGGGTGGTATTTGCTATCAAGGGGAAGATAATTGCCCAGCGGTGCTTGGAGAAGGGGTTGAGGGCAGCATGGATATGGTACAAAACAGCGTGTCATGGCAATGTGGGCCTGGACACCTTGTGCGAAAGTTGCTGTGGATGGGGACATCATGTTTCGAAATGCAGAAGGTTGGGGATGGTCAGATGCATGCTGTGCGCAGGAGTCCTAAAGAGAGAGGATCATCAGTGTAACGTCATCGCTGGCAAAGACAAAAATGGTCAGAACTGCAACCTTAACGGGAATAAGTACGCACACTGCAAGGGAGCACATATCACCAGGAGTTCTGAATTCCCCAAAAAACGACAAACTATCGCAAAGGCTCGAGAAGAATGAACCAGCTGGAATAATCTGTATCGCATCAGGACGAATAAAGTGACAGATCAACAAATGCAAGAAGAAGAAAATGAATTCAGAGGAGACTGAGCAGCCGGCATACACAAAGCGGAAGAGAAGGTTGGAGAAGAGCTAGCCGTCGATACAGGAAAAGGAAATGAAGTTCAAAAGCATGTACAGGCCACGCAGTCAGCATCGGAGAATTTGATCACAGAGATCCAATGGTGACACATCTACAGCAAAATTGTAAGAGGAATAGCGGTGGAACTCTGTTTGCGATTGAAAAGGGAATAGAAAGGGGTGCAGATTTGGTAGTGATTCAAGAGGCGTATCAAGGACGAGGGGATGGGTACCGAACAAGCTACCTGGGATACATGTTCGTCGGACGCCGGAGAACAATGACAGCAAATAGAATTGACCCCCGGGTTGTGATGGATGAAGTAGGAGACTGCGAAAGAGACGTCAAAGCCTTCGACATCACCGAGGAGAGGCGCCAGAAAGTTAGGTTGGTCAATGTTTACGATCAGCTTCAACCACGAATAACGTTTGATCAGCCACAGGACCGGCGAGATCAGCAGATTGGAAAAAAATAATCGAAGCAACAAATGTGGTGCTGTGCGGAGATTGGAATGCACACAGCAAAGAATGGAATGACAGGTGCACCCAGAGGAGAGACGCCGCCGTTTTAGAAGGTCGTATGCAGAAGTATGAGCTACAGGTAATGAATGACGACGAAGATACATGCTATACCACCAGGGATGGCAGGCGAATAGATTCGATAATCGATGTCACCCTGGCTAGAGGACAAGTGTTCAACGACCTTATGGTTGAAACACTCTTAGTCAACAACGATGCAACCCTGTCCAACCACCTGAAAGTTGAGGTAATATGGGGAAGGCACCAGAGTGAGGACAGAACAAGCAACAAAATAACGGGACAGAATATAAACAAGATGGAAGAGAAGGAACTCAAAGAAGCAAAGGAAATATGGAAGGAGATGATAGTGGAAAGAACAATCATGTTGGACAAGAGCACCATACTGGAACTGGAAGCGATAGCAACCAAGATCAGGGAAGTTCCAACAGAAGTGCTGAATAGGAAGGAAAAGAAACTCTGGGTGTACGCCAGATCGAAACGGTGGTAGAACCAAACAATTAAAGAAACAAGGAGGATTTTGGGGTTGTGGAAAAGAGAGAGAAGAGCAGGGAGATCAAACGAGAGCAGGGTCAGGCAGGCATGAAAAGATCATTGAAAAACAATAAGGGAGGAGAAAAGAAACATGTAGAACACATTCTTGCAAGAAGCAGATGAGGAGCAAGTATGGAGTGCGTTGAAGTACACTTGACAGAAAGGCGAAGAAACGTTCAAGGCTTTAAGACACGCAAGAGAAGAGCTTGTCACCTCATGGGATGAAAAGGCCGGACTGATAAAACAAGTAGGGTTCCCAACACAACTATAGGGGATCACACATGAAGCAACAGTTGAAGTAGGCTGCACTTACGTAGAAATTGGAAGATAAGACGTCCACACAGCAATCTTGGAAGAGAGTGTCAGAGAAGCAGCAGGGGCAGACAGAATCAACTTTAAGGCAATCCGACGCCTGTGTGGATGGGACAAAGAGTGAGTTGTGGCCTTGGTTCAGTCAGCAATGCGACTTGGACACCATCCTTTAGAATGGAAGACAGCGACAGGTGTGGTCATCCCCAAACCAGGGAAATCCCATTATCACCTGGCCAAGGCCAACAGGGTTATCGCACTCTGAAATTGAAAAGCAAAAGTGGTCAAGACAGTAGTAGCAACGGAAATCACAGACGAGCGCGAAATGAAACAACTACTGCACGAGACCCAATATGGGTGCGGAAAGCGCAGATCAACAGTCGATATAGTTGGAAGCAGGGTACGGAAAGTTGAAGAAGTGTGCGCAAGTGGGAAAACTGCATCAGCGCAGTTGATGGATGTGAAGGAAGCCTTTCTGAATGTAGCGAAGCGAAATTGTGTCAAGACAAGGGAAGATATGAGATTTGAAGCCGATGTGTGCCAGTGGGTGGAAAGTTTTATGTCGGACAGAAAAGTAGTTATGAGAATGGACAGCAGAAAAGGGACAGTTATGGAGATCACCACGGGGGTTCCCCAAGTATCACCAGTCTCACCAATACTGTTCGTCATATATATATCAGAGCTGTATAAAGCACTGGAGGTGGGGGTCAAAAGCATGATGGCACTGTCTTTCATGGACAATGTGGCCTGGGTGGTCGACGGAGAGAACGTCACCCAGTGCATACAGAAGATGCAGCGATGTGCGGTACAAGTGGAACACTTGGCCGAAAGACACGCAATTGAATTCGACCTCAGCAAAACAGAAGCAATATTGTTATCCAAAAAACGAAATCATCAAGAATCCAACGTCAAAATGAAGATCAAGGTTGGAGAAAAAACAAAAATCGCGTTCAACGATAAACACACCATGTGGCTAGGGATAAACCTCGACCGGAAGCTATCGTTCCAACACCACCACGAGGCTATTATGACAAAATCCAGACAGCCACAGCATAGAGTCCGGACCATCACCAAAAGGTATGGACTAAATCCAGCAAACCCCAGAACAGTCCAAGTAGCCATAATGCAATCAGTTGCCCTGTATGGAGCAGAATTGTAGTGGGACAATCAAGTGGGAAGGGAGCAGGACCTGCAAAAGCTGATGAACGAATCGGCCAGACCCACGACACGGATGTTCCGAACAACACCGATAGTCCCACTCATCAAGAAGGCAGGACGCAGACCAGCACAATAGTTACTCGACAACAGCCAAAGATGATTTGCGAATCGCCTGATCGAAATACCAGACGGCCACGCAGCGGGACATATTAGGACAGGGGAATGCAACCTGGCAAAGAGATTGAGGGAAAGCCTTGGTGTGAAGTGAAGAGTGAAACAAAACACCCTACCGGAACATGACATAAAGGTAGAGGCGAAAGTGATCATATCTGGGAACAAACAAGCCCTGAAGGATGCGCACATTACTAGTAATGGGCTAGTTTACAGGACTGATGGATCAAGGCTGGAGGATGGAAGAGTATGATGAGCAGTGGATGGGGGGGAGGAAGAAGGGGAACAATGACAGAACCAAAGATACCACCTTGGGAAAGTGAAAGGTGTCTTGTACGTGGAGTGCTATGCTAGCTCAGACGCGGTAAGAAAGGTAGCAGTCAGGTGAGACCACAAGGAGTTCAAGAATGTTACAATCTTCGCCGACACCATTCCAGCGATAAGAAGAGTCCTGCATACGAGACCAGGCCCAGGGCAGAGGGTCAACATCAAGTTGATTGAAAACAAGAATAAACTCTACGTGAAAGGCAACCAAGTTGTGTATAGATGGGTGCCGTCCCACCAGGGGGTGGAGGGAAATGAAAAGGCAGATGAAAAAGGGCAAGCTGGAGCCCTGGGCGAGGAAGAAGGAGTTAAAGCAATTGCAGAAAAACACCAAGGAATGTCACTCGAAAAAATTCAAAGGAAGATTACAGAAGTACAGTGGTCAGAAACGCAACAGTGGTGGAAAGCAAAGCTCAACGAGAAAGTCGTCTCATGAATGAATAAGAAAAGATCAATGGTGGGTCAAGTGAGCCTAGCAAAAAAGACAATCATGTCAAGATACTTACAGCTGAAGGTGGGTCATGCACTCACAGCGGTTTATCTCAAATGGATCATAAAGAAAGAGCGCCAGGAGTGCTGGTTGTGCCATCTCAAGAGGCAGACGAGAAATCACTTGTTCAAGTAGTGTAAACAATGGAGCAGGCAGCAGGATGTTCTTTGGAAGAAGCTGAAAATGAAGTGCAAGTGGAAGGAGGGAACATTGAAGGTTCCGATGACTCAAGTTATCAATACAGAAGAAGGCATTGAGCCGGTGTTGGAGTTTCTACATGGTACAAAAGTGGGACGAGTTTTGGGGGTGACGGAGGGGTTTGAGGTAGAAGCGGTACAGGAGGGTGGAAGAAGTGATGAAAAATAAGAGAAGAGGTGGGGGTGGGGAAGAGGAGGGTGGAACGTTTGTATGTTAGTTTAGGTGGACTGGGGGGAAGAAGATAAGGAAGTACGACTTGGAAGCGGCCTGGCCGTGGAAGTACTTAGGACTAGGTTATGTCATGGCTGCAAGCGGCCGAATACAGTATGATTACAAACAAACAAACTAGATGGAATTGCACGTACACCTTCGACAACACATTGAACTTTCGCTTGAATTTGCCAAGCTGTCTTTGAACCAATTGTATGGAAGATCCCAAAAACTCTTATGCTTCGGAGTTCAGCTTGTGTTACAAATAGTCCTCAGAAGCGCTTTTCAAAAATGTCTGCTGCTGGCTTTTCTGGTCACGTTCAACCCTTGCAAGCTTCAACCGATTATCGATCCTGCCCTAGTCAGGATCACGAAAATCAGAATGCATACGACAGAGACGCAATTATGAATCTCCCACACCCACACCACATTGATGCAATCATGCCCACCGAAGATAGCCAAAATCCATACCAGAATTGATCCCATGATAGTACACTTGGTGATATTACACACGCATACGACACTCCGAGTATACCAGGAACAATGCTTAGTTCGTTCATGGACTATACTGAAATACACCAAGAACCATCCTCGGTGTGGATGGCAACCAAGGGTGAACAAGTCAACAATGAGGTAATATCAGAGCCAGAGAGCGACCTCTCTTCTCTCTCCTCCATCGAAAGCACTCCCAGGCGGAAGTGTCATATCGAAATCATCCCCGCCACTTCCATGTGAAGCCTTGGAGCCCACTCGGAACAGGTTAGGGGGGCTTTGGAACACAAACTGCAGCAAGCCTCATTCTTCAGCAGAGTGGTGGAAACTGTTGAGAGCAAATCAGAGGGAAAGAACGAATGTGCTGAATTGTCTAAAGTACAAAGAGAGAGAGAGAGAAGCTTTAGATCAGAGAATGGGTATTATGCCCGGAAAGTGCCATACATGGAGCAGCGCCAGTGTTCAGTCATATTTGGGGCCGAATATACGGTGTCAGATGTCGTACTCAAGTCCGGGTGGATGGCCAATGATGTCGGCTCAATGCCCGAGGAGTCTCCGGCCACACCTCCGAATGACGTCGAGAGCCTCTGGGCTAAACCCAGAGTAGTGACGTTTGTCAACTTGCGCCAACACTCCCCTTTTAGCCCTAGAGGCTCAACAGGCGTACAAAGAAAGCAAATCAAGTCCATACAGAAATCCAAATAAACAAAGCTTCAAAGGTAATCATTCAAGTCCATGCCCGAAATCAAATTCCATTCATATCCATATCCATATCCAAGTCATACCAAAGTCCAAATTCCATCCATACCCATATCCTAGACCTTCCAAGACCATTCCCAAGTCCGTCGACGGGGATTGCGCTCATTGGGTGTGGTGGCTGTTGTTGTAATGGTCATGGCGGATACTTGTAATTAACACGGAATTGACACTAGGGGTTGGGGACACAGAGTCAACCCATGCTATCGATATCCAGTCGATTCGCGGCGGCAGGGGACACAGAGTCAACCCCATAACTGCAGGGGACACGGAGTCAACCCAAGGTAGTAGGGGTCACAGAGTCAACCCATGACGGCAGATGAGGACACAGAGTCAACCCAATGGCGATATGTCGATAGGGACACAGAGTCAACCCAAGGAATAGAAGAGGGGACACAGAGTCAACCCAATGGCGCATGGGGACACAGAGTCAACCCAGAGGCAGAAGGGGACACAGTGTCCACCCAGGGAGTCGGATGGGGACACAGAGTCAACCCAGAGGCGGATGGGGACACGGAGTTAATCCAGTGGTGGATGGGGACACGCAGTCGATCCTGTGGCAGATGGGGACACTGAGTCACCCCAGAGGCAAATGGGGACACAGAGTGAACCCAGTGGCGGATGGGGACACAGAGTCATCACAAAGACGATAGGGGACACGGAGTCAACCCACGGGCAGATGGGGACACAATGTCAACCAAGTAGCGGATGGGGATACGGAGTTAACCCAGAGCCGGTGGGGACACGGAGTCAACCCAGAGGCGGAAGGGGACCTGGAGTCAACCCAAAGGTGGAAGGGGACACAGAGTCAACCCACAGGCGGCCTGGGACATGGAGTCAAACCAAGGAGGCAGGGGACACGGAGTCAACCCAAGGAGGCAGGCGACACTGAGTCAACCCAATGGTGGTGCTGGAGGTCGATACTCAAGGCTTCCATAGGTCCAGGGCGAGGGTTCCGAAATGATTCACACTCTATATGACTGATAGATGTCGATTACACTTAAAGATGTGCCAGGCTCATAACCTGTTGATAGACAATCAGAGGGAAAGAACGACTGTGCTGAATTGTCTAAAGTACAAAGAGAGAGAGAGAGAAGCTCTAAATCAGAGAATGGGCATCATGCCCGGAACACGCCAAACCTGGAGCCTGGCCGGAATTATGTCATATCCGGAACCGAACATCCGGTGCTGGATGACATGCTCAAATCCGGGTAGATGGCCGGTGCTCCCGCCTCAATGCCTGAGAAGATACCGGCCACACCTCCGAATGACATCGTGAGCCTCCAGGCTGAATCCACAGCAGTGACGTTAGTCAACTTGCACCAACAAAAATCCACCTGGAGGGGGGAATGCGTTGTACCCTGAAATCTCGGAAAATGGAGGGTGACGATTGGGACAACGAAAGTGACGAAAGTGACCAATAGACATAGTCACCAACTATACTAGCCTCTGAGAGAAAGGCGAGTGTCAACACAAAGCCAAGACAACCAATAAGGTTTCCCTCCACACCACACAAGCCTAGAGCAGGCGCCAACTGGCCCAATCAGTGGGAAGATAAGTCCAATCACAGACAGACAGAAAAGATCAAAAAATTAATCGACAAAGTCCAAAATATCAGAGATTGGCAAGAGAAGGCGATCTAATTGGCAGGAGGAGAGAAAGCCGAGTGCAGCAAGCTAAGAGATTGGGCGATACTGAGAGTAGAGGAAGAAAGCAGAGCCAAGGGGCACAGACTGGTAATGATGAGCTGGAAAATGGTGATGGATGCCAGATATACCGAAATGAACAATGATTCCACCAGTCCAGCAATGGACCAGTCCAGACCGGGTCCGTCCAAGTCCAGTCCAATCCAGTCCGAATAAATTTTGGACCGGGATCGGACCAATCCCCAATTTTTCTGGACCTGGACTGAACTGGCCTGGACTGCTTTGGACCAGTCCACTCGGGCCGAATCGGCCCGAATACGCTGGGAGTTACTGATATGCTGAGTCAACAAATAGACTCATACACATAAGCTCACACATGTAGACTCATCTTGCCATTCGCAAGTCTCCATGCACATCTCACCACTCACCACTTGCCACTTGCCAGTCACCACTCGTTTGGTATGGTTGGGTTTCTCGTGGTGGTGCATGCTAGCAGTGAGCGGGTGGGTTCGTGGTGATTGCTCGCAGCGGGTGGTTGTTATGAAGTGACGTTGTGTCTGAGTTAGGGTTGCAGGGATTACTGTCTCACTTCTTTAGTTTTTCGGTTCTACTTTGAAATTGATAAATATTATCCTGTTTGGACTGGTCCAGACCAAGCCCGTCCAGTCCAAGACTGCCGGTCTGGGGCCCGGTCCAGTCCGACCTTCCGGTGGGACCGGACCGGACTGAGCCCTACCCCAGACCGGGTCCGTCCGGACTGGTGGAATCATTGGAAATGAAGGGGCAAATGCAGGAAATGAATGACCTGCTGAATCAAATCATTGTGTTCTGCGAGGTGACTAGGAAAAAACACAAGATGCCAAATGAGGTGAAACTGAATCAGATGGCAGACATGTGTGGTGGTAGTATGTGCGATGTTTTCGAAGCAAAGCAGAAAAGTGCAGGTGGTCATGTTAGGGTGCGGCTCTGCTGCATTAGTGTGGCTCTGCGGGCCACTCGCGTAAGCGAGACTTCGGCTGCATCACCAATAACATTCACTTCCACGCGTACGAAAGGGTCCATTTACCCACATCGGTAGCAACACTCGACTTCTGACGGAACTCATAAGCATCAGAAGCGATCAAACACAACGCACGATGGTTGATTCACCCGGTTTACCCTCGAACCAGTGGAATGCCGGCTGAGGCGCGCCGGCCTGGCGAAAAGAGAGTGGACGGCTTGCCGAGGTGAAAGAAGTCAATTCGGAGACGGACAGTGAGGCGGGAAGCGAGTTGGAGAATCCTTCAGACTTGGACTCTGAGGCGGGAAAAGTCAAAGGAGGACAGTAGCTGCGGCTGTACCTCCCATAAAAACACCATCATGTACGGTATCATCAAAAAAGGGTGGCAGGCTTGTGCCAGATAGTCAATTCAAGTTTTTCACCCGTTACCATCACTTGAAAATCAGCAAACTAGATGATTCAGTGGTCGATCTACTAAGGTTTAAGGGCAAAATACGATACCAAACCGAAAAGAGATGGTGGAGCAGCAGAAAAACACGAGGATGTTGGCACAGGATTTTGCCCGAAAGGCCTACGAGCTTCTAGATGGCCAGCGAAGCTGCTAGAATCGACTGGAGTGTGATTGCTAATGGTATGAGTCACGATGTAGACTCATACATGATTAGTCACTCGCCACCTGCATAGCCACGGTTGTTAGAATTGTAGATGATTGTAGTTGCTTGCTTCATTCATAGGCGTACTCTATCTACGTCATTATACATGTACATGTAGCTACTCCTTTCTATGCATGTGGCGCACACATTCTTATGGCTTATGCTTATGACCTATTTTCAGTTTGTATGCCCTTTGCCATTCAGCTCCTCCTGATCTCTCTTCGCAATCATCCAATCTATTAATACGAGATTACGGTCATCTCTATATTTAACACTTCCCCCTCTTGCTGTACTTCGTGCAGCAAGATCATTCTGCTTTAATCGCTGTGTAGATTCATGCCGAGGGAGAGTTTTTGGTGAGCGGTGATTGGCAGCGGCTTTGTCATGATGTCGGCGAAGTTGTCCTCACTTCTGACATGTGTAAAGTCTAGGATCCTCGTTCTTGGAGGTCGCAGGTGTTCTTGTACCGTATATCGATGTGCTTCGTTCGTGCCTTGGATGCTTTGTTGGTGATATTCTTGAGGGCTCCTGTGCTGTCGGAATATATGGTAATGGGACCTTGCGGCTGTGATCCGGTGACGTCTTGCTGTAGCTGGATGAGCCATTGGGCTTCGCGGGCGGCTTCGGAGCATGCCACATATTCGGCCTCCGTGGTAGATAGTGCCACGATCTCTTGCTTCTTGATTGCCAGGAGATCGGGCCATTGGTCATGAATACGTATCCGCCTTGCGATCTTCGGTCTAGGCTGCTTGAGTCCAATCTGAGTCGGTATAACGTGGAGTTCGGTGGTGCTCGAGGAGGAGTATCGGAGTCGTGCGTGTGCGGTTTTCTTGAGATATCGGAGTACTCGCTTGGCTGTGGCCATGTGCCTTGCTCGGGGTTCGGCGCTGTATCTACTGAGGGGGGCGACAGTATATGCTAGGTCTGGGCTAGTTCCGAGGGCGGCGTACATCAAGGATCCGACGATCGATGGTAGAGAGCGGTGTCGGCATAGCCTTCGTCTTCTTCGCATTCATAAAGTTTAACGTTTGGGTCCATGGGTGTTGATACGCCATTCGCCTCGTGCATGTCGAAGCGTCTTAATATCGTCTCGATATAGGCTTGTTGGCTGAGGGTAATGCCGTCCTCGTCACGGTCGATCTCGAGGCCTAAGAACTTGGTTGCGGGGCCGAGGTCGCTCATTTATTCTTGTCCTTCAGAGCTTTCTTGACTTCTTCGCCGGCGCTGTCGTCTGTATGGAAAACAAGGATGTCATCGACATAAAGGAGGAGGAGGACGTGCGGCGGATATACAGTTTGGGTCAGCGTTCGATTGTCTGAAATCGAGAGAGAGGAGAAAGCTGTTGATATCTTCATGCCAAGCCTTGGGGCTTGTTTGGGGCCATAAAGTGTCTTATTCAGTCTAACGCAAGCATTCGTGGTACGACCGGGTCTAGCCATTCGATGCTTTCGGTAGTTCCATGTGGACTTCGCTATCGATCTTTGGATTGAGGAACGCCGTGACTACATCCAGTGATGGATTTTCCAATCGAATTTGGCGGCCAGGCTGAGTAGTTATCTGAGCGTGGTAAGCTTCCCAACTGGGGCATACGTTTCCTCGAAGTCTATTCTCTTGACTTGCTCGTATCCTTTTATCACTAAGCGTGCTTTATAGCGTTCGGAGTTGTCTCTATTTCGCTTGGTCTTATAAACCCATTTGCACCCTATTGGATTTAGCTCAGCGGCTCGTTTAGGATTGACAAGAGTGAAGGTCTCATTGGTCGTGATGGAGTTGTACTCTTCTTCCATTGCTTTCTTCCAGGACTGCTTCTTTGAGCCAGTCATGGCTTCCACGTATGTCAGAGGGTCATCTTCTTGGATGTTTTGAGCGGCTACGTTGGCGCTTTCGTCGAGAACCTGAGCTCTTTGGCTTCTCGTCATCCGGCGCGAGGCTCACTGCTCGGTAGGCTTTGTAAGCCCTTCCTCTTGGGGGCTTCTCTCATGGAGGTATTCCGCGGTTTTGGCTGCTCAGGACGTTGCCGCTCAGGGTATTCTTCTTCTTCCTGGCGCATACTCTCTGACCGGCGCTCTGTGTGCACACTTGTATCGATATCGCTTCCGCTACTTTGGCAGGCATCACTTCCGCTTCTTTGGCAGGCTTCAGTGCTAATTTCACTGGTGTCATCTTCTTCGATGTACTCGACTTGTGTCGGTTCTTCTTCTGGTGCCCGAATGGGTCTTCGGTCTCTTCTTTCTCGTTCGGTGCCATTGAACAGGACGTGTACGCATTTCTTTCTTCGTCAAAGATAGCATCAGACCATTGTACTACTTGCTGATGGTGAAAGTCGTAGATCTTCCAGAGCATGGTCGAATTGTGGACATAGCCGACCATCATGGCCGGTTTGGATCTAGCTCCCATCTTGGAGTCTATTCTTTGCTCCTTTGGTATTCTCTTGTAGACATAACACCCGAAGCGCCGTAGGTGGTGGAGAGGAGCCTTGAACTCAATGGGGCTGCCGTTTTCGTCATGTTTTGGTTTACCGTATCCGTTTAGCACTTCGTAGGGAGTTTTGCCGTTCAGGCTGCACTCGGAGTTCTCTGATGGAGATAGCTAGCCGTGTTGACTGCTTCCCCCCAAAACTGTATCGGTGCTTGAGACTCGATCATGAGACCACGAGACTTCTCGGTAATGTTTCTATCATTCGTTCGGAGACACCGTTCTGCGCTGGGTGTAGGGCGGTGATGGCTCAAAGCTAATACCCTGAGTTTGGAGGATGCCTCGGAAAAGATTGTTATCGTATTCTCCCGTCCATTGTCGCACCGGAATCGTCTTAATTTATAGTCAAGAGCTTTTACCCTTGCGGCGAATGCTTGGAATGCTGCTGTACAAGTTTCCGCAGTTTTATTGGGTAGGAAGTAGACAGTGGTCGATCGTGAGTAGTCATCGATAAAGTCATATAGTAGCGGGCACCTCCCTTCGTGGGGTGTTTGAATGGTCCACGAGGTCTGAGTGGACAAGCTCGAAGGGTTTGGATGTTTTCTTGACTGGGATCCGGATGATTTTCCGTTGATGCTTGGCCAAGATGCAGACGTCGCAGAGGGTGTTGTGTGGGTGTAGCCCTGGATCAGAGATTTCATGGAGATGTGGTTTAGGTGTCCAAGGCGTTTATGCCACATGGCTGATTCTGAGATTGACAGAGACCTCGTGGGTACTTTGATTTTTTTGGTAGTCCGGTTGGGTCCAGAGTTTCTGTTCGGGGCAGAGCGGAGGCCGGAGCTGCGGCGGTTCCGTGAAACATGCTTCCGCCGTGTTGTCTATTGTATATATGCCTCCGGAGCGGTTGCCATTAACCTTTAGTCGAGGATTTTTCATGCTGCATTGGCCGTTACTGAATATGGTTGTGAAGCCGTCGTTATCTAGCTGCGAAATTGAGAGTAGTGACATTCTAAATATAGGGGTATGGAGAGCATCTGCGCAGTATCCTTGGAACACGGTTATCCTGCCATGATAGTAGGACATTACGATTGTTTCATCTGCGAGTTTTATTGGGATCGGCTTTGCTAGCTTTTCGTAAGTGAGGAAACTGCTCCGGTTGTTGCACATGTGATGAGATGCCGCCGAGTCAATGACCCATGTTACCACGGTAGTTGTGCTTGCTGCTAGGGCATGGGGTTGTTCGGATAGTCAGATCAGATCTCGGTCTCCCGTGGTAGCAGTGTTGGCTTCGGTGGATTTGGTGGCTTCAGGTTTGCGCTTCTTCTTCATATCTTCGGGTCGTTTCTTGTGGCGGCAGTCCTTCTCGAAGTGGACAGGTAGTCCGCAGTAGTAGCAGGCGCTCTTGTTATCATCTTCGTCGTTTCGTTTGCGTTCACGGCAGTCCTTTGTCGAATGGTTGTCCATTTTGCAGTTAGTGCAGTAAGTTCTGTTGCGGCGGTCGTTGTTGGATCGTTTTCCCCCACGGCCTAGGCCTTTTCCATGGCCACGGCCTCCTTTCTGGGTATGTAGAGACGTTCCGGAGGTCGTAGCGGAGTTTGTGTCTACGGCGGTGGTGCCCGTGGCGGCTGCCTTGATCGCGCGTGTGCATTCGTTTCGTCTGAAGGAGTCTAAGATATCATGGAGAGAATCCTTGGAGCTTTGAGCGATCTCAATAGTAGTGTTGAATTTGTCGGGTAGAGTGGTATATATTTTAGTCTTAAAGACTTCGTCGAGGATGGCGTTTGGTGTGTCTTCTAGCTGGGTGCGGTAGTTCAGTAGGCGAGTGAAGTATCGGTCTATGGGTTCGCCTGCGATTGGTAAGTCGTTCTGGAACTTCATCATAACTTCGGTGTGCCAGATTTGTGAGCGCATAGTGTTGAAATGAGTTTTGAGTTTATCCCATATAGTCTGGGGATCTCGGATGCCTTGAATGTATGGCCTGACTTCGTCGGAGCACGAGAGGGTTATTAGGGAGACAGCCTTCGAGCTTTGTTTTCTGAAATCGGTGCGAGCTGTGACTGCGCCCTGGGTGTTGCCAGCGGGTGCTACTTCGGTGCCGTTGACGATATCCCAAGCGTCGGCGGTGTTTAGGAGAATCTCGAAGGTCTCTCTCCATTGGTCGTAGTTCTTGCTGGTGAGCATGACAGCTGGGCCATATTTCGTCTGGTAGCTTTCCGAGTCGGTAGAAATTGCGGATGAGGATCCGGCGGCGTTGGTATTGGTCTCGGGCATTTTTTTTGAGGTGGGTTCGTGAGGTTCTTGGATTAGGTGCGGCTCTGCAGTAAGGTGCGGCTCTGTATTCGAGGTAATTGCTTTTCTGACTATGGATGGTGAAAATAAAAAGGATAATTTATAGCGACAGAGCCGGGCTCATAACCTGTTAGAATTGTAGATGATTGTAGTTGCTTGCTTCTTTCATAGGCGTACTCTATCTACGTCTTTATACATGTACATGTAGCTACTCCTTTCTATGCATGTGGCGCACACATTCTTATGGCTTATGCTTATGACCTATTTTCAGTTTGTATGCCCTATGCCATTCAGCTCCTCCTGATCTCTCTTCGTAATCCTCCAATCTATTAATACGAGATTACGGTCATCTCTATATTTAACAACGGTTGATTTGTAATGTATGTTCACGATGGTTCTTCAACCGAGGTTCAGGATTTTCATGGTTTTCCTTGAGTATATAAAGCATAGATTTCTCTCGTAGTTAGTTCTTTAGACAATCACTTTTGTACAATAGTTAATCAATCCCTCTGCGTACTCGATTGCTCTCAACAGAGGAGTGAAGGACGATGGCGCATCAGAGAACTATGTGGGCCGGAAATTCCTCGAGGAGCTTAAACGCCAAGGGGCAGCCCTGAGCGCAAAGAATGCCGGATGGATGATTGTGGAAACTGCCAATGTCAATGCAGAAGACGGCATAGAGAAATGTCAATGAGTCAAATTGAAGCTGAGACTTGGGTTGTAATACTTTCATGAGACAGAATTGACGGTCTACGATGTCAAGGGCATTGATATCGTACTACGTCAATGATGGATGTGCGACATGAATTGCCGTAGGCATATCGACCACGACAGCAACGAAATGTGGATTGCCGATATGCTCTGGGAGGAAAGAGAGGAAGGCCGAGTGCACTATCTACCAGGCTTATGCCCCGTGGACGTTGACAAAAGAATAGTACAGTAGGCCAAATTCATGGGCATCCACATTATACGGAAGGCGGAACTCAAAACCGTATCGGTTCAGCTGTTACAACTGTTATTGCTGATCAAAGTGCACCACCGCTGCAACGGCGACACCCACTCCGCGGACAAACTGCCGGTGGAGTTCCAAGAAATGTTCTCAGAATTCAAGGGCCTCATTGGTGAGCTGACATATACAAATTCGCCGAAAGAAAGACAGGCCGATTTCCAAATAAAAATAGACCCAAATGGCACAATACCATTCCGTTCACCTTACCGCATCTGTCCACACAAATATGTGGAACTTCGGAGGCAGATGAAGGAAGCGATTCGCGGTGGTTGGATTCAACCCACTCGAAGCAATTTCAGCTCACCAGTTTTATTCGTACCAATATCTGACAGTACTTTGCTTATGTGTATTGACTATTGCGCAGTGAATTCTATAACTGTCAAGGACCGTTATCCTCTGCCACACATTGAGGATTTACTCAACTCCATGTCTGGCTCCAGCTAGTTCACTAAATTGGACTTGGCAGCCGGGTTTCACCAAATTCGAATTGCAGCGGCGGACACACAAAAGACGGCCTTCACCAATGAATGTGGCTTGTACGGGTGATTAGTCCTTCCGGTTGTCCTACCGAACGCACCGAGTCAATTCATGTGCATGATGAACAATATTTTAGAGCCAATGAAACGAAAGTTGATCGTCGTATACCTTGATTATATCATGATTCACAGCTGTACCGTGGCGGAACACGTTGTACACGTCCGAAATGTACTGACCTTGCTTGCGGAACATGGTCTCAAGGCCACACATGCAAAATGTGCCTGGGCTCATCAGAATGTCAACTTCTGCCTGTTCAATAATGGCAAGGACAGCATCCACGCCCAGGAACATACAATACGTGCGGTCATGCATTGGCCCTGTAAGGGCGAGTACGGGCTGGTAGGGCTTTGTACTGGCTGGTATGTCAATTGCGGTCGGTACAGTTGCAAACGAGAATAAGTGATTTAGTATGATTGTGTATAAGTAAGTAAGATAATCGCGGCTGTACGAGGGCAGCCGTGTAGAGTCTACTTAAGGTTGGTGCTTACTAAGCCTCGGCTCTTAGCCTTGCTGGCAGCCGCAACCCTAACCACCAAGGCCTGACCTGTGCCGTTACATCATCCTCCTCTCTCAGTGCAGACCTCCTGGGCTGCTAAATATATGTACATGAAGAAGAAGTAAGATCCTGGTTCGTGCACCTTTCTATAGGCTTCGCACGTTGTCATAAGTCCCACAACCTATCAGAGCCAATCAGGGGACCTCACAGCGGATTCGGTGCACGGGGAAATCCACTTCCAGTGGTAGGTGGTAAAACCCGTGCCGACGCCATTTGTACTGGGCCCAAATCCATATCAAGAGAAGAATCAAAAAAGGGGAAACTCAAAAAGCGCCAATTCGGCCAAATTCCTCCAAATTCTCCGAATCCAATTGTGGTAGTTTTCTAATTATCGTCGGGGTTTATC
>WHVE01001082.1:0-32745 GCA_015178995.1 Trichophaea hybrida
CGAACATACATGTCAAATCGTCAGTGCCTATGCAGGTAGTAAGTGACTCATCATGTATGAGTCTACTCGGCGACTTAACAATCATTATTAATCATTCTCCTGTGCGTTCTAGCAGCTTCGCTGGCCATCTAGAAACTCGTAGGCCTTTCTGGCCAAATCTTCAGTCAATACTCACCCTTTGGCCCCAAAGGCCTTTGGCAGCCACATACAATGAAACTCAAAGAAATCACAAAAGCGAAGAGAAACCAAATGAAAAACACTTGTCTGCTTCACAAGTTCATCTTCACTGTGCTTAATTCAAACCAAATCCATAGTTATCCAAGTCCAATTTCAAATCCAAATCCATACCCAATTTCATCACAAACTCTCCAAGTTAAACTCCTCCAAGTGCTTTCGTAAGTGTATCGGCCACCATCTCAGGACTGGGCACGTGCATGACCTCGATATCAGACTTTGCAATAGCTCTGTGAATTGAGTGATACCGAAGTCGGAGGTGTCGGCTGCCCGATTGGAAGTTGCTCGACTTAAGTGTTGTAACACAATTTAGACCATCATAGAGAATCCGCCAAGTGCCAGCTTCCAACCAATTTTCGTGATGGTGTCTCGAGCCAGTCCACCTGTACATGCCGTACGCAGTGGCAATCATCTCGGTTTCCATAAGTGACTGAGCTGAGCCACAATGGTCTGCTTCTTTGACGTCCATACTACAACGGTTCCGAGGGCGTAAATTATTCCAGAGGTGGACTTGCTCAAGTCGAACTTCTCCCCTTCAAGTCCGCATCAGTGTAGCATATAATTGACTCCGGGGGCCGCAATTGGTGTTTGACAGCTTCCCAGTACAGTATCGAAGGATCAGCAGCGTATTTGCCAAGTATTGTAGTAGTATAGGTAATTCAGACAGTGTATCTTGTACTGCATACAGGAGAGATCCATTACTCTCTGGTACATTCCAGGGTCGAAGGGTGCATATTAATGTTGATGGCATGGATCGTATAGCCGTACTTCATCATCGTGGAATATTTTTCGGGAGTCAGCCATCCTTCGTGTCGCTTGCATTCGATTATCAAGGCTTTAGTGGTGCTCGATGCTTTTCTGTCGATCGATTCACACTCTATTCTCAGGTTGTCTTCTGGACTTTCAATAGAGATCGACCGGAGCTGCACTGCAGTACACGCGGATGATTCTGTATGCTTCGGAGGAGCTCGAGGTCGATACTGGAGGCTTGTTGATCTGGAGATTGGTACTCGAGGCGTTCTGTTGATTGATTCACACTCCATTCTGAGGTCGGTTCTGGACTTCCATTGAGGTCGACTGAAAAGCTGAACTGGGATCCACACAGGAGATTCTGGCATGCTTTGGAGGTGGCTCGAGTCACTACTCAACGCTTGCAGTACTTGAGCTCGGTGCTCCAGGCTTTTGGATGCTTGACACTCAAGTCGATCTATGTCTTTGAGTGCGATGATCATACGATCTGGGTGTTTTGATACTTATGGCTTTCGGGTCCTCAGGTACAATGCCCAAAGCTGTCGCAGCTTGAGTTCGGTGCTGAAGGCTTGCGGGTACTTGATGCTCGAGACTATCTGGGTCTTTGAGTACGATTTTTAAGACTATCTGAATCTTGATGCTCAAAGCTTTTGGTGTTCGGATACGATGCTCAAGGCTTTCGGGGGTTGTGTTCGGTTGCTCAAGGCGTTCAGGTGTTTGATGCTCAACATCAGCAAAGTCAATCATCCGGTCCGGAAGCCCGGGACCCTCCCGAGGTTGCGGAGGTTGATTTTGAATGATGCACTCTGCAGACACTCCGGGAGTCCTCTGGGACCGGCGAATGCAGCCTCAGCACACTCCCTTGTTCTCCCGGAGGCCTTGAAGCTGGTCTGGGAGATTCCTGTATCCCAAAAGTGTACTCCGTAGCCACTTCTGATGCCTCAGGGTGCTCCTGGAGATTCCTGTATCGCAAAAGTGTACTCCGTAACCACTTCGAAGGGTGCTTCGGGAGATTCCCGAAGCACCGCAATGTTCTATGTGGCTGCTTCTGAGCTCTCTGTGGAGCTCCGGTAGATTCTAGGATCACTCAGGAGCACCTGGATCTATTCTTCATTTCCAGATGGAATCATGGTGTGTCACCCATTTTCAGATGAGCTGTAGCATTGCTACATCTTTGGCATTCATCTACTGCAGCCTGCCACTATCAACTGAAACAACATATATCCACGCTGCACCCCAGCAGCACCCCGACATGACCTTGACAAAGAAACACAACCCCGAGAAACAGACTATCACATGAACACAGCTGCCAGGTCCTTCGTTTCTTCCTCTACTGCATCTGGTGCTACATAACGGGTCAGTACTCGGCAGAGCTTGCAATTCTTGCGTCCATATAGCTGCCAATATGCTCAATGATGGCCGCCTGGTGACCAGGACCAATGGAATTGCAGTGTCTCCGGCATCTCTTGTACAGGGTTATATCAAACGTTAGTAGCCGTCAATTATTGGATCGAGAGGGTACACTGACTGCAGAATATCTCCCTGCGGCCGTCCTGAGATGGTTCGCTGTTCGTGACTTTCTCGTAGTCCCTCAAGGCGCAGTTGAGTGCGGTCGCAGCCAGGCAAATCAATTGCGGAGTCACTCGCTTGTCCCAAAATTCGTTGCAATGCTCCTGTCTGCCAAGGTAGGTGTTGGAAGTGAAGAAGTGAGCAAAGATCAGCACGGCGGGCTCGCTTGTCGCAAAACCACCGGACTTCCTTCATACTGTTCGGGAGATCTTCCCATTTCCCAATCCCAGAGTCATCATTCACCAAAGCGGCAACCTGCTGTAGACATAGAAGCTTCTCATCTATCTTCAACGAGTACAGTAAAGTCACCATAAGCCTAGCTGTAGCGACTAGTCGACCCTGCATACCACTGATTTTCCCCTGCAACTGTATTGCATTGATCATGAGTATTAGCAAACTTTGACACCTGGAGAATACTTCGGAAACTCACAATTCCAGGTGTCAGGGCATCGATGTGCTCACTGGGTCCGCTGGGGCACTCCCACACGTGTTGCATGCCATTCAGTGCCCCAACAGCTCTCTGTTGGATGGTCATGGTGTCAAGGGCTTCATCCAATGTCTTATCACAAATGTCCAATTCGTCCTCTTGAGAGGCTGGCCAGGGGTTTTCAGTATACAGAACAGATTTCAAGAAGTCCTGTGCTAAATCGAATGCTGCTTTGTTATGAAGTGGCACCTTGCTATCCTTGTTGCTCTTCGTCCCCGACACACCTTCAATAGCTGGAGGGGCAGCTAAGGAATCCCGACTCCTTGCAGGCCGCCGTCTGGCATCGTGCACAGGAATGAGGAATGTCGCATCTTGGCTATGAGATCGAGGCGGAGTGCCTTGAGGTGATTATGTGCGCGTCGACAACTGAGAACTGTCTCCATTGGGGCTCTCGAGATTTGATTTGGATTTCTTTCTTTGGAGTCGGTCAGTCGCCTGGATGGTATCTGAGCAAGCCCTTGTCGGGCCTATTGAGGCTGTGTTGCGACTGTGTCCATTCGGTTCATCAGTTGACAGTAGCTCATCAGCATCATAGTCCGAACCGGTGGTGCGATAGTTATCATGCTCTCAGTGTTCATCATTGTCATCTTTGACATCATCCAGTTTATTCTGGTGGCCCTGAAGGTTAGCTTGATACAAATTAGAGATTCATCTGGCCTTACATGTCTGGGAATGTGTAGAGAATCTCTTTGACTGGCCATTCTTGCTGAGCGCTCAAAAGCTCACTCTTGAGAAGCAGTAAAGTTAGGACGTTGCGAGGCCATAGGTGATGGGAATATATCCAAATGTGATTTGAGAAGAAGAGGTCCGAATCAAGCTCAGGTGCACCTGGAGAACCTTTTTTTTCTTATAGGAAACTGAAGGTGACCCAGTGGTTCACATCGAAAGGACAACCAGTACATTTACACTGAAGTTGAGGAACACCTGAGCTGGTAATCCGTATACTGAGTTCAGGAATCTGTTAGTGAGACGAATGGGTATTCGGGCTTCAGGACTGCTTACCATTGTGAGGTGGCAAGATTCAGACTCAGATGTGGTTGAGCTAGATGCAAGCCCATGCTGTGCATCAGAGTTGTCGGGAGAGCCTGAGCAGCTGATATCTGCTATGTGGCCTGTTATCATAGCCGACCAACCACACGGATTGGTCTGGATACACGAGAGCTTCTGGTGTTTACACCGTTGGGATACCGGTGCTTCGTATTCCGTTTTGGCTTCAACATTGCCCCAGGAAATCTCTGCCTTCAATAGTCCTCGAATATGTCTAAAACCCTGCCATAAGAGTCGCTGCACTCGAACGATTGACGCTTTCGTGTTCGTTGAACGTTAAGCACTGGGTTTTGTGGTGCCTTGCTCAGTAGCTCGACATGTTCGAGCACGAGCAGTACAAAGTCGGCAGGCTCGGTTCGACTAACCAGAGCTTTAATAGGCGAACCGGAATGAATCATCTTAGTTAGCGGTCGATAGTTCTCTCTATCAATCTGCAGGAAGTCCTGCATCAAAATCCCGCTGCCGCCTTGATTGTGCTGGCAAAGTCGCATTGTGTGTCGTGGGACAGCATCGGCATCCGAGATGCACCCCTTCGGCAGTTTCTGTTGCTCAAAATTGGCAACCTGCAGCGATCGACCATATGCAGTACTGCCCCGCAGCTATAGGCAATCTCGAGCTGAATGCACATAGTATCATCTGTAGTGTGAATCGGGTCTATCCAGATACAGTCTGTTCAACTGCAGACAAGATCTGGTGGGGGAAAGCGTTCACCGAATGGAACATAAAATCAGGGCTTTTGGTCCAGGTGGAGCTGTGATGATTCGAACAGCAGGCAGGCGGGTTAAGCTGTAGGTTTCCAGAGATGATAACAAGGGGCGAGATGGGATGGAGCAGAAGGGACAAAAACATCATGTTATGTTGGCGGTTGCCAGGGGGATACTCCAGGGCGCACCTAACTCCCATGCGGAAAAATCGAGTGACAATCAGCTTGTATGATGTCGAACCTAAACATCTATTCTCACTCGATTTTTGCATACTTTGGAATCTTGGAGCTGGAGCTCAGTCTGTCGTGAAAGCTTGGACGGGCCAAGCGCACATATGAATCATCACTAGTACCGCTTTGGAAGCTGAAAGTGTCGACAGAGCTTAGTTTCGGTGTGTGGTAGATGCACCGGGGATAGGGTGGGAAATTAGGATCAAATGTATTGCTATTTCGAGTACGATCCGAACCGCCTTCCCTTTCTATTTCTGGTTTCGGGCAAGCAAGTTTCACCTGACAGCTCGACCACACCATCGACCACCACCATAAGTAATGCTTCACAACTGCATTCTGTTTTTCACGTGATATCAAGTTGATATACCTTAACCCAAATCCATCGATTCTCTAACATCTGGACCTAGTGACACATGGAAGATAATAGAGATACAGAAAATCAAGCCGATTTTGAAGGAGAAACCCAGTAAATACCCCCACCCGAACTGCGTACAACCACAAAGAATACTCCCAGATGCACCCCAGCAAATCAAAAAAACATTCTAAACGACGCATCAATGAAATTACAAACCCAAGCGCACCTAGAAACACCCGAGCAGCTATTCCGATTGCAACAACATCCAAGCCTGAATGGCAGTTTCCTCAATGCGTGTTTTGAGAACATTGTAGACGTCCTCCTGGCATATCATCGGATGATTCATCAGTCCATGCAAAACACTTAGCTGAGTAGTACCATTGACCATATGGAGCACAGTCACTCTATCATCGAAGCCGTTTGGACCAGTGTTGACAAGCCAGGTGTGAGGCTTACGCATCTGACCCAGTCGCACAATCTGTCCAAAAGCTTGCCGCTGCTCGTTGGGAACCCAAGGCTTCTGAAGAATCACCGCATGATTGGCAGCCACGAGGTTGAGCCCAGTACCCCCAATCTTGGTGGTGGTAATGAAGATGCAGCACCAGGGGGAATTCTGGAAATCACTCATAACTTCAGTGCGCCTGTCGGGGGAATCTTCAGAGACCATGCGAATGTCCTCGATGTCATGGTTGAAATGGCGATGAATCCACCATGCCAGATGGAGAACCGGGCCTGGCAAATGACAAATCAGTACAGCCTTCTGAGGAAGCGGGGAAAGGACAGGAGAGCCTGTACTGGGATGGTCATCCAGCACAGGAACAGTCGCCGAACCGCTGATCAACTCAGGGATGAAAGATTCTCTGAGCCATCTGAAAATCGGTCCCTCCACAAAACTGCTGGCATCCCACTTTTCCTTCCAACTGCCATCGGCAAAACGATCACCTTCTTGCTCGAACGGTAGCGAAAAGCAAGCAAACTGCCAACGATGAATGCGCCAGGTGATCCCATGCTCGCCTTCATGCTTCTGCCGTATGAGTCGGGTGGCACCATCATCAAGCTGCTGCGGTTATTCCTGAGACCACTCCAGCACGACTGGATGGAAATCTTCCAAAGGGATGTAAACCAGGGGTGCACCTGAAGCCAGCTGCGACTCTGTCCATCAGCTGATTGTCCATGGGTGAGCGACTTCCGTCATCACAGAGGCAGCTTCCTGCTGAGCTTCAGAGAACTCTCGCGTGGTGACGGCGGTTTGAAAGGCAGTGATCGCGGACATTACTGCCTCGGAACCATGTTCATCTACCACTCGCTCATTCTCAGGCAGATCTGGAATTGTGAACAACCACCGAGTCGTGTTTCCCCAGTCCTGCAGTGAGTGGTAGGCCGGTGTTGTAGTAACTTGCCCTTTGAAACCAATTAGGGCTACAGATGCAACGCTCCAACCCTTAGACTTCGGACCTTTGAAGCGGTGCGCCTCATCGAAGATTCCCCACGACCACTCGCAGATTGTAAGCTGGTGAACAGTGTGGTTCTCATTTCTTTGCACCCGGCTCATGAGCGTATCGTAGGTGATCACATGGATGTCCCACCGTCTCTCGGGATGTTCCACACAGAAGTTGAGGTGGGCGTGAGTCAGGACGCCAGCATCTTCTGCGCAAAGAACGCGCACCGAAAATGGAGTCCTTTTCGTGATGGTATTGACTGCACAGATGAATGTCGCATGGAAACTTGGGAGCACCGGACAGAGTACCAGATTCCATGGAGGGAGGTCAGTTGTTGGCTTATCATCAAGCAACTGGCGAAGACGACGACGAACAGGGTTAGGGTGAGTGCCAGGGTACCATTGCTTCTGGACACCACCGAGGGTTGAAAAGCCCGTTTCCAACGCCTGACACCATGCGCCAATCGAGAGGTTAAAGAGCACCGGTAGTTGTGTTTCATGGTGATTTGTCACATCCTCCGCAATTGATTTGGCATAAAGAGCTGCAGCTAAGACGGTGAACATCTTCCCAAGTCCCATTTCATCAGCCATGAGCGCCCCAGGATGGTCCACATCAAAAGATCCATCTCCGCACAATGAACCAAATCGCCCAGATCTGATGTGCAAGAAATTGTACTTCTGGAAATTGCTTCAAGGTGTACTTTGGCCCTCGAATGGCATCCGCATGTGAATCACCGCGTGGCACAGCACCGACTAATGCAACTGCATCTTCTAGACACTTGTGCACGAAAATATTATTGATTGTGGCCATGAGAGCATCATCCAAAACTTGTCCTGGCTCGTCACCTTGAGGCTCGATCAGCTCTTTTGATAATTGTGAATCGCTGTCTAGAACTTTGGTGCTCTGAATTTCCTTCACTAGGGTGGCAAGAGCACATGGAGTCGGTGGCACAGGCAAATTGGCGTAGTCATCGAGCTGGGCTGGGGCCTACCTCTTGCTGGGTGTATCTGGTGGTGCACCAGGGGTTCTGGGAGACTTTCTTTTGGGTGTATCTGGTGGTGCTCCGGGGGTTCTGGGTGACTTCCTTTTAGGTATTTGTGGGGATGCTCTCTACAAGGAATTCCAGTTAGCCCAGAACTTCATTCATCACTTCAGGTGCTCCTAACTTACTCTCTCTCCATCATTGGTGTTCTTGGGCTCCTTCACTAACAGGACGTTCTCAGGCGGGTCCTTCCCATCTCCATTCAACAGGTTCGCCTCAAGGAGTAGAGTCGCTGCTTCAGGCGCAAC
Source organism: Trichophaea hybrida (assembly GCA_015178995.1). Taxonomy (NCBI): domain Eukaryota; kingdom Fungi; phylum Ascomycota; class Pezizomycetes; order Pezizales; family Pyronemataceae; genus Trichophaea; species Trichophaea hybrida. Next base: position 8,106 of record WHVE01001082.1, read on the forward strand.
CTTACGGACGTTCTGGAGCTCCCCATTCAATGTTTCCTGGTTCCAAACACTGCCACGAAACTCCTCCCCAACCGTAACTCCGGCATCTTCAGCCGGTTCTTCACTCAACTGGCAGCGATACACAGTCTGGAGAGTGAATAGGCCCTTCCGCTTTGCCTTAGCGATCCACTTCAGAATTTGGGAATATTCGCCAATGCATTGAAATGTCCTGAATATAGATCCAGAAGTGGCATCTCAGCGCACCCACACCACAAACGGCTTGTTTTGGATATCGGCCACCTCAATGTTCGGCCGTTTGGGAGGTGGTTCATCAGTGCCACCGTCCGCCTTGCGCTTTCCACCACCTCCCTTCCCTTTCTTCTTATCACCTTTTACCGTCCCGGTGGCTGTCTCTCGCAGGCGGTTGCAGAGATTTCGGATGAAATTGTGAATCCAGTCGTACCTGATTCTCTCAGAATCATCAAACTGGTCAAGGGGTAAGAACTCCTCTTAACACTGGAGGAAATCTGACATAGCTGCTTCCCAAAGTTCGAACCCAGTGCGCCTGTTGATCCGCCTCATCTTCATGCCAAGTGGTCCCATCACGCAATGTGGGTGCCGAGAAATCAGCCATTCGTGCCGGACATGATTGTCAAACCTCGATATGTCGCCTCTCCCACGCGTGTCGCCTTCCTTGGACCCCTTTTTAACTTGGCCCATTTTAACCATGAGTTGCCCAGTGGTGACTTTGGCCCCCGCGATTGTGGGCGGCATATTTCCATCTCCAGTTCCATCAGGTGAAACAATGTCGGCTAGGGATATCTGACCCTGGTATTCACCGAGAGTGATCTGCGGCCGGTGTTGACCAAAGGGCATGTTAGAAGTTGGGGTCCATGGGGACAGTTTAGGTAGCGCTTTGGTCCATCTCCATTGCCCAGGGGCCGCACTCCCTTCAGTCTTGCTAGTCTCTTCAGAAGCGGCAGTTTCCGGTCTAGGCCTCGGTGCTCCTGGCTGTGCTGGGAGTGGTTGAGGGAAGGTGGGCTGCATCAGAGGTGGGGGAGGATTTGTGGACCATGAACCTGGAGCAACTGGTGGTCTTGATGGAGGGGGAGGAGGATGTGGGGCGTCCCGGGGCCCTTCACCTCCAGGTTGAGTGGGAGCGGGCTGTGGGTGAACCGGGATCCTTCACCTCCAGGTGGAGCGAGAGGGGGCTGTGGGGTGGACTGGGATCCTTCACCTCCATGTGGAGCGGGAGGGGCTGTGGGGTGAACCGGGATCCATCCGCTCCAGGTGGACCTGGCCGTGGAGGGGGAGGCAGTGGTGGGTGTCGGTCTTTGTCAGGCGGCGGAGACATTGGTGGGTTTGGGTTCGCTGAAGGTGGTGGTGGCGGTGGTGGTGGAGGGGGTCGGGGTGGAACCCATTCGTATGGAACACAGGTTTGTCAGTACTCATTCCACATGTGCCGTCCATCAGGGCTGATCATTGGTGGTGCTGTATACAGAGGATAGTCCTGTGGTTGCAGTTCAAAATGCAGTTCCTCAGTTGGCGGCTGGGGCGGTTGGTCATTGGGATCGGGATGCCAGGCACACCCGTCCCACATCTGAGACCCATCACTGCTGAGCTGGGAGTTTGGATTGGGTCGTTATGGAGGTGCGCTGCCATAATATTGATACGGGTGTCCTGGGTTGGTCGGAGAGTGGTTGTTGGAGGGGCTTTTCTGCAACATGTTGTATAGAAGTTGTAACGAAGAGGAGGTTCGGAGCTGTTTGTTAAAAGCTCCATGGCACCTGCAGTAGTCGCTGAGAATGATGTTGTGTGATGGGCTGCATTCGTGGGGGAAAGGTACGTTTATATACACTCGCAATTCTCTCGAGAACATTTAATGCCCACCGACCTCGTCTGCACTGCTCTTACCATACCGCCTTGTTTGACAATCTTCTGATACATGTTTTCCTCCCCCATTGTCTGCTAGGAGTGTTCAAGTTGATCACTAGTTGAAAGGTGGGGTATCACCCCTGCCACTTGGTTGCAGTTTCTGAAAGCCCACCCAACATATGCTGCGATTCTGAAGCTACAACGAACAAAACATATGAACACCTGCGATCGCCTTGTTTGTTGAAGTTTGATACTTGAAATCCGCCTACTGCCTTTAAAGAGAGGTGCTTGCAGGTGTCCATCTCTCGTATAACAAAGCAGGCTACCTGCATAAAACCCCTGTTGGTGGTTGCAGATTCTGGGAATATACTGAAAATTTACCACGCATCCGAACATACAACACTATCTAGAGATGGGAAACTCCGATTATCCAATGCTTTTCAAACTGATGTGCCTTTCTAATGGAAGGGTGCTGCACGATTAGATGCGATCCGAGCCCTGCCGTCACCTACAGGTGTATCTGAACCTCTGTCTAGAGGTATGGTGGGGTGCTCGTGACGCAAATCGTAGGCTTAGCAGGGGTTCGCGACGGGAACTCGATCACTTTGTGGGGTACAAACACTTTGTTGAGTGAAGTGACATATAGTTGTTTGTCTGTTTCAGGACTTGTCCTATCCAGCCCGCGTGTCATATGGCATGGAGCCTCATCTTGCTGGAGGGCTGTTCAACTTGAACCTTCGGTAGCTTTCTTTACCCCGGAATCGGTGCTCTTCACCATTCACCATACACTTATCGCACCCCATCTGCCATTCACCATACACTTGTCGCACCCGATCTACCATTTACCATACACTTGTCGCACCCGATCTACCATTCACCATACACATGTCGCACCCCATCTACCATTCACCATACCCTTGTTGCACCCCATCTACCATTCACCATACACTCGTCGCACCCTATCTACCGTTCACCATACACTCGTCGCTCCCCATCTACCATTCGCCATACACTCGTCGCTCCCCATCTACCATTCACCATTCACTCGTCGTGCCCCATATACCGGAGATATTTTAACAACGGTTATCAGTATGAGTCGTCGGCCAAACCAGTTCTTACGAGTGCGATGCAATCTATGTGGCAAACGGATCCGCAACTTCACTGGTCATGCTCTACATTATCGAAACGATCACCCAGAGGCGTTTGGCGACACGGGAAAGGTAATGGAACGCCTTGGAACGGAGGCCAATTGGAGATCTAGTAAGTAGCGAGATGAGCAATGCAAGAAAGTAAACGAATGCAGGACAACCTGACAGTACCCAAGTGTTCATACCAGCCGGGCACACCTCCGAGAGCGCAACCATACCTGAGCTACCAGAGAAACACGATGTGACATTTGTAACCGCGAGGAAAGTCACCCACACGGAAGTGAATGGAGAGGCTGCAGGTGGGCAAGTGGTGGGAGACGCTACGGGACTCTATGACAAACACCGGAAACCGAATTGGAACCCATGGTACCCATTTGCAAATGCGTTCGATTATCAACAAGCCCATGCTCTAGGTACACCAAGCAAAACTTGGTTAAATGACTATCTGCAGCTTGCCCTGGACGATTTCCGTATGACTTCGTTCCAGACAGCATCCGAGCTCTGGGAGCTGCTGAGGTGCCTCAACTTCGGACTGGTAGCAGAGAGTTGGCTTCAGGCGCCTGGGAAATATGGCAACATATACTGCAGGGACATTTTCCAGTGCATCCAGGTTATTTTGGGGCATTTACCGGTTGCAGAGCACCTGGATTTGGCTCCGGTGCAGCTGTACGATTCCGCTAATCATCGAATCTATAGTGAGATGAACTCAGGAGATTTGTGGTGGGAAACTGAGGAGCAATTACCCGACGGTGCAACAATTGTGCCAGTAATCTTCGCCTCCGGCAAAACCCATCTCACAAAATTCTCTGGCGACTAGGGCGCCTGCCCGCTATATATGAGTATCGGGAACATTCAGAAACATGTTTGTCGTGCAGCATCAAAGCGGGCCTGGATTCTGGTGGGATTTATTCCAGTTCAACCGAAAGGGGCAACTGATATAGACTCTGCATAGCACCACGCGATCCAAACTATCCTGAAACCACTTGGAGAAGTCGATATCAGTGGCACTGGTTACGAGTGGGATTGTGCCGACGGTTTCAAACATACCTGCTACCTGTTGCTAGCAGCATGGATTGGAAACTACCCGGAGATCGCAATGATCATGAAGATAGTCAGAGGAGCACGCCCTGTGTGTGATGTACTGTAGGAACCTGAGATGGGCCATGGCAAAGGATTTCTCGACTGGGAGTCTTGATGTACGTCACGCTATCAAGAGCACCTTGAGGAGAATCGACCTGATGAATTCAAAGAGGTGCATCTACAACCGACTTCAAATCTCTTCTGGGATTATCCACTGTGCAACGTCCATCGCCTTTGGCAACAAGATGCGCTTCACCAACTCTATTTGGGGATTGTGAAAGATCTCTTCAACTGGTCTTTTGAGTACCTCACCGATCGAAGCTTGAACGCTGAATTCGATGCCCGGTTTACCTTAGTTCCACACTACCCGAACATGTTGCGTTTCTCTAAACCCTTTGATGCTCTCAAGAATGGATCCTGGCGTGGCAAGGAAATCCAAATAATGCTCAGGAGTCTATCTGCGGTATATGCACCCCTGCTTTCCAGCGACGTTGCAGGGAAAACAATCTCAGAAAGTGCATCTGATACCGACGTTATGAAAACGATTCGGGCACTGATTGAATTTTCTTCACAAGCCAGCAAGTTAACGTAGTCGGATATCTCATTGAAATATCTCGACGAAGTTCTCGAAAGCTTTTACAAGTGCAAACAAATCTTCACTCCTCAACATGGTACTGAGGCTCGGACAAGGTGTTTACAAAGCGACTGCCAAGTGCAGGCAGCAATACTTAAAGACGTGGCGATGGAGAAGATAGAGAGAGAGCTTCATAAGGAGATTGATGGTATCACAACTGGGCAGTGGAGAACTTTTGAGGTGCACCTGAAGGAAGAGCAGCTGCGCGCCACTACCTGGAATGCAGAGGAGTGGGCGACAACAATGGTATGACTCGAAGCAGAGCTCTCCAGAGCGTCCACAGACCAGCTTGCCCGGTTTGGTCAGTTATTTAAAGAATATCAGGACCGCATGGAACTCAAGCTGCGTCCCAAAGCTAGCCGTGGACCAACAAGCAAGTTTGCTCGAGAACTTGAACGAGAACGTCATGCCATCATGACTGCCATGTTTGGTGCATCGATGGTCACTGGCACTGCAAAGCGGGAGTTCGAGCGGCGCCTGTTGGAAGCTGAGAAAGCAGCAGCACATTGGTCACAGAAGTGCCAACAAGAGGTTGCCCGGTGTCGGGAGATACAGGTTTACGGGACAAGCCATGCAGCTCAAGCTGCATTTCGTCACGCCATGATGGAGATGCGCCTGAAGTATGATCATGAATGGGACTCAAGGAATGGTCCGAATTTACGGAAGCAGCTAACGCTCAAATTCTATCACTTCGGAAAACCAAAAATGCAGCTCCTCTGTCATTACCGCGAGTTCATCACCAGGATGGGTGCTCCTCATAATTTTTCAACCGAGATCTCGGAGCTGTTGCACATTTCCAACATCAAAGGAACTTACCGTGCCAGAAATGGCTTCAACTGCATGCTACAGCTTCTTCAGCACAATGATTGCTACACCGCGATGGACTATATGCAACACACAACTTGCTGGCTTGCTTTGAACAGATGGTATGTCGAAGAGAGTGCAGTAGTCCTTAACATGATGACGGGTCGAGGGAAACGGCAAATGACCAGGTGCGCCCGGCAGAAAAGAATCCTTGCCGGCAAATCTGAACCTTTGAATTGACCCAGTACACAACCTCTGCAGCAGTTCAAACTATCAACTATTTGTGCACGTTTACGGTCTTTCAAGCGGATATCACTAGCTGAAGCATCTGCAACCTTCAACATTCCGTCATTGCCATCACATGTCAGGCAGCATCTGCATGAGATCTGGGGCCGTGATGCGGTCAGTGTGATCTGGGGCTACGGAAATGAGCTCAAGGAAGACGTAACCTTACAACCTCACAATCAGGTCGCTTTCTACACGCCAGAATTTCATAACCCTCAGCAGATGAACTGGATCCTTCTCGGCTGCAGCGTTGAGGGTACGCCAGATTGTGAGACGCACAGGCAGCCACCGCAGGTGATATGGGTGCATGTGGGCGAAACTTCTGATGATGGACTCCGCGTGCCCCGCCCCACATGTCCCAATCTATACTTTACCTTTTCACCACCGACCAGGACCTCGCTGGTAAATGGGATGATTGCGAGGACTGGCGGCCGGCTGTTGCAGCAGCACCCTTCATTCCCTTTTATCCCTTCAAGCCTGGGTTGATAGACTATCACCGCTGGAGTTGGCCGTTGTTGTCGGTACACATTTCGAGTATCGTTCAGGGCACCCTCAACAAGTGGATGGGTTCGTCAGAGTGGTGTACAAATCCACACCAAATGTTAATGCCGTGGAGAAAATTGAAGCGCCGTGCCACTTGGTCCCAGAGATCCAGGCAGCGACAGGGAACGGTTCGGTATGGATTGTAAATAATCAAGTGGATTTGGATACGTACTGGGAAGTATATTAAGACAAAACACATATGGACGAAAGCTTTGGAGTCACCTGTGCCATGTATCCAAACGAATGTTCGGTGTGTGACGCAGGGGTGCGCTTGAAATCCAGCTGGTGTATATAGACAATATATTAGTGTAATGAGATCTAGAGATGTCTATTTATACAAAATCTCTCATGATGATGCTTGAAGTAGCAGCGATGAATTGACAGCATGATCCATGAATAGAGTCAAATATGACGCCAATTGGCAGTGAGGGCTGCGGAATGTCAGGGAGGTACGCCGAACAGAGAATGCGAAGGAGCAAGTTTGTGGACCTCCCAGGAAGTGGTAGGAATGCTGTGAGATGCTCCTGTGAAATTGTGAAATGTTCACAGGTGCAGTGGGAGCTGCCTGGAGGCCGTCGGAGCATAGTTAAATGATACGAGAGTGTTTGGGAGCCTCCCAAGCCCAAGGAGGATCCCGGAAGGTGGGTTCCAAGGCAGGGAGAAAATTGCATTTTCCTGATGAAGACTATCTGTTTCTTTGAGTATGATAGTCAAGACTATCTGTGTCGTTGATGCTCATGGCTTCCATAGGTGCTTGGAAAGCAAGTCAATCTCTGTCTTTGAGTACGATGCTCAAGACAATCTGTGTCTTCAATGTACAAGACTTTCATTGCGTGGCCACTGAATATTTCACACTCTATCCCAAGTCGTCTTCTGGATCCGATAGATGTCGATTTCGCTGGAAATCGCCAGGCTTATAACCTATTGAAACGATCCTGAGGGCATGAGGAGAAGATATAATCTGTCTGTCCATTCTCTCTAACTACAGGAGAAATCTATGCTTTATATACACAAAGAAAACTGAGGTTCTGCAGAGAAACCATCGCGAACAAACATTGCAAATCATCAGTGGCAATGCAGGTGGCAAGTGACTCATCATGTATGAGTCTACTTTGCGACTTAGCAATCATTAGTAATCACACTCAAGTGCATTCTGGCAGCCTCGCTGGCCATCAAGAAACTCGTGGACCTTTCGGGCCAACTCTTGAGTACACAGCAAGAACTGCATGAGCTGCAATCAGTTATTATACGCACTGCAATTGATCTCCCAAAACCTGAAATGCATGCTGCACAATCAGTATATGCAAATGGGCTTCCGAACACCCTTATTGGCGATGAGAATACACCATGCAGAAATCTGTGCCAAAATCCCACCCGCTTCGGGCTTCCATGCCGGCACACAATAATATTCTTGTTTCTGACAACAAATCCGTACCACGGAAGCGTATTCATCCTCGCTGGTTCATTGATCCATCAGATGCAACTCCAGACCATGACTCGCATGGGGAACACACATTCTTTGAACAATATTTAGTCAGTGGTGGTAAGGTTTTGTTGTCTGCAGAATTGCTACACACTGAGACCTTTCGCCCTAATCTTCCTCTCGATGAAGCTGAGCAATTCACAGTACGCTTTCAATGTCTTGCTCAAGATCTTTGTTCAGAATACCCACCTTTGCCGGCCACAACAGCAACTACAATTGCATTTCCAACTCCCCCAAAACTCACAAAGTATGCTGAAGACCTCCGACGCAAAGCTCATGGTCGGGCAATGCCACGACTTCCAGCAGTGGCAGAACTGGGAGATGTTGAGGTTTGGAAAATGATACGCACCCTCACCCAATCTCAAGTTGCACCACCCTCTTTAGCACCAGCTCAGCTTCAGATTCCTACCTTGCATCCCCTGCACAAGAAGAGATTACTTTCAAATCTTCAGTTGACAGCAGACGCCACTACCCTTGATAGCCTGAGTGTGCACTTTTCAGATCTGGTTTTCATTGATGGCTATGATACACAGTCTGAAACTCAGTATATCGATGAGATTGAGGCGGAGTGGATGAGAAACCGGGTGGAATTTCCAGGCCCGGGCCATCGTTCACAGTCCACATCCCAGTTCATCGATCTTTGTGAAGTGGATATACAGGACTGCCAATATATAGAGGATCATTCAGAGAAGCGAGTGGTGCCAATGATTGACCTTTGTGGTTCATCTGATGATAAGGACAATAAGGAGGAGGATAAGGAGCACGATGGTTCTGTACTAGGCGAGAAAGAGTCTATCGAGAGCACCAGTCAGCTATTGTGGCATTCTGAGTTTGACATACAAGCAACAAGACTTTCGTATATTATATTGTCAAATACAGCAGCTGTAGCGCGCGGCAATTGTCGTGGAGTGATCGTGAAGGTGATTGTCCGGAGGGATCCCGATTTGAGAGGCATTGGAGAAAGATGTTTCTTAAAAGTCTTGAAATTGGTGCGGTCATTGCACATATCATCAGAGGCTCCCAGATCGATGACCCACTCCATTTGGGCAGAGGTGGTAAGTGCGGTTGTACTATTGGCTAGTCAAAGATGATTGTGAACACCTGCTGTTGCAAGAGATTCTGTAGCTGAAACTATCTTGACTTTTGTCCACTGCTTTTGAACTTGTTTGTAGTGAACACAATTTGCCTTGGATTTGACCAGAGAGTTCTCAGTGGTAGTATGTGCACTTGTCATTTCCTCCCTTGTCTGGGGTTTCCGTTTTCAATTCTGAGCTTGATTTCATTTCCGGCAGTCTTTGGTTGTATGACTATCTAAATGGCAGTGGGTGCATCAGTGTTTTATATGTCATCCGTCCCCTTGTCCATGTCCTTGTCCTCATCTTTGCCCATTTCCTTGTCTGTCTTCATTTCCCAATCTGGTATGGCCAGGGACATGGTGGTGACTGTTGTTGCCGCCTCGTATGTAGAGTAAGAATCCGAAATCCAATGAATGCATAACCAATTTCTTTCGTAGGTGACACCCACATGGTATCCGGTTTCGGAGGTTCCACGACTGTATGGGACTTGGTAGACATGGTGATAATTGGGATGATGGTGACGGTGTGAGTTTTAGTGTGAGGGTTAGGGTTATGGAGGCTCTAGTATATTGTGAGGTATAAATAGAATTGTAGAGTCAAATTAAGATAATAGTGACTGCCGGGCTCATAACCTGTTACTTTGAATGGACAAATAGATGTTTGATTGGGATATCTAGATCTATACTGAGTCTGTGGTCTATTTAGAGCCTGCCATTTGGTCTGGAACTCTCGTGACTCTGAACCACTGCATATCCTCGTATTCTCATACACATTCATGTTCTCATACAAGTGATGATATTTCAAGATTTCAAACAAGCCATGAACTTCATTCAAGACGTGAACCTCATACCAGGGTGGAAACAGTAGGCCAAACCCATAGATACAACAACATTTGTTGTATAAATAGTCCTGACCAATGACATAGCTGAATATAAACCGTAGGGCACATGGCACACGACTCTCTTCTATATATTTCAAGTCTTTTCTCCTTCTCTCTCACTTTACACTTTGTATCTTAATCCATACACACAGTTCTCCCCTCATTATAGCAACAACTGTGGCTATGCAAGTGGCGAGTGACTAATCATGTATGAGTCTACACTGTGACTCAGACCATTAGAAACCATTCTCCAGTTGATTCTAGCAGCTTCGCTGGCCATCCAAAAACTCGTAGGCCTTTCCGCTAAGTACTGTATCAACAGGTCAAGCTCGTGGACCGAGCGATGGTATTGACTCTGCCCGATATTCCCAATCACCATAACTGTGGGACATTTTGTTGAGAACAGTGTAATGTAATTGTCTAGTACACAGTCTAAAGATCTAAAAATGCAAGAGAACTCAATCCCTGTAATTGACAATGCACTTGAAGTGCTAGACATTGTTGGGATCATTCCCTGTTATCATGCAGACTGCATATATAAGAATAGGAAGACATCGCCAGATGCCGAATATCATGTTGGAACATATCAATCTACTCTCATCAAGGGCCGGTGGCACAGTGGTAGCGCATCCTTCTACTATAGAACAGGTTCTAGGTTCGACTCCGAGCTAGTCAATTCGTTTCTTGGTTTCAACAGGTTATGAGCTGGGGTTAGTGATACCTGTTGCCCATTGCAGAAAAGTTTGGATGGCTTAAGGGTTCGCCCCAGCGATAGCACACCAGATGGAGTGTGGCTTGAGGGGGAGTGTTGAAACATATCAATCTACACTCATCAAGGGCCGGTGGCGCAGTGGTAGCGCATCCTTCTAGTATAGGAAAGGTTCTAGGTTCGACTCCCAGCTAGTTTATTCATTTCTTGGTTTCAACATATCATACCGCTCTCAGAGCCGAAAATGCTCAAAGCGGACATGCTCAGCCCTGAAGTGCTCTGAACGTGTGGCATGTCTTGGTGGCTTGATGACTAGATGTCCGGAACATCTTGTGGCTGCAGGTAACTTTGTATGTAGGAATAGATGCTTGATTGTAGTGTCTAAATCTATGCCGAATCTATGGGCTATATAGAGCCTGCCATACAGTCTAGAACTCTCATGATTTTGCACCATTGCATATCCTCGTATCTTCATACACATCTCAGGTTCTCATACAAGTCATGATCATACAAGATTTCATACACAATGTATATATGCAACTCTTCCCCCTCTCCCTACAGTTCGTAGGAAAACTTATACAGATGATATCCTCCAGTACCTCATTAAAACCCACCTCCTTAAAGTGACTGCAGTAGGTACGGAAAGAGTGCATCTGTAGCCTGATAAGGGATGACCATCCCAAAGAAGACAAAGAAAGAAACCCATAGTATCCGTCCGAAAAACAAAGTCAAAGAACCTTACATTTTAAACCTTAAATCGTCGTCCTCTATTTCCAGTGTGCACATCCACTGAAAATCGTCAATCTGTGAATCACCACAACCCCATCGCTTTGGTGAACTTTTGATGTTTATCTCTTGCAAGCGCTTTAGTGAAGATATCGGCTGTGTTTTCATTGGTTGAAACCCAAGAGTAGTTGACAATGCCGCATCCGTGGAGACCTCGGCTGTTATGGTAGCAAACATTGATATGCTTGGTGCTAGCCTTTATAATGCCTTCAGTGATATGTGCTAGAGCTGTTTGGAAATTGCAATAGATCGGTATAGGGTCGAGATTTTCCCCGAGGTCTTTGGGTGATCGAAGTAGCCCACGAATCTCCTTGGGGGCTTCCGAGCAGGCTATTTACTCGGCTTCGAGGGTTGAGGTTGCGACTGAATCCTGTTTTCACGATTGCCATGAGATTGGGCTGTTGGAGATGATAATATGTCCGCCTTGTGATTTTCGATCATCACTATCAGAAGCCCATTCGGAGTCGGTGATCCGATGAGCGAGCTGAGGCCGGTAGAGTGGAGTCAGTAATTCTTGGTGGCTTTGAGATATGGTAAAACTCTTTTGGCAGCTGTGAGATGAGTGTTGTATGGCTTGGAATTGTATCGACTGAGAGTGGCCAGTGCAAATGATATATCAGGCCTGGTGGCTAGAGCAATATACATTAGAGAGCCAACGATTGCTTGGTATTCGCTGTGATCAACTTCCCCCTCGTCTGGTTCAGGCAGGTGAAATTTGACTTTATTGTCGTGTGGAGTTAAGGCGTTGTAGGGATTTTCCCAGTGACATCGTTTGAAAATTGAATCAATGAAGATCTTTTGGCAGAGGTTAATCGAGCCGTTTTCTTGATAGATTTCAATGCCGAGCAATTGGCCATCCGGCCCAAGGTTCGTGATCTTGTAGACTTCTGCTAGCTTCGCCTTGATTATTTTGGCATCGTTTGCTGTAGTATGAGTGTAGGCCAATAGCATGTCGTTAACGTAAAGAAGTACAAGAATAACACCGACATCGCAGATGTAATGATTGGGATCGGTTTCCGATTGGATGAAGTCTAAGGCGAGTAGAACAGCATATATATGTCGGAACCATAGGTGTGGTGCATATTTCAGTCTATAGAGGGCCTTGTGTTGACGTATGATCCTGCATCCGAAAGCCCATCCTTCCAGGAGCTCCATGTGTAGTGTGTTATCGTCAATGTCAGGATATAGGAACTCGGTGATGATGTCCAAGTGGTCAATGATGCAGAACACTCGTGTGGCAAGGCTCATGAGGGTCTGAAAGTCGTTAATTTGCCGATGGGGGCATACGTCTCACCATAGTCTGTTTGTTCATTGCCTTTTATCACTAGCCTGCCTTTGTAGCCTGTCGACCCATCCGGATTACATTTCGTCCTAAAAACCCATGTCAAGCCAATTGGCCTGGTTGCAGTAGAATCATTGTGACACAAATCATTGATTATTGTGAAAGTGTCATTTTGTTGAATGGATTTGGCTTCTTCAAGGATCACGGTTTTCCATTGATGCTTCAATGGCCCTGACATTGCCTCATCGTATGTTCAGGGGTCATCATTGACTGTAGTTGATGTCAAAGCACTGTATATCCGTTCCGAGACGTTGACTTGTGCATTTGCCCATGTTGTGCTTCTTGTGACTCTGTCGGTTGGAATAATCGCTGGGGCTTTTGTCTGTTCTGTAGCCACAATGGTGTGTCGCACAGAGTTGATCTGCCTTCGGATACTTCTATTTGTAGTTATCTCGTTTCTAAAATGGGCTTGCTCATGAGAATCGAGAGTCTGATTGTGACTACCAGTTAGCACATCAATGTATGGATGGGTATGGGCGTCCTTGTCAGGAGCCATATGTATAAGGCCTACTTTTCCAGCACCTGCAGCAGGTGGGCTTAGATCTTGCTGCCAATTGTTGTGGCCAGTTTTGTATGATGGGAGACCGGCGGCAGCTCCTGCCATATTATTGGGGGCGACTTGTCCACTTCTCATGTGGCTGTGAGAGATGCTATCACCCGCTGTACTCTCACAAGTGCGGCCGTGAATCATCTCCTCATCTGTTCCAACAAGATGTTTGTCAATTATCTTTATATGTACTTCTTCTTGTGGTGAATCAAATATATCAATTTTGGTAGTTTCTGCACGTGTCCCATGTTTTCTTTTTAGTGATTGTAGGCATGATACGTATGCATTTCTCTCTTCATAGAAGATAACATCTGATTGGGACCATATCATCCTACATTCTGGATCCCGGATTCTCCAAGTGGTGGTGCTATCGTATACATATTCTATCATCATGCAGCCAGATTTAGATCGTGGCCCGAGCTTCTTGTCAATACGCTGGCGCTCTGGTATTAATCAACTAACATTGCTTTGACATGGACGAAGATGATCAAGTAGAGCTTTATAATTCATTCGCTTTTGTGTGAGATCATTGGCTGGTTTGATATATTCCGGCATTCCCTAGCTGTTAAGCATTTTGTACGGAGTCTCATTTGCAGCCTTATAGCCGTCTTGATCTTCTCTCTTAGTTAGGCCCTTATTTGCCATTTGCTGGGGTAGATATACGGCAGTGTTTACTGTCTCCCCCCAATGCGGAGCTTGGGAGTGGAGAATCGTGGCTCTAGCCTTCTCTGTGATCATTCTGACCATTCCCTCTGCTATGACGTTTAAACGGTGAACATATGGAGGGCAGAATTCTATAGTGGTACCACGTGCGGCCAGAAGAATCGGGAAGAGCTTGTTATCCAATTCTCCTCGGCCGTTGGCGCATCGGAATCATTTTATTTTGTAGCCTTTGTTGTGTGCATCGACTTTGGCTTGGAAATGCAGATATGCGGCAATACAAGTCTTTTGTTTCTTATGCAGAAATACATAGGCGGATGTGCAGCGTGTGTAGTCATCGTTGAAGAGAATGTAGTGTAGGTGGCCAACGTTCGTCGGAGTTCCAAAAGGGTCGTATGTGTTGGAGTGTACTACCTCGTATGGCTTGGTTGCTCACCGAACCTTGGAGTGTATAAATTTTTGTTTGTGTTTTGCATGGGTGCAAACGTCATATATTTGAGAGTTTAAGATATCAGAGCCGTCAATACGGCTTGTCATTGCAGCAGGGTGCAGATGGGCCAATCGACAACGCCACAGGTGGGCGGTAATCAAGGATTTGTCTGGTTCAGTGGTTGTAATAGGAAATGCAGTTGTAGTTGTGATCGGTCCGCGACCACTTTCGGAGGTGAGAGCTGGAGCGTCGACTTCAGATTGGAGAGTGTAGAGGTCTCCTGCTTGTTTGGCAATCTGTGTAATTGCGTCCATAGATATAGAGCAGACACCACATTGGAAAGTAGTGTTGTAATTGTAGCGGTCGAGCTGTCAATTGAGAGTAAAAACAGACAAAAGGTAGGGGTATCGAGGGCTTTTCAATGTAAAGCAGTCGATTCTGTGATATGTCACCGAGGCTATGGTGAGTAGCAATTATCGTTGTTTTGTCTCCCAGTTTAATGGAGATTGGAGATGCCGGCCTTGTATAGGAAATGAAGGAATTTCGATCGTAACACAGGTTATGAGACGCACTTTAATCCATGATCCAGAATGTAAAAGTGACTGTTGATAGAGCATTTGCAATGGAAAGAGGGAATATGCTGTGTGGCGATGGTGGCTAGTACGGTGTTGTTGGATAGTCAGAAACGGTCTTCTCCAGGGGAGATCGCGTGCTGAGCCAGTAGTGCCTTTGCTTCCACAATTTTGTCGTTACTGCTGGTGTTTCGTTCATCACCGCATTTTGGACATGGCGCCCTTTTTGTCAGATATTGCAGTCTGCTCTAACCTGCCTGGCTTTCCGCAGTAGAAGCACGACCTGTCATCTTTCTTCTGGAAGCCGCTGCTGCTGCTGTATGTCCCGCGCCACTTCACCATTCCACAATCTCGGTACTATGGTTATTCATTTTGCTGTGCCTGCAAGCGTATTCATTATCATCTTTATCCTTAGTTTCTCTTCCTCAATTTCCGTGACCTCCTCCTCCATTTCCATGGCCACGACTATGGCCATGGCCACGGTACCGGCCTCGCTGGGTGTGAAGGGCCGATCTGGTGGTGGCGTCACAGATTTCATTGGTGATGGCTGTAGTTGCATTGTCTTCTTGAGAGTGCACATGACTTCTTCGACTGTTGGAATAGAAGTTTGAAGCTGTAATATTTTTACAGTCATGGCATACTGTCATGGCAAAGTGGTATAATGTCTGTATAAAGTTCATCATCGGAGATGGCTTCGGTCGATCCGGCTAGCTGATGGCGGAAATCTCGAAGCTTATTGAAGTAATTTGGAGTGGTTAAGCCTTTTGAGGTCGAGACATAAGGAATTTGCGGAGAAGTACAATTCGACCGATGAGTGTTGTTGTATTATCCAGGGCTCTGGAAGAGTGTGCCATATCATTTGTGGACTTCGCACGCCTTTGAGGTAGACTCAAACATGTAGAGAGCAGGAGAGTAGTATGAGGTGGTAGCCGGGGCCTCACAGGCCTTCCAATTGGTATTGTTGATAACGAGTGTCTGGGTTCGGGTTCTTCTCCAGTGACGATGTTGTATGCTCCATGGCTTCGAGAACGAGTATCATGGTCTCTACCCACGAATCATAGTTCAGGTGAGTAAGAAGGGGGACGTTACCCCATTGGGTCTTGTTGTAGTTCGGGAGGTTGGAGGTTTGAGTAGACATCGTGAGATTTTTCGTGGTGGTGTTGAGTTCGAATTAGGTTGTTTTTGATGTTTTATTGTTGTGGTGGGGTGACGGGTTTCAGTGGTACAGATAAAGTTAGATGACGTGATTATAGTGTGAAGTAACCAAAAGAGGTATAGAGTGTTTCAGGCAGGGATAATAGATTTTTAGATGATTGCGACCGCCGGGCTCATAACCGGTTACTTTGTATGTACGAATAGATGCTTGATTATAGTGTCTAAATCTATGCTAAATCTACGACTATATAGAGCCTGCCATACAGTCTAAACTCTCATGATTATGCACCATTGCATATCCTTGTATCTTCATACATGTCTCAGGTTCTCATCCAAGTCATGATCATACAAGATCTCATACACGATGTATATATGCAACATCGCCACCGGAGACATCACCGATTGACGTCAAATGATCCCGGCTAAACTCTGAGTGACGTCAGACAACTACTGTCAACACATTTTTGAAGACAGTATTAACCCGAAGATTGACTGTAAATGCTAGTCCATGACGATGTGGGAAACCAAATGAATTTCTTTATGTTTTGGTATAACGGATGGTTCAATACCGTTAGTTTAGAATGGTAACTGTAGACCAAAATAGGTGGTAGTCCGTCCGATTAGGAAAACCGATGGCCTTACAGGTGAAGCGTCAACAGTATTCCGAACAGGTCAGTCCGGTCAGATATGGCCATGATCTGTTCCGGCCTGTGCCCAGCGTTGGGAAAAGTGTCCGCGCTACCGTAATCGGGATTTGTTATCGCTGTTACCGCTGTGTTATGGGACGTTTTGGCTGTTACCTCTACACCACAGGTACGTTATCGCAGCTTATCGCAGCGTATCGTGGCTTATGGGGCGCTACCGTACGTTCGCGTATGGTTTTTCGATTTTCAAGATGATATCAGAACATTCGTCGAGATTATCATTGTGAAAAACTAGTTGACGCTCGAGCGTACGGTTTTTGAGGGTAGCAGATGCTTTCGACCGCACTTTCACACCGACTTGCAGAACTGGTATGGACATTGGTACTTGAAATTGCAGTTTCTATTGACATCTATCTACAGTATATACACGGTCGGAGGAATATAAAGGCAGACGGGGCGATGCTTGATGTGACGGCTCTCCAGCGCTATTTACAAGTTGCAACTCTGACACTCTCTCACAACTGACATGATCACAACTGTGACATGATCACAACTGTGACATGATCACAACTCTGACATGATCACTCTCGAAACTCTGACATTCTCACTCTCACAACTCGGACATGCTCGCTCTGAAATCGGCTTGGGGAGAGATGGACGAGATGACTGTTAAGTGGACTTGGAGAGATGGGCGCGGAAAGAGATGGACGAGACGGCTCACAAGTGGACTTGGAGAGAGAGAGATAGACGAAATGGCTCCCAAGTGGGCTTGGAGAGACGGGGTTGATGAGAGACGGGGTTGACGAAAGACGGCTCTTAAGAGGACTTGGGGTGAGATCGCTCGGAAGTCAGATGAAGAGAGCGAAGGCCAGACAGAACGTGAGTTAATTGGTGCGCGACCTGGCTCGGGAGTTGTTAACCCACGATTGGGAAGCTGAATGGAGGACTTGAAAGAAAGGAGAGGCTGCACCTACGGTGGAGTCGGTCGCTGAAGTCGGCTGCAGAGAGCGAAGAGGAGATCGCTCAGAAGCCGAATGCAGGGAACGGGGGACGGACAGAACGCGAGTTAATCGGTGCGCCCATGATCGCGAAGCCGAGTGGAGGACTTGACTTGGAAAGATGGAGAGAAGTTGCACTTACGGTGGAGTCGGTCGCTGAAGTCGGCTGCAGAGAGCGAAGAGGCCTGACAGAACGTGAGTGCGAGGCCTGGCTTGGGAGATGATAACCCACAATCGGACGAAGGCCACACGGTGTAAGAGAGTGATCGATTGAGCGAGGATGGATGACAGCTGGCTCTACATGTTATCTGACTGTTGACTAGCAATGCTTAGGGGGGGAACTTAACTGTAGATGGGACGAGGTTGAGAGAGGAGATGAAGATGGAGATGGAGATGGACGAGCAAGAAGGGAGAGAAGCTCTGAGAGCATGGATTCGTATAGGTCTCAATTCGGTAAGTTGCATTCGTATTCCTGTCTGACAGTCGCTGGGCTAAGCCACATTATGGCTGGGATGGCCGAACTCGCACCACTAACTAATTTGGGTTCGGCGTGCCATTTTGGGTTAGAAGGTATGAGATTAGACGAGATGACGGGCACAACATACCTAATCGAGGCCTAGTTTTTTCGCGTACGAGCTCTTATTCATCTTCTCCCCCAGTGATCTTTTCCCCCATTCATCTTCTCACCCCTTCTCCATCTAGTTATCGCTTACAAGTCCATGCTCCAGTTCTTAGCTTCTCCCTCATTCCTTTGAATATATCTCCATCTCCTCTCTCAAACTCGTCCCATCTACAGTTAAGTTCCCCCCCTGAATATCGCCATTCAACAGCCAGATATCATTTAGAGCCAGTTCTCATCCATTGTCGCTCGATCGATCACTCTCTTACACCGTGCGGCCCTCGGCGACCAACTCCCTTTCTTTCCAAGTCCAGTTCTCCACTCGGCTTCCGATCATGGGTTAACATCTCCTGAACCAGGCCTCGCACCAATCACGCTTGTGTTGTGGCTGACCCTCGTTCTCTGCAGCCGACGTGTGCGACCGACTCCACCGTAAGTGAAGCCTCTCCTCTCTTTCCAAGTGAAGTTCTCCAATCGTGGGTTAACATTTCCAGAGTCAGGCCTCGCACCAATTACACTCTCATTCTGTCAGTCCCTCGCTCTCTGCAGCCGACTTCAGCGACCGACTCCACCGTAGGTGCAGCCTCTCTCCAACACTCAGCTTCCCAATCGTGGGTTAACATCTCCCGGGCCAGGTCGCGCACCGATTAACTCCCGTTCTGTCCGTCCCTCGCTCCCTGCATTCGGCTTCTGAGTGATCTCCTCTTCGTTCTCTGCAGCCGACTTCAGCGACCAACTCCACCGACCGACTCCACCGTAGGTGCAGCCTCTCTCGTCATTTTCCAAGTGAAGTCCTCCACTCGGTTTCCCGATCATGGGCTAACATCTCCCGTGCCAAGCTTCGCACCAATTACACATGGGTTCTGTCAGGTCCTCGGTCTCTGCAGCCAAATTCAGCGACTGACTCCACCGTAGGTGCAGCCTCTCCTTTCTTTCAAGTCCTCCATTCTGCTTCGCGATCATGGGTTAACATCTCCCGAGCCAGGTCGCGCACCAATTAACTCGCGTTCTGTCCGGCCCTCGCTCAGCGCATCTGGCTTCCGAGCGATCTCTCCCCAAGTCCTCTTAAGAGCCGTCTTTCGTCAACCCCGTCTCCCATCAACCCCGTCTTTCATCAACCCCGTCTCACATCAACCCCGTCTCTCATCAACCCCATCTCCCCAAGCCCGCTTGTGAGCCATCTCGTCCATCATTCCCTCCTCCACCTCTCTCCAAGTCTGCTTCAGTGCCAATTCGACCATCCCTCCAAGCCCGCTTGAGAGCCATCTTGTTCATCTCTCTCCGCACCCACTCGAGAGCCATCTCGTTCATCTCTTCCCATGTCCGTTTAAAAGTCATCTCACTCATCTATCCCCAAGCCCAATTGAGAGCGAGCATGTCAGTTGTGAGAGCGATCATGTCAGAGTTGTGAGAGCGATCATGTCAGAGTTGTGAGAGCGATCATGTCAGAGTTTCGAGAGTGATCATGTCGGAGTTTGTTAGAGCGAGAATGTCACAGTTTCGAGAGTGATCATATCAGACTTGTGACAGTGTGTCAGAGTTGCAACTTGTAAATAATAGCTCATAGTTTAGTAATGAATGAGTAGTATATGCCATGATTAAATATGAAGCGACCGTGAGATTATAGTGATTACAGTCCTGGACTCTGACATGCGACCTTAGGGTCTGACATGATCATAACTATCATACCCATGGACTCTGACAAGCAACCGTGAGGTCTGACAGTATCACAGCCATCATACACGAGACCTTGGTACCTGAGGCATAACAAAACCAGACTATTTGGCTAGTGCACCTAGAGATGCATCGTGAATCAGCCATAAGGATGAAATATTACCACAAGTTACGGTATGTTACGGGGTGCTACCGGAGTATTATCCGAGTTATCCATAATGGGCTTGGGCCTATTTGCATTATCCGGCATTATGGCGGTTACCGGAGATTACGGTAAGTCATATGGCATACGGTGTTGCAGAGCCAAATAAGGCTAGTGGGTTGTGGAAGCAGAGCCCTGACCCAACTCTTAGCGTAGTCTAGTTCGGGAGACCTTCTCTCCCAACAAACATCATCATCATCATCACAATCAATAAAATACTATAATCATCTTTTCTTTCTTTCATCTCATCATTCATTCTTGTCCAGATAGTCACGGATTGCGTTCCTGCTCTTCTTAGGCTTCTCTTTTGGGCCTCTTATCAACGGTAAGTTACGGGGGTAACGAGTTACCATTTTGCAGACGTGCTTCTGCTCTAGTAGCAGAGCCATTTCGCCGGACCATTGCTTGTAGTTCGTACCATTGAACTTCGTGATCGTGATCGTGGTCGATGCCATGATGGGCGGTAGCGGTAATGGCGGCAGCAATTGCAATTCTCTCTCTCTCAAGCACGTCAGTTATGCTCGTACTCAATGTACACAGGCTGACATCCAGCAGCCGCCGTCAAAAAAATACGGCGGAATGAGGGTAGAATGTTTAGCTAGCTACTTAGGAGTCGACTCGCGTCTCCTGATTTCCGTTGGTGTAACGTCGCGTGTCGTAATTTCCAAAAATACGATGCGCAGAGGCTCATAACCTGTTGAACCAACCTACATGATGCTGGTCTAGGTGCGTACGAAGGAGAGTGGAGACGTTTGGAGAAGGTGACACTCGCACTGAATGGATTAACTCTGTGTCTACGTGCGAAGCGAAAAGTCTTCGCGCCAAGCACTGAACTAAAATACCAAAGGCATGACACGTCATGCAAGATGTGATACTCGTACTTAATAATCGCCTCAACAAGTTTCAGATTGTATGTGAAGCCGTATATACACCATAGATCTCTGCATAGATTGAATAGAGAATCAAGCAACTATTCAACACACTGGTCAATTTGTAATGTATGTTCACGATCGGTTTTCCGCGGAGGCTCAGGGTTTTCAACCGAGGTTCAGGGTTTTCATGGTGTTCCTTGAGCATATAAAACTTAGATTTCTCCAGTGGTTACATAGCCAATTAGTGTCGGGCGTGAATGGTGACTGTTCAGTAACGTGTGACCGTTTCTCTTGACTTCTGAAGGTGTAGCTGTAACTTTATTCATGACTGGTGTTCATATAAGCTTCGGTTGAAATTTACATGACAATTAAACAGCAGTCATAAATTTAATTTATCAGGATCTTCCTCTCAGTAGCATGGTGTTTCCAGGCTTTTTTTCTCATCCTCTTTACCATTATGGAAGCAATTCACCCTTCGCCTACATCTACCCTAGTGCCAGAGGCCGCCTGCACCCAGCCCCTGGCCATCAGTGCTCATGCATCAGTTGATGTTAACCAATCTGGTTATCCCCTGTAGAGGACCATGCAGGTTGTACTTGATTATGCTTCAATGGAAGCATACAGAGATTCGCTGTCAGGTCACTATGGTAAGTTGGAGTTTCGTACTTGCAAAGAATTGACACAGTAGCTAACAAAGCTGCCGGAATCCTTGATTGCTCTAGTCCCTCAAAACGGTGTTCTCACACCTGTCACACAGAGAATAAGCCCTCTGTAGCGAAGCCAGAATTTCCGAAGTTTTTTCTAAAGCTGGAGACCTTATCACCAAGAAGCGCAACCAATTCTCACCAACTAATTAATGCTAATATGATTATGTGCCTTCGCTATTGGCTAGGCCTGCCAGAGGCCACAAAAGAAGAGAAGGCCGAATATCAAGCATGGATGGAGGAGGTTCATAGTAAAGCTGAGGTGAGTTCGAAGTACTACACTTCAGTGTTGTCAATGGTTCGAACCAGTCCCGGTTCAGACAGTGAACCGGTTCACCTGGTGCAGTTCAGAGAGGGGAACGGTCCGAACCTGAACTGCAGGTTGGGGTGCCTAATGGGACCGGTTCGAACTGGTTCGAACTGGTTCATAGAATAATTCACAAGGTCACTTGTACTACTAGTTATATATCGATTCTCTGAAGCCAAGTCCTATAACATGATGTTATTCTAACATTGCATTCACATGACCAAATCCCATTAATTGACCAGCATTTAATCCATCGAACTGTTCCATCGAACAATCAACCACTAGATCTTTCCCATGACTTTAGCATTCAATAGCTTCTAGTCCATCTACCTGCAACCAATTTCGGTGATCTGACAAGACTAGCTACTAGCTTGAATGAGTCTCTCTTCTCGAGCAGACTTGGCAGCGAGATCTCGGTAGATCAAGCACTGATTTTGCCTGTAATGCCATGCATCCACGATGGATGGGTCAGCAGGTGTGGATTCATAGCGGTCAAATTCATTTTCTGAATCAACTAGGGATAGCCATTGGTGGAGACAAAGGAATGATAAACTTACTCATTGCATTTATTTGTTTTCTTGCCCGCCATGTATCAATTGGATTATTGAGAGGTGTATCAGGTCCACCAATGCGTGTTGCTGGGCCTCATTCTAGTCCTTGAGTAACCTTATTACTAATACCCACGAACCGGTTCGAACCAGTTCCGAACCAGTCTTTCTTCCATTGTGAACCGGTTCAAACGGTGCAGTTCACCCGCCCGAACCGGAACCGAACCGCACCGCGAACCGCCGGTCCGAACTGGTTCATCATCGAACCGTTGACATCACTGAGTGTGGCCTTGTATATATTGTCCTGACTCCACCACCCCTGCATCTCTGATTTCTCAACATGCCCGCTGGGGAGCTGTGGTTAATCGAGTGAAGTGGAGATGAAGAGGGCTGATGTTGATCATCAAAGCTGGCTGGTCATCATCAAGCGAAGCTGACTGCAGTTAATCAAGCGAAGTGGACTTGGAGTGTGATGATGATCAAGTGAAGCACGCTGAGAGCAAGCTATGAGCCGGCTATAGGGTTAATAAAGTGAAGCAGACTTAGGGTGGGTGGGGGATGATTGAATCAAGCTGGCGGTTGATGATCATGTGAAGCTGGCTGGGCGATGATTGAGCGAAGGTAGCTGGTGATTATCGAACGAAGCGATGTAGAAGCTGGAGGTTGTTGATCTTACGAAGATGGCTAGTTGTGGCCGAGCGAAGCTGGCTGGTCGTGATTGAGCGAAGCTGGCTGGTGATTGATCGAAGCTAGGTAGGAGAGGGCGGCTGTTGATTGAGCGAAGCCGATTGGTGGTGATTGAGCCGAGCTAGGTAGGAGCTGGCGGCTGTTGATTGAACAAAGATAGCTAGTGGTGATCGTGCGAAGCGGGGTAGGAGCTGGCGGCTGTTGATTGAGCAAAGATAGCTAGTGGTGATCGAGTAGAGTTGGGTAGGCGCTGGCGGCTGCTGATTGAGCGAAGCTGGCTGGTGGTGATTGAGCGAATCTGGGTAGGAGATGGTGGCTGTTGATTGAGCAAAGCTGGCTGGTGGTGATTGAGCAAAGCTAGGTAGGAGCTGGTGGCTGTTGATTGAGCAAAGATTACTGGTGGTGGTTGAGCGAAGCTGGGTAGCAGCTGGCGGCTGTTGATTCAGCGAAGCTGGCTGGTGGTGATTGAACGAAGCTGCCTGGTGGTGATTGACCGAAGCTGGGTAGGAGATGGTGGCTGTTGATTGAGCGAAGCTGGCTGATGGTGATCGAGCAAAGCTAGGTAGGAGCTGGCGGCTGTTGATTGAACCAAAATAGCCAGTGGTGATCGAGCGAAGCTGGGTAAGAGCTGGCGGCTGTTGATTGAGTAAAGATAGTAAGTGGTGCTTGCGCTATGCTGGGTAGGAGTTGGCGGCTGTTGATTGAGCAAAGATAGCAAGTGGTGATCGAGTGAAGCTGGGTAGGAGCCGGCGGCTGGTGATTGAGCGAAGCTGGCTGGTGGTTGAACGAAACTGACTGGTGGTGATTGAGCGAAGCTGGGTAGGAGTTGGCGGCTGTTGATTGAGCGAAGCTGGTTGGTGGTGATTGAGCGCAGCGAGGTAGGACCTGGCGGCTGTTGATTGAGCAAAGATAGCAAGTGGTGATCGAGCGAAGCTGGGTAGGACCTGGCGGCTGTTGATTGAGCGAAGCTGGCTGGTGGTGATTGATCGAAGCTGGCTGGTGGTGATTGAGAGAAGTTGGGTAGGAGTTGGCGGCTTTTGATCAAGTGATGCTGGTTGGTGGTGAGCGAGTGAAGCTGGGTAGGAGCTGGCCGTTGTTGATCGAGAGAAGATGGTGGTGATTGAGAGAAGATGGCGGTTGTTGAATGAATAAAGATGGTGGTGATCGTGCGAAGCTAGCAAGAGAAGGTGATTGTTGATCGAGCGAAGTTGGCTGGTGGTGAGCGAGGTAAGCTGCGTAGGAGCTGGCGGTTGTTGATCGAGTGAAGATGTAGGATGTAGGTATTGGGTTATGGTTATGTTACGAGTCACGTGTGCGGCTCAACACTGTATATACATAGAGCGTGACCTCCTGAGAATAGCCATCACGTTTCTAGTCAACTACATCTTGGTAGCAAC
>WHVE01001083.1:0-32740 GCA_015178995.1 Trichophaea hybrida
ACCTGATTCCTTCCACTGAAACCTGATTCCTTCCAACAAACCTGTTTCCCTTCCACTAAAACCTGATTCCTTCCAATGAAATCTGTTTCCCTTCATATCCCTCCTTTTTTCTTCATCAATCCATATTCTATCTTCGATCCTCACTCAATACAACCATGACAGTTTGCAGCAGCAATTGAGTTAAAAATTGCTGCCGGTATCACAAGTCCAAAAAAATTGTGTTTAATTTTTTGAGGGTTCAAGGGCCTTCAGAAAGACCTTACTCAGTACTATACAAAGTTTGGAGTTGATAGCTGTCAGTATTGTTGAGATATAATTAATTATTGTCTAAAAGACAGGGTTTTTTGCTAAAAATGGCAATTTTACATACAAATTAATCCCTATCTTGGCACTGAAAACTTCAATCCACAGCTGTGGCATCAGTACAGCCAGAAAAATTGGAAGACTTTCAAAAACAAGAGTTCCCTACATCTAGTTTGGTCTATTAAATTCACTATTACCCATTAGTTGTGGTGGTGGAATAGTGGTGCTGCAAAGTCGGGTATTTTGGTGTAAAATTGTCAATCACGAACACTTTTGTCTAGGGACTGTATGTAGTAATTGCCATTGAAAAATACTAAGTTGTCTCGGATCATGTAAAAATACGAAAATTTAACAAGAGCTTCGCTACGAGTCAGATCAACACCCGAAATATTTCCAAATTTGCACTTATGGTTTTAAACTCCACTTTCTACTGACACATTGGTGAGCCGATAGATAGGTAGAGAGTGAAGAAGAGGAATAGGACAGTTATAGAACTTACATAACTTAAGCTAACCAAAACAGAATCAGAGCTTACCTAAGTCTTGGCCAGCCATACCAAAATGTTGTTATCCTCAATAAATTTCGGGCATTGCACTAAGCTTATCTCTTGTCCGAGTTTACACGGTGGTTATACTTGCCTGTGCAAGACACGTCCCAATTGAGCAAAATCGCATAGTACAAACCAATGTGACTTTTACGCTATCACATGCCTGAAAGTGTGGCCCAATTTTGAGTGAAAAAAACCAAAGTATGGGAACCTATTTTCCACAGTAGCGTGTTCACTTATTCATGAATAACGTGTCTCAACTTCTGCTTATCACCTCGAACCTACTACACAATGCACAGGGCTCCTCACCGATGTTGATTTAGGCATCCATAGATCAACTGTGAGAATCAACCTTGCTACTGCAACTGACATGGATATTGGTAAGTCCCGCTCAGTTATAGAACTAGCTCCCGACATAGTTCATTACCTCGAGGAGATATTCAGAATGTCTAATGCATGACCTCGGATCCTGATATACTCACGGGTAAGTGAACGATCCGCTTCGCTGCTAGTATCAATAACGATACTAATACTCAACGGAATTAAGTATATGATTTCTCACAAACAATACTATATCTCGACCTGCCTTTTCTGTGGCACGCTGGACATTCCCACACCAAGCTTCTTTCTCACGCTCAGAAGTCGTTGAAATTTGTGCGGATCGGAGACTGAGAAGGAGATAAGGCCTACATAACCATATTGATACCACAAATTCATACGCTTCTAGTGGTGGCCTAGCTAGTATCGAAGTAAGGTAGGTAATCACAGGTGACCCCCAACAAGCGACGGCACATCTCCCTAAAGTTTTCGCAATTCACACATAAACCACCCAGCACAACCGCTACCATGGCATCCGCCATAAGGACGTGAACGATGTTTCGAAGGAATTTCTATTCCAATGAAGATAATAGCTTAAAGGCCGCATATGAGCCAAGCTGCCAACCAAAATAAACAGATGAAAAAACTCCTTCCAAGAAATAGTAACCCGTATAGAAATCAACTATAGAGTTCTTATGCATCTTGCTTCTTACACATTTCCTTATCCTAAGAACTGTACTTGCTAACATGGAAAAACAAATAAACACATGTCAAGAAATGAAAGGCAATTTGCACCAATATTGTCACACTTAGCCTCTTCCTTCACTTCGCAGCGTGAATGCTTGTCAGTACTCAATAGAGACGTGCTGGAAGGCACTCACCCATTATCACATCAGGCCGTTCTGCTTAGACTAAGGAAATCATCGGCGTTTAAGGCTATACAACCAAGCCATAGTAAGCACTATCACAAAAAAGATTAAGTAAGAACTCACAATCTAGTTATCGGAAGCCGGTAGCACTTAGCCACCCGTAATCACCGCACAGTCCGGCATCAGTAAGATACTCACCGGCTATGAAATCAAACAGTCGAGCTAAGGTCAGATGGAGGATTCAAGGCGGGGAATTTTTAGGGGAAACTGACATTCTATCGAACCAAGTAATCGGCATCGCGTTAGCCAGAAATTGTTACGGAAGGGAAATCCCTAAGTGTGACTTACATACTGTCAAATTAAATCATCGTTCTCGGGTTAGCTACTATATTTATGACGTCGGGGGGAGTGAAGCTTACTCGCTATCGAATTAAGACATCAAGCTGCAATTAGCCCACTGTAAACACGGTCGAGAACAGCTAGGCCTATGGAGAAACTTACCGACTATTAAAAAAAGTTAGTGGGCCTGTATCAGCACTACATATATTACGATGGGGTATGAACGATAAGGGGAAGCTCACTAGCTATTAATTTGAGTCATCAAACTGAGGTCAGTAATGCATTATCACGGCAATGAATTTCCCACAGAGAATTAGAAGCTCACTCGCTACACAAAGTATATTTTAGTAATGTAATATCATATCATGGTGTGCACCTTTCAGGAAGGCAGGGACTCACTTGCTAAATAACATCAAACCATCAGGCTCTAGTCAGTAATCTACAACATATTATTGAACTCTGGGAAAGGTCAAAAGACTCACTCACTATCGTATCATGTCATCGCGCTACAGTTAGCTAACCAATATCGCGGAGGGGAACATTCTGGCAGAAACTCACTAGCTATTAATCCAAGCAAGAGATCAGGCCAAGGTTAGTAATGCATTTTCGGTGGTGAATAATCATGGAGAAACGTTTATACTTACTCACTATCGAAATCCAAGCACCATATTAGCAATCAATTATATTATCACAACGAGGGGATGTCAAGAAGACACTCACTCGCTATCGCGTCAAGACATGAGGCGCAGGTTAGCTACGAATTGTTACGATAATAAATGCCAGGAAATAACTCACGGACTAAGCATTAAATCGAAATATCGTGGTCAGCAACTGTAATTATCGGTCGATAGTTTGGGAAAACATGGCACTCACGTATTCTGATATGCTAGCTCCAAAGCTGTGTGTCCAGAGCTGTTTTTAACAGTCTTATCGTCCCCGCACTCGTCAACGAGCAGCCGGACTACGTAGTAATGGCCGCCTGCAGTGGCAAGATGCAGTGCTGTCGACCCACTGTCGTCTTTAGCAGCCTTGTCAACTCCCAATTCCTGGACGAGTAGCTGGACCGTGTCCCGATGGCCACCTTTAGCAGCGAGGTGCAGCGGTGTCAACCCGTTTATATCTTTTGCTGCCGTGTTAGCTTTCAATCCTTGGACGAGCAGACGAACTGTGGTGTTATGTCCGTTCGCGGTAGCTAAGTGCAATGCTGTCCGCCACTCGACCCTTGTTCTTGACTCTTTGTTGGCGCCCAAGCCCTCGATGAGCAACCGGACCATGGCCATACGCCCGCTCTCGGCTGCAAAGTGCAGGGCCGTGGATCCATCACTGGTCTGGGCATTGACTTTGGATCTCCGGCCGATTATCAGACGCACTGTCTCCAGAGAGCAATACCTCGCGGCATGGTGAAGTGCTATCCTCCCTTGACTGTCTTGGGCCTCTGTATCGGCGCTGAAGTTCTCAATAAGCAATCGAACGGTGATGTCATGCCCGCCTGCAGCCGCACAATGTAGGGCTGTGGTTCCATCACCGGCCTGAGCGTTGACGCTGGTAGCACCACCGGCCAACAGCCGAACAGTTTCCATAGAGCAATTCCTCGCAGCGTGGTGAAGCACCGTTTGTCCGACGTTGTCTTTGGCCTCTGTATCTGCTCCTAACGCTTTGGCAAGCAGCCAGACTGTAGCATCATGTCCCGCCGCGGCCGCGAGGTGCAATGCTGTCGATCCATCGTTGGAATGAATGTTGACGTCGGCACCACGTTTAAGTAATAGCCGTGCAGTTTCAGTACAGCAATTTTCTACAGTGTGGTGAATTGCCGTCCTTCCAACGTTGTCCCTAGCCTCCGTGTCGTCGCCGGGGTCCTCAACGCGAAATAGCCAGGGATGTCCGCCAGCTGCCGCGAGGTGTAATGCCGTGAATCCATCATCGGCCCGAGCGTTAATGTTGACACCATGGTTTAGTAACAATTGGAGAGCATCCATTCGACAGTTCTTGGAGGCCAAGTGCAGCGCCGTATGACCAAGTTTATCTTTTGCCTCAACCTCTGCGCCCTGATCCAATTGCAACTTTGTTGTGTGTAAGGAGTCTCTCCATACTGACCAATGAAGGGGTGTTCGCCCATACTCGCTATCTGTGGCACCCGTACTCCCTGTCACATGCAACTTCAAGATTGCTTCAACGGCCGCGAACGAGCCATTATGTATAGATAACTCGAGAAGCTTCTTTGCCTGGCCATCCGGATCCTTCGCACCGTAAAAAAACAAGAGAGCCACCACACTTCCCGCATCATTTTCAATCGCAAGGTTCAAGGGCGATTTGCCGTTTCTATCGTTAATATCAATGCTCGATTGATCGTAAAGTGATAATGTGCGAACAATTGACGTATGGCCTCCCATTGAGGCATAATGTAAGGCTGTCCTGCCATAGTAGTCCTGAATGAGAATGCTAGCATTGTGTTTTAAAAGTTGTGTGACTATGTGTCCATGACCTGCGATACATGCAAGAATTAACGGAGTTCTACGCAACGAATCGCGGTAATTGACGTCCACGCCAGGCACATTCGTAAATAGCTGTATCATAGACAGACAATTCCCTTCTACTGCGTTTTGCTGCAATTTTTCTTCATCTAACACATGCATATATTTCGATATTTCTCCGACGTTGCAACTGGAATCCATCTTCCACCTGGCAAGTCCGTTTTCCCACTTCTCCAATCTTCTATTCCACAAATCCCGCATCTGAATTGACATAGTGTCCAATGTGTCCTCGATATTTGTGCGCAAAAGGTGGAACATGGTTTGGAGATTGTCCCCGCGCAATAAGTATGAAACAAACAGCCGTTCACAAAACGAGCGCATGGCGTCTTCGGCTTTATCGGCGTAATCATTACCGCCCTTCACATGATCATATGTGCTGGAAAGACGTAAATATACCTTGAATGCCTCGCTCCACTTTTGCTGGGCTTCGTATTCGTTTGCAGAGGCTTCTGCGCTGTCAAGGAGCCACAAGAAAAGCGATTCGGCTTGTTCGTATCGCCCATTCTCAAGGTATACAGTTGCTTCCTTCGCCATTTCTGAAAACGCTTCGGTACTGCTGTCATTAGTGGGGAGCTTTTCTGACATCCTAAATGCTGGTACGATGCTTATGTAGGCCTCTTCAGCAGTTGCTAGGTTTGTTCGCTCTACCCTCTCAGCAAGCTCGTCCAAAACCGAATTTCTCAATCCAAAAGAAGCTTTCACACCGATTGCACCGCCTCGGACTCGAACGTTGCCGCCAATCGACTGTACGACTTCGCTAACAACTCTTGAAATGAACTCCGAAAGAACGATTTGGCCACATGTCGTTTCCAGCGAAGCATCCGACACGACCCCAAGCATACCGGCGCCGTTCTCGGTTGCAACACGAACAATTGATGGTTGTCCTACAATATGTCGATATCGCATAGTTCCGTCGTCGTTCGTCGTTCGTCCAGTGCTACTAATGGCTATATTCTCCGTTTCGCGCCTAATCCACTGGTCAAAAGCCTTCCTTTCTGACGGACCGTTGCTGTCAAAAATTCGAAGAATCTTTTTTTTTGGCAATATTTGCAATTGTCCATCCCCTTCACAATATCTATGGGCGACTGAGGTGCTTTCCTTTGATTTTGCGTCCTGCTCTTTAAAGTTTAGTGTCCACAACCCCAGAACCGCTTCAATTTCACTCTTGACTGCTTTCCAAGGACCCCAGCCGCGACCTTCCGATAGCCACTTCCTCGACAAATTGAGCTGTATATATTCAAGGCTGGTAAGTGCTGACTTCACCTCAGATACCTCCACAACTAATTTCCATTTAAATGATCCCAATAGGTTGGCTTTGAGGGTGACGTCTGGACTTGTGCACAGGAAGTTCATGGTGGCTTCTATGGCCTCGGTGGTGGAATCGACTGTCTGTTGCCATTGAAAATCCCATTCCGATAATGCACCTAAACGACATCTCGTGTCAATCATCTTCTTGGCAAGTCCATTGGGATGGATTTTCCCCCCATTGTGATATCCAAAAGTAACTATATTCCAGTGATTGCAACCATTAATACGCCCACACGCTGCATCTAACTCATACCCATTCTCGATTTTTTGATTAGAGACTTCTTCAACCAAATTTCTTCGCAACATTGCTCTCAGGGTTGTCATTATCGCGGTAGCCACCAGCTGCGCAATTGTAACCGACCAGTTTAGCCCTCTCAGTCCGACAAACTGCGCTACAAAACCACACAGGCTGATGATGGTAGCGATTATAGTTAACGTAGCTTGCCGTCGCCCGATATGTCCTCGAGATGACGTCCGAAGGGTGGGACGGTTATCGTTGATCAATAGCCGCTGCAACAAGGGACGAAGGCGGGGAAATCTTATGCAGACTGGACCCAGAATTCTCAACAAGATACCTGGAGTTTCGTCGGAACGCTGTATAAAATAAGAATCGAACTGCTGATCATTGACGATGCCACCTCTTTGAAGCCAAGCCACCTTGACACGAGCCCCATTCACTTCTTCCTTGAGCTTCCAGACCACCTCGGTTGTGCTTCGCTCGACAATGTATGCACAAATAAACACCCCGAAGACTACCGCCACTGTGCCAACACACATCAACGGAAATGCATAAAGTTGCGCTGGTTTATCGCCCTTCTTGAGGTTTTCGTTCCACGGTGATGATAGCACGCTAAAACCCGCAAAGACGATAACGCCCACCTGCAATAAGATGCCCGTTACTGCAACTACCATCAATTCCAAGTCAGAGACTCTCCGGCCACTGACATTTAGCGCAATATTTGGTGCAGCTTTTCCGAGGGGTTCCCTTTCCGATGATCCGTCCGGTTGGTCCGCAAATCCAGTTTCCGAAAGCATATTGCTACATCTGGCGGAATCAAAATCGTATACGAAAGGGAGGTGCGCACTGTCTGTAGACTCGGGATAGAATAATCCGATGACTGGTGATGCTCCCATCACTCTCACGACGCCTTCTCCATCCCACAGCTCACATACATCTGAGGACGTTGAGGATAGCAGTTCCATTTCGACCATCCCCTTTGGCTCTCTGGCGCGTCCGATAATAGCTTTCATAGAGTTGGGTCCTCCAACCCTGATCGCCCCGACGACAGCGGTAAGTATACCTAAAGGAGCGCTGGCAAAAATGACGTCTTCTATCCAACTCATGGACTGACTCATGAACTGTTTAGCGACTTGATCGCCAAATAGCGCCAGAAGAGGGGCTAGATCTGAGAAGAGATTATTACTGAAGTCCTCGCCCGCCCCAGCTGACACAAACGGTAAACGGGCAGTAAAGATAATAGCTCCCAGGAACTTTGAAGGCGCCAGAAATTTCTGCCACAAGTTCCAACCTGCTGAGTTTGTGCTTCGGGAGCCATAGTGTTCATCGAAAGGTTTCGCGGATTCCGAGGTTATGATATGATTGGGGGCTCGAGGCTCGTTAATTACGTTAAGAATCGTTATTGGGCTTTCTAACCCTAATTTCTGTCAGTTTGTACAATTTATATAAGTTGTAACATAGCAATTGGGGCGCTCACCAGTTGAATACGCCATTTTCAGCTTCATTTCAGCCCCGCAAATAAGGATCAACGCAGATCGCTTATTCCCCGACTCCTTGCTTGGACCCAGATAATGGAGAGATGGAAGGGCTATAGCACGATGTTCGAATGCACGAAGAATTGGGGTGCAACTTTTGAGAGAATGAGAGCAAACTAATCCCGAGTACCTCCTCAGTTATGAATAAGAAAAACCAAGCGCCAGACCAATGTCACCAATCGCATATCCCACCATTAGTATTTCGCCACAACCATGCATGGCGCAAGTGCATACGACTTGCTAGTATTTCGATTCCGCCTTGAAAGTGGCAGTAAATGTGTTCGTTATTTGTCCGCAGCGGGCATCAAGGTATCCATTTGGAATACAATGCCCGCTCGTAGGAAATTAAAGAGGGGCCTTTCGTACTAGTTCTCATTGCCACATCATTTTTAGGGTTTAAGAGCAACGTTAATGTGAGCTCTAGAGACTTTCATTAGCGCAACTGTTTCTTAGATCAGAGACCGAACTCCGACAGCCTCCTGGTATTTGTGGCGTATTGTGGCTCATTACCACCACGTGCATGTTCACTAAAACCAAAATTGATATTTACCCACTGAATATGCGAAGATCACCATTGCTTATCCCCCCGGCCGGTGATCGCCTCAGTGGCAGCAATTGACCAGTAGCCGCTGCTGAAGGCGTACAAATCCGTTGTGCTTGAGGGAATTCCAATTGATCAGTATGCAGCCACGCGTACAATGCGTATGGGCATGGCGGAGATACACAACTCTCTTTATTTCTCCCCACCAAAAGATAAATGAGCTTCCCATTAGAATTATGATAAGCGGAACCAAAGTTTACTGTTGTGGTGTTACTAGTTGGTTGAATGATTATGGGTACGCGTAATTAATGTGTGTGGTCGAAAGCGCGACAATCCGCTGCTGCGCAGGCACTTCAATATTCGAAAAAAGTAATTCAAATGTCTACGAATTCGTCAAATTTTTTTATAAAAAAAAAGGTCTAAAAGATTTACAACAATTTTTTTAGACTAAACGCACAAGTAATTAAAAATGTGGGGTTCCGAGCCTTGTTGATGTGCTTCTGCTTGGCCGCGGTCCAACGCAACAGCACACTCTTCAACAAAGGAAGAGAAACAAGGTTGGATATTAAATGGCGAAAACTTGCAGGTCCGCCTTGCCAGCAGTTGTTGCAACCAGCCATAACCATGCCTCGATACCTTGGACCCCCGACAAATCCGAATTCCACATCGAGAATTCTCACCGATGTAGCCATATAGCATGATTGGCTATGCATCCGCCAGAAGTTTCGTGGTAAAGAGTAAGAATTCTTACTTGGGTTTATCAAGGCTGTAGGGTCCCACGGTCTCTGATTAAAGGATATCAAAGTTCGATGTACATGTAACGCCACGTGCATTTTGTCAGAGGGGACGGCGGGTAGTAGTTGCGGAGCTTCGCCATCTAGCCGGCTTGCCCGGAGGCGTCGGGGATTAGGTCTGTCATACTCTAAATAGAGTGAATACAGTATGATTAAAACAAACAAACAAACAAACGCCACGCGCAGCACTTATGATAAGCGCACAAAATGCAATGCCCCCTCCTCCCCGATGAAATAACTCTTTGGAGGTCTGGCGCTGCGACCACGTATGTAACATACAACTCGTTGCTTTACAATCGACTGCAGTTGAAAATATTTGGGCTTAGAACAGTATATTTTAACCCACCTTGAGATACACAAGCCGGAAACAATCTACGGATGCCAGTTGGCAGTTTCGTTGTCAAACAGATCCCTGGCCGAGCCGAATAATCGACCGTATCCGGAACTGGAGGTAGGTGTCATACGTAAAAAGTAAACTATTTAGCAGCCGATTGGTTACATATCGTGCTCAGAGTAGATTTCGAACTTGCAGTCGTTACCTAGCTTTGTTTGGTGTTTCCAGTTGGATAATAACTTTAAAAGTTGAATGGCGGTCGATCTGTCAAGCCACCCGAGTCAATCTCTACGGACAAGGCATTTTAGGCTAAAGGAAAACAGGTAGAAAAACATGCGGGGGCGATTGCAGTGCACTCAGCTTGACAGGGTTTTTGTGGTACTGGGCCTACGTTCTGTCGCGTGGATTCAACTGACAGAATGAAACAACGTGCAAATATAGATGAAATTTCGGTTGTTTAGTGACAATTATTAGATATATAATTAAAGATTTTGGGTGGTTAAAGGCGTGCGGTGCTGCCGTACGTATGCAGAATTTTTCGTCAGTGAGCGACGAGAACTCTGGAACGAGAACTAGCTTGCAAGTAATTATGTTAAGATCTAGGATCTGGAGATAGTACTCTAAGTACTTAGTGCATAGTGATCCTGCTGGTACATACTACCGGTATGTAGACGTATGTATTTACCTAGGTAAGTACACTCCATTACAACTCCATAGTATTTTTCGATGTAAAAAGAGAGTGCTTTGAATACGTTAAGCTAAATTTTGGTATGCTTTATTTCAATGTCTTGTGCAAGTCGCGGTGTTGATATTTATGTTGATGGAAGAAGTATACGTAATTGCAATCACTTCCTCGGAGAATAATGCACATGCTCTCGTGCCCAGACTTTTTCACCTCGCTTGCAATCTAGTATACGCGAGCAGAAGAACCAAGTGCAAAATTCTACTTAGAAATGCGTACTTCAGAACTGGAGCATCTATTCTATTTGTCTCATCCGGTGCTTAGGGCATCAATTTTCTGGAGTATGATGCGTCGCGGTTAGGGTTAGTCACCAATCAAACCTGACGGCTGCGCTCAAGACAGTTCGTTTTATTTTCTAGCATACTTATTATGTTAACTATTGGGGGACTTTCTTCGATCTTTCTTAACACCATATGCTATCGGTATCTACAAGCGTTTGCATTAATATTGATATTCTATGTTCTTTGATGGCCACAAGTAATAAACCAATGAGATACAATTGCAGGTCTAAACGTTAATGTGTTCTCTTTCCTAGATCATAAAAACCACTTTGGAGAGGTGTTCGGTATTTAGTCTATGGACGGCTTCTGCGAACGCTAGCGAAAAATGTACAGCTCCCTACGGACTGCGCACTTACGTTCTAATGTTGGTAAGTACCTTTGTAAATTGTTGGTGTTGTTGATTACTTCTTAAGAATTCGAGTATGGATATCTAATCAAGCATTGCTCACGAAATCATGTGATATATACAGTTTCCCGAACCTACACGGGGTTTTTTCGTCAAGCTAGAGTAGACTAGCTAGTAACGAGCTTATACCCAGCAATATATACATTGTTCCAGTCTGTCAGACTACATTTGCTCCTTCCTAAAGAAACAACCTCTTGGGAAAACCACTGATCGTGAATAATTGGTGACTAACTTATATGAAGAAACACCAAAACAGTGTTAACGTTGCATGAGGATCCTGGAAAATCAATTGGCCTCTCATTGTTGTGCCGAATTCAGCGACAATTCAAACATCATAACCTCCAGTTTTGGCTGGTCTTCGATTTGTTTCGTCAGTTGGTTCTTTGGCTGAAAGACCTTCTAGTCAGTATCCGCGACGTATCAACTTAAAAGACCAAATACCGGCAATTGTGCTGCAAAGACTTTCATCTTTTCCTCTGTAGCGGCGAAGAAGTTGCTCACACTCTGCCTTTTTTCGGTCGTCGTAGAGCCACCGTTCTTGCACAAATCACCTATCAACTTGACACCGGGCATAATGTGTGCACGAGAGGCTTTTGCGTAAATTGATGATTTAGTTTGAGCATGCATGTACATAAGGCGTATTTTGAATGCGTCCCGATATATAGCCTAACTCAATTTAGCTGCTGTTTTAGACCCATAGTGGGGTGAATTTCTGCCCACATCAATTTTTCTTTTTGTCGCACCCGCTCCAAGTCTGTTGGCGTCCGTCCCAAACGTTGAAACCCGGTTCTGGTTCAAGTCATCAATATTCTTGTGCAGTCTGTCGAAAAAGCGATTCAGTTCTTCAAGGTGCACTTTTATGTCTGTGAGGCTGTCAAGGCAATTCTCAAGGATGTCGAGAACTTGTTTCTATATACGGCGGAGAAATAAAATTAGTTTGGAACTATAAGATGATTTCATAGTTCCACAGAATAGAAGGAAACTAGAGCAGCTGCCTCACCTTTTCTGTTTTCTTAGATCTCAGATTGTCAAGCTCGGCTCGAACTTCCTCGGGGCTCTGTACACCGCCACCCACAAAACGCTTAAGTGTTCTCTTGATGCCGTTCATACCAGACTCGTCGAGTAATTTTTCCGTCTTCTTCATTTCTGTTTCAATCTCTCCATCAATCATGGCCTCGTTCGCTGGCGGTACGAACAACTCAGTATCGAACTTCTATACGATGAGGATACCCACCGTGTGCTTCCGTAAAAGCAGAGTTAACCCTCTTTGTTAGCATCTGCCACTCTGAGAATGTCTTTACAACCGACCCCGAATCTGTTGTACAAGCCGCGGCCAACTCCCGAAGAGTCTCGAGCTGTTCAGCCAAGTCTGCAGAACTGGTAGCGACATCCTGAACGGCATCTTTAATGGTATCTAAGATACCGTCCATCTATTAGTAGATTGTCAGCACCATCCAAGGGCTTTTACAGAGGTTGTCAGTAACTTCTTACTATTCCAAAGGGTTCAGTTATTGTTCCGATAGTACTAGCAACATTAAGCATCTTGTCCTCTGCTTCCTTAAAAGCCTGTATGCCGAGATCAGAGACATTGACTAGGTTGGTTTTAAGGTCTTTAGGTCTGCTACGTATCTTAGCTCAGTTGCTCAACTTGTGAGAAGTATACCATACATCTCTGTATCTCTCTCCTGCATAATGATGCCAGCGTTCTCCGCTGCAATGAAGCATTGAGCAACGCAGCACAGCGCCTTAGGTGCTGCGCCTAAGAGGTTTTCCCAATGTACGTCTTCGTATTTCTCCATTACGTCGTCAAAGATCCGTTGTGCCGCCGGAGGCGGGACGTTTTTGATATCGACCTGCATTGTGCTGGTGACGAGACCAGACTCGTCTGGAGTCATCGTGGGATTGTTCGACTTGGTGATCGATTTTGTCAAAAAGTTTTGGTAATGTGAAAACTCAGCACTTTGATTCAAAGAGTGGAAGTAAAACGCCGGATTAGCAAGCTGAGGAGCGGGCCAGCAGATACCGAGGGATATCGGCAGTACATAAGAGTCAGCCTCATTCCTCTCTTAGATCCCGCATAAACGCTTAGACCTACAACGGCAGAAAAAGGACAATTTGCTTGGTCGAATGGCTGCTATCTGCAAGCTGTTAAATGAGATTTGCGAATATATCACTTATCATCGTTGAAACACACCAATTATCAAATCCATTAGTGAACCCCACGGGATAAGTGTCTTGCAGACAGAAGCAGTGGTACAAGGTGCGGGGTTGAAAATATTGTTTGGCAGTATGAGCCGCACTGGCATTTTTTTTCTGTAGTTGAGAATTCATGTCTGCTGATCGGTGACATACATTGCAATACATAGAGAATTTGGCTAGTATGTCAACTTATCAAGTCCTCTTGGAATGACGCAATTGTGCATGTGCTTCTATGTATCATACGGAGAATTAGACATTGCAGAAGAAATGCCGGTGAAAGTTCGGGAATGAGGCTGTGCTTCTAGCAAGCATTAACATTAGAGACTGCGTTGTCAACGGCCTTCGGGGAATGGGGGTTCTGCCTTTCGTTTGGTCAGCGCCCGAGTTTCCCTACTCTATGCATTTTTCGTAACCCCGCTCTAGCTAGTGGGAGGTTGTGAGTGACACAACATCAAGTAGGTGAGGCGACGTGGCATGTGTTTTTGCTCAACTTCAACGGTCTTTCTCCTACCCCGGCTCTCCAAGTGCAACCAGATTTTTAATCCTTGAGTTCCGTACACTGCTAACCGATGTTTCATCATCGACCGGCCCAAATTGCTTTTCTCTATTTGGTTATGCGAATTTTACAACAGAAGCGACATAACCGTTGGTGCCACATCAACATGAGAGAACTGGGGACGATTGGATGTAAGTTGATGATATATCTATACCCCAACGATGTTAATTGCGGGGTTGATTGGGGCAGCGTCATCAACGTCTCAAGTAATTGAGTGCATGGTGCCATGTGTGTGGAATTGTCCGATTCATTTATTATCCCCTATCGCAAGGGTGGTGACGGATTACAGCCTCCGGTTATCACTACTTGTAGGAGTGTCTTGCGAGCACGAGCCCCTGAGTATAACGACTTATCTGTTCAACCAATAGTAAAGGTAGTCTCTGAGCCAATACCAAGCTTCCTTAGAATTTTTTTTCTCGATATATTGTCGATTTCTGGTTGGAGGCCGTAAATAATGTCCGTGCTTTCAGTCGTACTAATTCATCTACATCCACCTTTGAATCGCAGCACCGAGTTTCCACAGCACTGAGTTTTCAAAACCTGAGCTACCCACAATCTATCGCTATGGACGAGTCGAAAACGAACAGTACACCACTACCAGATGCACCTATTCCGGCAAACATTGTCACTCTCCTTTCCGAATTCAAAACTCTCGCAACCATGGATATTGCCGAAGAAGAAGTGATTAAAATCTCCGAGCAACTGCTGCTTCAGAAAGACGCGAATTGGGGAGATCTCTTGAGCGCGGCACCCAGAACCCTCTGCTCCATTGCGCAATGTTTCGCCATAGCATGGTCGGAGGGCGCCGACAAATTTGCGCAAGACAAAGACAATACGATGTGCGGAGACGAGGCTTTTTGCAGACTTACTTTCCCCTCAGTTGTATATTAGAACTGACATCTCTACTAGGCCGAAGCATCTCCGCACAAATCTAGTAGATTGTTCCGATCTTGGGCGAGAGACGTTCCGAGAAGCAGAAAGCAAAATGAACCGCGTATCCACAACAATCCGGAATATCGTTGAGTTTGACGGAGTTGTATAGGACCTCTTACAGGGCTATTTAGGACTAAACAAAGCTAATATACTGTATTCATAGATAGACAAAATCCTAGACATCCTCGGCGAAGAAAATCCAAAGACGTCCGAACTGAGCGAAAAGTTTATGAAATTGGAACGGCTCGCTAAGGAATGCGTGGTCGACACCGATGCAGTGGTGCAGAGGTCTAAGACATGGGAGATCAAGGTTTCGAAAGTTACCACGGCATACGCATCAACAAACGGTATATTACTTTCAGAGATATTTAGTATTACATATACTAACAAACAATCCGAAGCTAGGAAATCAGTTCCTGCGAAAGTTGGGGTCTTCGTCATGCGTAGGACACCATCTTTTAAGATTACGAATGTGTGGCCACCGCGATTGTCCTTTAGTTGGAATAGAGAGCTACACCAGGCACAGCAGAAAGTTGGCATTCTTAATCCCCCTAAACGTGTAAGCTCCGATACTCTATAGACCTGAAATTAATTGACCGAAATAGGAACAACCAAATACCATAAGTGAGCATGTTAGATAGGTTCACAGTTGATGTCCTAACAATATCGTCCGCCAGAGGATCTCTCAGTCACAGAAGCCCAACAAGCGATCAATAGCTTCGAAAGAAAGGAACTAGAAGGTCAGCGGAAGTTCGCTATGATCGAGAGAGAACTTCGAGATATGAGATCTGAGGAAAAGGCAACGGTATGGCAGTTTTACCGTTCGATTTGGTGAACTTAGTTCTCATCTCACAAATTGATTCCGATTGGTGCAAATAGCAAGATCGCGTTTCCAAGATTCTCCAAGATTGCCAGGAAAACTTAGCCGAACTACGTAAGGACACCGAGCATTTGCATGGATATTTCGAAGTACTCTACTGTTTAGTCAAATATATTACGAAGCAACCTGGACCTAATGGAATTGCCTCGTCTGAAGAATTGACAAAAGAACAAATTACTGCGAGCAACACCCATACTCCTTGTTTTTCACATAGAGGCTAACGTACTTTCAGGACCTCAACGCTGACATTACGAAACTCTGCGTCCATTACACTATTGCCGGTGAAATATCATCAACTTTTGTGAATGTCTCGCGTGATTTCATCATGCCTGGTGTGGATAGAGTGGACAGCCTAAGCAAGACATCGGCGAGAGCAGAAAAGAGCAACATAAGTGGGATTATTCAAAAAATAGCCGACTATTCCAATATGGCTCAGGAAAAAATTCACGATCTTGCAGCGATGGTATATAGCCTGACCTCAATAATATCTAATGCAGATGCTGAATAGCAGGTCCTTAGCGACGAGAAAATCTGAGAAAGCGTCTTTTGGATACCGAGCGGAAGTTTGAAGAGGTTGGTGATAAAGTTTTGACCTTGGGGAGCGAACAGGGGAAGGAATAGTTATAGGATGACCATATGTAGGGGTATATATATCTTCTCTACCTCCATTTTATAAGAGATCTAGTCGACGTCATATTTGGAGTCTGTGCAGTTGGTCTATAAATATTTCTCGTATGTTTATTATAGTTAGTACGTTAATCAATTCAGATATTCCATTTCTACTTAATAATCTACTTATTTTTAAAGCTTAAGTTTGTCACGTACTCTAGCGAGCATTATGCTTCAGACGTAGCACGTCAGAGGGTCTTATCCGGTAGGTAAAACAGGATTTTTATTATAGTCACAGAGGGCCGTATGATAGCCCTGTGGTCTGAAAGCATAATGTAATGTGGCTAATTTTACAGTCTATTAACAAAGAATATCTCCACTTTACTTCCTAAGGGCTAAAATGAACAAAAGTACCAGTTACTACCAGAACCCACCAAAAGCACTGGTAGGAAATGCATCTTAATCCACATAACAGGCCCTCGAAAGTGAAAAAAGGTGTCACAGGAGCTTGGTCAGCAAAAAAATCGCATATCATTTCGGAAGTCGTATGAAGCATCGTGTTCGTTACAATAACCTCTTGTGGCGCATTGGCTTCTTGATGTACAACATGGAGATTATGATAGAAGAAAGGAAGTGAGGCTCAAGGTTGACAATGACATATGATAATCAGATTAGAAATTTTAGATAAGGAGGGTTAGGCGTAAAGGGATTGAGAAAAAGTCTGAGCACGAGAGCACATATTCACTCATCTATTCTTCAGTACCTGTTTTGGGGGTTTTCGGTTGTCTCGTGCCAGACTCTGTGCTGTATGTTTTAATTTGGGGATCCGGAAGAAGATATTGTTCTATATATGCCTCGGACGGACCTAATATGCTGCCCCCATTTGCAAAATAGGTGTACACCACCCCCTCCCCATGCGAGATCACTCGTCCTTTGCAATGTAACCCCTGTTGCTGCACAATCTTATGCATGAAGATATGCCCTGACCTTTTGTGTGTGTGACTGCTAGTTACTGGTAGTCATAGATCATCACATGAATGTGTACATAGACAGGGGAAATCTCTTCTCTTGAATATAGAATTATCTTTCTCCATATCAAAGTAGTATACTTATTATTGTGATAGGGAAGAACACCATAAATAGATTAAGGTATGGAGAGAAGAAAGAGAGAAGGAGAGGAGACTTGAAATATATACAAGAGAGTAGTAGAGACTGTTATATGGTCTTTGCCACTTGCTACCTATATTCATACAACAATACTAACCAACTTAGAATGGGGGAAAAGAGATTAGGTGGTACAACTTGGACACAGGAGGGCTCTACGGACACAAAGGGCTCACACCGCTGAAGTACCACGGACTTAGAATGTATGTCATGGCTGCAAGCGGCCGAATACATTATGATTACAAATAAACAAACTAACCAACTTAATGTGTGAGTGATATTTTGTGTACTTATATAGAAAAGACCACAAGATTTTAATTTCAGTATTGAGTAGTGAAAATACTCTATAGATAGAGATGCAGCCATAAGACAGTTAGTTTTATCTTTTATAATTATTCAAAGTATTACTAATACAAAAACCTGAATTAACACAAATATATATAAATATTTGTATAGGTATTTTGCTATTGATAAAGGCTATTACTATGCGATGGTAATAATAATGTAATACTGACAGGGTTGTCCTATATTGACTGATTGAAAGTAGTATTTTTATTTACATTTGAACTTGCTTGAATAATAGAAGTATTGAAAATATAAAAAGTTACTTAAAGATACAAAATTGTTACACCTAGCAAGTTTGCAGCAGGGTCACGTACGATCACCCGCATTTTCCCTGATTAGATGCCATTAGGTACCACTCGTCTCAGATGCCAGAGCCAATCTCTTTGGATGGCTAGCAAACCAATACCCACACCATCGATAAGCATCGACAGCTAGTTAATGGCCATGGTCGCTTCTGCTCCGAATCGCCGACAACAAACGGTAGTGTTGGCAACGAACCGCCCGGGGTTCGTACAATTGACGAACCGATTCGGTTCGAGCGAAGCGAATCCTTGCCAAGACTTTTTCACTCGAACCCCACCATTTCGACTCACAACTTGAAACAAAAATAAGTAAACGAGTTCTTGTCCGATCGGCTTGATTTTTGGTTTATCTTGTAGCTAACTTCAAGCGCAACAAGATAAACCAAAAATAAAGCCGATCGGACAAGAACTCGTTTAGTTATTATCGTTCGCAATTTTTGGGATTCGGTTCGAAGTTTGAGTCGAACTTCGGAACTTCGCCAAAACTCGGATCGAACCATCTTCGAACCCCTGCTTGGTTCGGTTCGACTCGAACCAATCCGCTTCGTTGCCAACACTAACAAACGGACAGCCGGCAAACAGCTGAATGGCATCGGCCAAGAAGCTGATGACAAACGGAGAGCCAGCAAACAACTGAATGGCACCAGCCAAAAGCCAACGACTGCTGAAGGCCTAAGAATATGTGTCGACTTTGAACGGCAAAGCTGCTCTCTATTGAATGAGGCCTATGCGTTTGGAGGTCATCAGATCGAAAGGATACCACTGGTCTGGAGGCCCAAGCCTGCGAGATTAATGTCATGAAGAATACCGATGGTCTGATTATAATCTGATGATGATAAAGACAATAGAGGATCGAGAGATGGCGGCCGCAGTAGTTGCGAAGGAACGGGCATTGGTTCGAGGGTAGTTATGGTGCTGGAGCTCCAGAGACATGCATAGATAGAAGTAATTGTTAGAAGCGAAGACGAAGGTATAAAGACCTTGGGTTCTTCGAGGGTAGAAAGGTATAATCAACCTTCTCAATCAGGAGAACAAGCCTTAACAATATACGCATTGAAAAGCTATTCTTTTCCTTCAGAATCTTTTAGTGATTTCACATCCCGAGCTAACCTCCTAATCAACCTTTGAAGTAGTCCTGAATGAAGTACAGATACTACTTTGACCGGGCAAACCTGGAGCAAAGCTCCTGGTGTTACAAAAATAAAAACAATTCGATGTTTGATTATATATATTGTTAATGCTTGATCTTCTTGTTGAAATAACTGTATTTCTATTCTTGAAAAATTTAGATATCTTTATATTTGCATTTTTACTTTGTTACAAATACTTTTATATAGACTTTTCTCAAAAGCTACTATATCAAACTGTTCTTCAAACTAATATCCTTATCCTTATACTAGTATAGACTGCAATTTTTCAATTTTTTTGTTTTTTTACCATAAGAAGATTGTAGTCTAACTGAGTATCTATTATAAATCATAATACAAATTGAACACATATTTGTTTGAAGACTGAAAGTCTATTGGCAAAAAAATATTTCTATCTGAATACATTCATAATATCCAGTTGCAAATTATATATTTGAAATACTTTGAATATCCCCTAGCAGAATAATAAAGTGGTTTGTAAGGGAGAAATTATAAAAAGTATTGTGCAAACCTTGTATTGAATATAATATAGAATCAACCACTCAGTTAATTCCAGTCACCTTGTGCTTTTGGCTGACCATCTTTTTAATTTTCTTACTTTGAA
The DNA here is from genome assembly GCA_015178995.1 of Trichophaea hybrida. Taxonomy (NCBI): domain Eukaryota; kingdom Fungi; phylum Ascomycota; class Pezizomycetes; order Pezizales; family Pyronemataceae; genus Trichophaea; species Trichophaea hybrida. Next base: position 19,827 of record WHVE01001083.1, read on the forward strand.
TTGTATATACACTCTAACGTATTTTACTGAGTGACCGATCATAACATGCTAACCGATCACTACGTGGTCAAGATTTTATTGCTCTAAATGACCTGTTTTTACAACTCTTCCTGACCTGGTGATCACTGGGGGTTGATTAACAACCCATTGTCCCTTCTCTCCATACTCTCCATCATCATCTGAGCCCTCCTCATCATCATCTATATATACAAGTAGATTTCCAGGCTCAATCTACACAATCTCACTCCCAGACTCCCGTATATCTTCAGTCTCATCCTCCCCATCATTTATCACAATTACAGACGGTTTTCTCCTTCCTTTGCCTTTTTTTCCTCCATGTTTAGAAGAGGTGGGGCCTGCTGCTCCACTTGCTATCTTGGCAGCAGCCGTTATCTGGCGCTTTTTTGATTTTTCATTCTTTTCCACTTCTTTTCTCAATCTTATTTCTCTGAGCCACACCACATCCTCCTGTGTGATCACACTAGCTTTTGTAAGGTGGCAACAGTCATTTACAGCAGTATCCAGCACATCCTTGGCCTCAGAGCAAAGATTTCTAATAATTTCCACTTCCAATTCCTTATCAGCAAAGGCATCTTCTGCAGCTCGGCCCAATTGCACTATATGATTTCTCAACTGTGCAGATGATGGCGAGCTACCCTGGCACATCCATTTAGCTGCTCTGTGGACATGACTGACATTTGTGCCTCGCCTAGGTGTGGCAGAGGGTAGAGTCGGCCGAGTGATATTTCATGACTGATGTTTGAAAACTTTTTACCAGTTTAAAGGCCAAATACCAGGAGCTGCAAATGTGCTACTTATATTCTTCATTGTATATGTTTAATCTCTTGCACATGTAACAAGTCTATATCCATTAGCACTAGCTAGTACATACTAGTAGATGAAGTTGTAGTAAAACCTACTCATGAAACTGGCCTTTTTTAATTGCATTATCCCCAGGTTGTATCAAATTATTCAACTCAGTACTGTATGCCTGTTGTAGTGGTCCAAAGAGCCCTATATCAAGTGGCTGTAAAATATGTGTTGAGTGGAAGAGAAGACAGATGGGGTGGATACTGTTGCTAAGACAGTAGTCAAAAAACTCCCAAGTCAAATGTGAGTCATGGCCATCAAGAATCACAATTCTTGGAGCACCATTTGCACTACCACAACAGTTAGCCCTAAAAAATATAAACCACAAATACAAGTACCAGTATGATATTACTTACACCTGTTTGCTGTATTTATTGAAATTTTGTTCCACCCAATCTAATCCCAATTCTCTATTTGTCCATCCTTTTGGTAACCAAGCAAAGGTTGCATTATTTTTCAGTTGAACAGCTGTATGCCAGCCTATGAGATGTAGTGAACCCTTGTATATATATATGGGTGGTAACACTCATCTATCTGCAGCAATTGTTTCAATAACTGCAACCATCTTGCGGTTGCCATCCTAACTATAACCTGGATTTTTGCAGCCTCTGCAACATATAACTTTTACTTTCAGGGCTTGGCCCAGTAGAGACCCTTTCTCATCCATATGGTAAATGTTCTCTGGACACACTTTGAAATCTCAAATAGGTTTTCCAAGCTGTAAACACAGTCAGTTAATACGGCATATATAGAAGTATCCATAAGAAGATATATTGTGAAAGTAGTCCTTTCTGATAGCTGGATCATTGGCATTAGCCCTCTGGCAGTCGAGTTGCTGGCTGAATATTGCGGCCAAAGATGGATTCGGTTTTGAAAAGCGTGTAGCACAGTGCTTTCCAACCTTTCATCATTCAGAGGAAGGAAGAAGAAATCCTGCATATCCTTTCAAAATCCGCATTGTAATTGGATGGCCAAGATCATCCAGTGACTCACAGAATCGTACAATAGCTTTCTCCTCATGCTCAGTAAGTAGCTGTTGTTACTGTATGGGAAGAACCGTGTGTATAGACTAAGGTACAGAGTGAAGTGAAAGAGAGAAGGAGAGAAACAAAGAAAGACTCAGATGTATATGCAGGGGAGTAGTGTGCCCTATGCCCTACTAGATGCTCCATGTAACACTTCCCCCTCTTGCTGCGCTCCATAAAACTCATTACTGACGAAGTCAAGCAGCAAGAACATCAGAACTAAGAATGCCACGGACGAAGGACCCATATGGCCGGCTGATTGCCGTGGTGAAGGAAACTCCCCAGAAACCTGAACCATTCCCGGAATACATAGTAGAAAGATAAACTGCACAACACAACTAATACTTCCCCCGGACTAAAGTATCATGAACAAAATTGACAACGGACTAAACAGTTCCAACTAGGAAACTTAGTGACAGACAACTCACAACAGACAAACAGATCCCGCGATACCACAGACAGATCAGCCCCGTGATACCACAGACGAGCCAGCCCCATTATACCACAGGCGGGTTTAATACACAGACGGACAGACGGACAGACACTCTCATCCCCATGATACCACAGGCAGGACGGTAATGACTTTTCTCGCTCAAATGGTGGCTAACGTCTCATCCATAAAGGATGGCAAAAGTAGATATTGAATTCGAGTAGTTGGTATACACGTTGATCAGGTGCAGTTGATAGTGTAGGTTGACACAAATGGTATGATGACAGATGGTTGGTAGACGTTGTAATAGATATGGCAGTAGATATGAAGTGTTGGGTATAGATATAAAGGTAGCATGTGCCAGTCAGCCATTATACAGTGACAAGTAATTCTCATAAGTGAAGCAAAGGGATCTTCTCTTTCAGGTATGCGTTGTTGGCGCTGGTAATCTTCTCCACGAGGTTGATGAGATTGGCATGGTCTTTTCCGATCATGGTTGGAGTAGAAAGCTGATCCGGTACTGGCATCTCCAATGCCGATTTCCACGTTGCATAGTTGGAACGTTGAGTTGCGGAACGAGTTGATTGTACGTGGAGGACGAGGAGGATGAAGGGTTCGACATCGTGAGATTTCGTGTACGTGTAACAATAGAATCGGAAGTCTTTATAAAGAGTGACAGGCGACCGCCGGGCTCATAACCTGTTACTGTATGGGGAGAAACATGTGTATAGACTAAGGTACAGAGTAAAGTGAAAGAGAGAAGGAGAGAAACAAAGAAAGACTCAGAGGTATATGCAGGGGAGTAGTGTGTCCTATGCCCTACCGGATGCTCCATGTAACAGCTGTTGTGGTCTGTGGGCCCCAGATCTGGTTTGGGATCCTCAGAGTTGGTCATATACAGTGCAATAGTGAAGTCTATATGTAGCAGCAGCAGACCGAATAGAAGACTCAATACCAGACAAATAATTTTCTTTGCATTGCAGATATCACTCTCATGGTCAGGATTTGGCTTCTTGGTATTCAATCCACCCATAGTTGTGTTGTAAGTGAATTGTACTTAAGTTGGAGATTGCAGTGGACATAAATATACAGACCCAGCCGGCTGAAAAATCATTTACCCAGCTGACCTATTAGTATGTCTTGGCCGGCTAGTACATAAAATACGTTATATTCAAAGTTTTAAGTTTTAAGTATCAGTCTCTAATACTATTCTTTCTTTTATTAATAGTAATTAATTTTATTTTGAAAAATAACAGATTCCAATAGCAGGAGTATTACTCTAGACTTACCACTTGAATGAGCTGTCCATACTTGCTTCAGGACTTGCTTCAATTTGTGATGAAATAGAAACTTTGCTTACAATATACAAGAAATAACTTGAAGATTCAAAATAAAGCAAATAGAATTTCAAATATATATATTGTTATTACATGTCAAGACAGGGTATCGGGGCTCGGATTCTAGGGGTTGTAAAAACACAACCGAAATTTGGAATTGCAAGTATTGCAAACCGAACAAGAGACTCGAAATCTGAAATCACAGAAGTGAACAGAAGTTGGTGCTGAAGCTATTAATTGTGTTTTTGACTAGAAAATGGGTGAAAAACAAATCAATCTTTTGCAAATCAACTGGCCTTATATACAGTTAATGCAACTGTTGTCATCTTTACTTGTTCCAAAATACGTCCTGATCTCATTTAACTATATATGCAACCATTTCAACCCACAGCTCACTTGATACCATCACACCATATTTACAACACAATCAACAAAACCTGATTCCTTCCAATGAAACCTGATTCCAACCAACACAACTTGATTCCTTTCAACAAAATCTGATTGTTTCCAAACTTTCATACATTCTTCATCGATCCAACCTCCCGCTTTGATTCTCACTCAGTACAACTATGAAAGTAGCTCCCCCCTTTCTAATGATGAATATCCATAAAGTCTATTATCCATATTTACCAGATTGTTCTGTGTAAAATTCGTCAATAGCTTTGAGTTTGACCACATTGACTGCCGGCTCCCAGCTCCTCTCATCATAGTCCATCCATTTAACCATGTACTGCAATTGATGATGGAATATCCTGAAATCTTTAATGTATTCTACTTCATACTCATCATCTCTGTCAACAATCACTGGTGGTAGTATGTTTTCAATTTGCCCTTGTAGTGCATCTTCCGAAACTATGCTCAGATGGGACATTGGTTGTACTTGATGGGTGTGGAGGTTTTTGGGTAATTTCTGACAATAGGCCCATGGACTAATAACTTCCGCAATTTTATATAGTTCCAGATATTTCCAATCTAGTGTCTTGCTTGGTCTCTCTCTTGCAATGTTCCTGGCATCTATCCATATTCTGCCTTTGATCTTCATCTCCACTTTCTTTCGACAGTGTATAATAACTTGTGCCTCTTGGATTGCTTGTGCTTGGGATATTTTGGTTTTAATTTTTTTCATGATTTTATTTATCTTTGGGGCAATGGTGTTGGCATTTACTTCCGTGATGTCATTTCCATTTTGGACCGGATATTGGCCGAAGGTTATTCTTAGATGAAAACCATAGTTACCACAGGATGGTGAGAATCCTGTTGTGTCAGAGGTATGATTGTTTGATGTGAATTCCACCATTGGTAACCATTGTGTTCAGTCATTTTGTTGATAATCAACGCATGCTCTCAAATGAATTTTTATGATACTGTTCATTCACTCTATTTAGTCTTCTGTTTACGGATGAATGGCAGTTGAGATGCTTCATTCAATTCCCAATCTTTTGCAAACATGTTTCCCAAATTCCAAGGCAAACAGATATCTTCTGCCCAATACTGTAGTGTCCAGTAAGCCATGAAGTTTGAATACTTCCCATAAGAACATTTCACACAGCTTTCATCCATCTGTATCATTTTGACATGGAACCAAATACTTCATCTTTGACAACCAATTGACTACCAACCATATGGTGTTGTACCTTTCACTATTTGGCAACCCTATCACAAAGTCCATGCTCAAATCTTTCAATGGTTATTGCAGTATTTCCAGTAGTTTGAGCCATCTGTGAGTTTTTAGATTGCTTGCTTTTCTGCATTGGCATATATAGCAATTTCATATGTACTTGTCCACATCCTTTCTCATGCCTTGCCAATAATAATTCCTGTCAAGCAATTTCAGAGTTTTGCCTTGTCCAGAGTGTCCAGCTATCGGTGAATTGTAGTATTCTTTATCAGTTAAAGCTTTTCTGTGCTTCCCTTGTTGCTGATTTCTGTTGCATTGACACATAGTCCTTCACTGCTGTCAAGTAGGCAGTCCTCGTATACATTTTGCATCCAGGTCTATATCTCCTTTGAATTGACTTCTTTTTTACCTTGATTTACCACTTCTGGAAATACTACCATGTATTCTTTCTGTATTCTTTTGTCAAGATTTTTCATTTTCTGTATGATTTGTTGGGTATTTTTCTGCCCCCCTGCCTTCAGAGGAATGTCTTCTGGCATTCTGGTGAGTACATTGGGCTTTTGTTCTGGCTTGCCTGGGTGGTAGACAATCTTGAATTTGAATCTTGACAAAAACTCAGACCATTTTGTGGGTCTTCTGTGGAGTAATTTTGACATTTAGTATTTGAGGTTCTTGTGGTTTGTAAGTATCTTGATTGGAGGTATTCTTGTTAATGACCTTACCCACCAGATATTGGCCTGCTCCCTTATAAATGAGTTTCTTAAATAGCCTCATCGTACAAATATTTCTTATTGAGAGCCACACTTGATTTCTGACCTCAAGGGTGACTTCTTTGCTGCTGGTGTACTTGGCTCGCTGTACTTGAGCTTCCAATATATTTTTGCGGAGCTTTTGGTTTCACTCGGCTATGGTGGCCATCATCGTGTGTGCTTGGATCTCAGACCATATGTTGGAAGAGGCCTTTGGGGCTTTAAATTGCAGGGGCAGATGACAGTTGTAATTGGCCCAGAAAGAAGTCATCCACATCAAGTTGTGCATGGAGTTGTTGCATTCAAACTCAGCCAATGTGAGAAGGTCAACCCAGTTGGCCTGCTTGTAGTTGCAAAAGGCTCAGAGATACTGCTCCATTATTTGGTTCTGTCTCTCCGTTCGGCCATCCGTCTGTGGGTGATAGGCTGTCCACAGTTGGTAGTCAGTGCTCATATTGTAGCATACCCTTGTGCATAATCAGCTTGTAAATTGGCCTGCTCCATCAAGGACGATGTTGTTGGATATACTATGTTTGTAAATGACATGTTCAAAGAAGAGACTGGCCAATTCTGGTGAATCGATGTCCTTTCGGAATGGCAGGTAGATTGCCATGTTTGTGAGTCAGTTGGCAATGACTTAGAATCCTGTGTACTTAGATCAAGTTGATTCCGGCAAGTCAGTAACAAAATCCATTGTGAGGCCTTCCCAGGGCCATGTCTGGAGTACCCAGGGCATCCTTGTGTCCTGCCGAGTGTGCCATAAGGCCTTGGCATGGTAGCAAACTTTTCAGCCACTGTCATACTTCCTTCTGTGCATGTCCGTTGCTGGTAAATTGAAGTCCCAAGAAACTAGTTCAGTGGTCTTAAGAGCTCTGAAGTGACCTGATTTGGGGTTGTCATGAAAGAGATCTATCACTCTAGCAATAAGTGTTTGATCAGCAGGAATGTATATTTTCCCTTGATAAGTCAGAGCTCCAGCGATGACCTTCTATTGGTCCTTGTCTTCAGGGTTGTTTGACATGGGTGAGTCAACTATTCTTGCATTCATGTCGATTGCCAATATGTCAGAAGACGAAGTCTGCTGAATTGTTGGTAAAAAATCATTGTACAGTTTGACTTCAGGTGTTATGGCCCTAACTGCCAGGATTGTGAAGAGTCAGCCAATGGGTTTCTTATAGCCATGCTTGTAGTTAGGCCATCTAGACAGGTTGTTGGCAGGGTTTTTGATGCCGTCCGAATATTTGATGCTGAAGTTGTACACAGGGAGAATTCATGACGACCTAGCTTGTTACTGTGGGAGCACTTTGGAAGTTGGGAAATATTTAAGGTTCTTGTGGTCATACTGCACTAAAATCCTGTGCCTGGCTTCTTCAAGACTGTGATGCTGCTGCTTCATGGGTTCCTTGATAGTGAGAAATTCACCGTTGTACATCTTGTAGTTCACCTGAGCTGAAAAGCCCTTGTGAGAGTAAAAATATACTGGCCAGTGGGTTGCAAGGCCATTAAACAGATTTAGGATGTATACAATCGCAAAGCAACTCGCATCAGTCCGCAGAACAATTGGCTTGGTGGGGTCAAAATGCTGCAGAATTGGTGGTACAGTGCAGGCTTTCTTAAGTTTTTGACATGCTAGTTCAGCCTCCTGGATCCATTCCCATTTGGCAAATAACTTGAGTCGTGGATTTATTTGTCCTCCTGATTAGCCTAGCTGTTCTTTTGGATCACTGGTGGTCCCTGCTGTGTTCAATAACTCTGTAGGTAGACAGGTCACCTTGGCATGTTTTTGAATGAACTACTGGTAGAAATTTATTAATTTGAGCAGCATATAGACATCATGGACTGACTTGGGAGTTGGCCAATTCTTGATTGTTGATATTCGGTCTGACTCCATACTGACTTCTTCAGAACTGATCACAAAGCCAAGGTAGCTGACCTCGGAGGCTCCAAATTGGCACTTTTCCACCTTTCCTTTGAGTGCAAACTCTTGGAGTTGCTCTAACACCATTCGTATGTATTTGTCGTACTTCTTCTCATTTGTTGAATACATGAAAATTTCATCAAGGTAGCACAGAGCAAAGTCGTCAATGGATGGCTGCAGACAATCAGCAATATTAGCCTGGGAAGTAGCCGGTGTATTTGTCAAGCCTAATGGTATGACTTTGTACTTGAATTGGACATATTGGGTTCGGAATACGATCTTGTACTCATCACCCTCTTTGATTCATATTAGGTGACAGGCTCCGCAGCAGTCAAGCTTTGTGAAGATCCTGCCACCTCCTGTATGGTCAAGAATCTCTGAAATCAATACAAGAGGGTACTGGTTCATAACCATTACCTTATGGAGCATATGCTAGTTCACACAAAGCTTCAATCCTCCATCTGTCTTCTTTGCAAAAAGTAGCAGTGCTGCTGTTGGTAATGATGACCGCTGAATAAACCCATTTGCTAGGTTTGTCTTGATGTAAGCCATCAGAGTCTATAATATGACCTCCGACAGATTTGATATGTACCTATATGGTAGCTTCAACCCAAGCTCAAAATCAATTGCATTGTCAATCAAACAGTGCAGCAGAAGTGTCTTGGCCTTGGCTTCGCTGAAGACCTCCATAAACTTCGAATATATTGTACACATGCAGCTTCTGTCATCAGTGGCTATAGTTTCTAAAATCACTCCAAATAATCTTGTTAGCTGTGTAGTTTTAACTTGGCCTGAGAAAGGGTGAGGAATCCCAGGAATAGTGATGCCAATCACTCAATCTCAATAGACAGTGTACAGATGGCTTGCTCTCTTTTTTGACTCAGCAAGCTGGTTGCAGTCATTCACAGTTCCGAAAGAATGCTCTTTTGCTTCAACTACCCTGGCTGCTCCTGCTTACTATCCAGCAAATTGGGCTTTTCCCACCTCTGTTGGTAGTGCCGTCGATACAAACCCCTAGCAACCCTGTGCAATCGTCCAGTCATATGGCAAAAGCCTTGACAATATCATCACTAGCTAGTAGGTCATGGAATGTGGTAGATCCAAGTATATATATATCTGGAGGCATATTCTCTTCACCCCCCTTCTGCAGACAGTCATTGCCCTGCCCCTGTGAAGGTTCCAACATCATATTGGTGGCCACCAGTACATATGTATCACTGCTTGGGGTCTGCAAAGAAACAAGTTGTTCAGAATTCCAGTATATGTCTGGGTTTCTTACCTTCCACCAAAGCAAGCCCAGAACAGAGTTGTATGTTTTTATCGGAACAATTAGCATCTCCAATTTGTCAACTAGGGCCAGGTGCTGGGAGAGGTATGTGAGTTTTTTGACTGCTGGGTATTGAATGACTTTTGATGTTTCACCAGGTATCTGCCTTCACCTCCGCCTGGGTTGGAGTCTAGTTCAGGCAAATTTGTTCTACTGTACTTGGTGCAGTAGTGACTTTTGTGATCTTGGCTTCTGTACTGTGTGCATTGCTGGTTGGCCTTTTGGTTTTCATAGGTATCTTTTAAGGTCTACAGTGCCAGTGGTAAGTTGGAACAATTGCCTTTTCCACCGGTTCTGTCACGGTTGTGTCAAGTGAGGATCGAAGAAAGAATAAGGATCGATGAAGGGGAAAGGGAATACGAAGGAAAACAGGTTTCGATAGAAGGAATCAGGTTTCGTTGGTTGGAATCAGATTTCGTTGGAAGGAATCAGATTTTGTTGGTTGCGTTGTAAATATGGCGTGATGGTTATGGCGTAGGCCGTGGGTTGAAAGGGTTGCGTACATAGTTGGGTGGAGTTAGGATGTATTTTGGAACGAGTGAGCAAAGGTGACGACGGTCGCGTTAACTGTATATAAGGATGCTGGATTTGCGGAGGATAGGTTTGTTCTTCACTCGTTCTCTAGTCTACAAAACAATCAATAGCTTCGGCACCAACCTTTGTTCACTTCTGTGATTCCGGATCTCGAGTCTCTTGCTTGTTACGCAGTACCCGCGATCACTGCACCACCGTACAATACCTCTGTCTTAGTTTGGTTTTTATAACCCCTGGAACTCCGAGCCTTAAACCCTTGACAGAAGAACGAGTCTACAATCGATTCTACTGGTCATAATTTAGTATATGTGCCGCTACTCTCATCAAAGCGGTTGTTACTTTTGCCATAGACCCTGCAACTCCCTTTGCTCCGTGTTTAAATCAGTTGGAAACTTTGAAAACAAGCTCACAGTACACAGCTTTTGGAGACACTCCTGCGTTGTGTGCCTGTGGAAACATCGACGAGAAGGATCCACGCTGTTTTAGATGCCAGCATACGACAGCAACAAACCTCAACAATCCCGAATCAATTTCCTCGACCTAGCTGGTCGAACCCTCAATCTCTTCGAACAAGAACCCCTGAACGCCTTTGACAGCATCGACGCTATCCTCAACGAACCCGAGGAACCTTTGGAAGCATACTTCTGGGACGAACCACAAGCGGTATCTCCTTGGAATAGCTACTGGACAGAGGCAGCAAGCAACGGAGGAGGCCTCCAAATCGACGACGCAGTATTCAAAAACTTCTGGACCAAGTACTACGGTCTTCACGTCGATTGCCAAAACGAGGAACCGTGCTACTGCGAACATAACTGCGGAGGAACACATACAACAATCGGTAGAGCAGTAGAAGGTCAATCAACGACATCAGAATCTACGATCAAGGCAACACAGAAGGACATAGAAAGCCAAATCTCGTGGGCAGATTACAACGAACGAAAGGCGAACAAGGGAAAGGGAGTTGACCGCGAATCATATCCGGCTCCTTTACCAACCCCGCTAATCATCGTAACAACACCCAGTAAACACGAGGTGTTCTTCTGGTAGATGGTCAATCCGTTTCTAGAAGCAGAAATCGAAGTAGCAGTCCAACAAATTCAAGACAATATAGACAAAGTCAGAGACTGTTTAACAGAACCCCGCCTCCTCACAGCCGCCTCTCTACATCATCAAAAAGATGTCCGGAGAATCCTCAAGACCAACTCGCGATGTCACGTTGACTGGAGCTTTACAAATAGAGCTGGAGATCGTGGCAACAAAGAACACAGAAATCATGAACGAAACACAGCTCCGCAGTCACATCACGGACATCAACAAAGGGCTTACAGCAATAAGCCAATTACCGACCACCAGCAGACTGAACGAATTGCTCAAGGAACAGCAATCTGTGAAGAATGCGGAAGTACGAATATCGGAATTGTTGGCAGAAGGAGAAAAAATAGTCCAGGAAAGGGACAATTTGAAGCAGGAACTACTGCTCACTCAACAAGCAGCGGCCACTGCAGAAACGTCGAAGACATACGAACATGGGGATCTGGAAGAAGAAGTCCAGATTCTAAAACAGACATTGGAAGAAGCAAATCCAGACCTGGCGGAACTGAAAAGGGATCTGGAAGATGCTCAAACTCAAATGGAGATATTTAGGAACCTGGCGGAGGAAAATCGACAACAGGTAACCAGAATCCTGAAGTTGACGGAAGGAAGAGGGGGAGAAACAGGAGAAAGGACGGACAGAGAGGAGCGAGAAGAAAAAGTGAATGATATCACTAGTTTTTCAGGAGAAGATAGGAAGGAACTTCAAGGATGGAAGGTGCAGCTGGCATTAAAGATAGCCGGAAAACCGAAGGCATTCAACAACGAACAGAAGAAGTCGAGGTATGCAGTTGGAAGTCTGAAAGGTGTAGCTCTGGCACAGTTAATTTCACACTGTAACGAAATCTCAGGGGAAGTCAAACTGAATACCCTGAAAGACCTAGTTGACCTGCTGGATGTAGCATTCGGAGATCAAGACAGAGCAGCAACAGCAAAGAGCGAACTCGAGAAACTCAGGCAACGAGACCGCGAATTCTCCCAGTACTACGCGGAATTCCAAAGATACGTAGTAGACACAAAATGGAACGAAGATGCACAATTGGACGCACTACGGAAAGGGCTGTCCAACGAACTCAAGGACTCCATACAGCATATCGAGGAGCCAGAAAGCATGATCGATTCGTTAAAATGGTGTCGAAAAAGGACACCCAGCTGAGGAGAAGAGCCGCGGAAAAGAAATCTGGAAGATGGGAAGGGTATAAAAAATCCGATGCAACGACCAACACCACATCCGCCCCAGACGCAGCACCTGCAGGATCCGTTGCAGGATACCACGGCCCCGCTCCAATGGATCTCTCGGCAGTAAAAGGGAAGAAGATTACACCTGAGGAGAGGAAGAGACGAAGGGAAGGAGGACTATGTATGTACTGTGGGGATAGCAGACATTTCGCGGCATCATGCCCAAGGAAGCTTAAGGCAGCATCAGGACAAACGGAAGTGTCACCGTTTAAAAAAGCAACGAATGAAGGGGATGCAGATTCAACAACAGGGAAAGGAAAGGATGTGGAATCGGGAAAAGTTTAGTCCAGTGCAATAAGGATGGCAATTGCGCTGGAAACGAATTTCCTTTGTCAGTCAATGCTAGTTTTGGTATTTCGCAGTTTTCTATATCAAGCGCAGAAATAAAAGAGTCTTCTATGGAAAGCAAACATCTCGTTGTGAAATGCTCGCTGAAAATAGAAGATAAGATCATTGATACCCACGCTTTGATAGACTGCGGAGCTACTGGAATAGCATTTATTGACAAAGATTTCGTCCGCCATCATCAGTTACAACAGAGAGAGTTAAAAGAATCAAGAGAATTGGAAGTTATAGATGGAAGGCCCATCGAATCAGGAACCATCACCACTATGGCTAAACTGGACTTAGGCATACGCGGACATCAGGAGCAACTACCAGCATTCGTTACGAAACTTGGACATTATCCAATCGTGCTTGGACTACCATGGCTACAACTTCACGACGTTACGATCAAGTTCCATAACAAAAGAATAGGATTCGAAAGCGATTATTG
>WHVE01001084.1:0-32724 GCA_015178995.1 Trichophaea hybrida
GATCTCTCTACTACATCACCTTAATCGATGATGCTACTCGATATGCCTGGGTTAAGTTATGAAAAAGAAGTCAAGTACCACTCAAATTCTTAAAGATTTTGTTGCGAACTAGAACTTCAACATTCAAAACACCCAAAAGCTTTCGAACCGACAATGGTGGAGAATACGTTTCAAACGAACTGAAAGATTACCTAAGACAGAAGGGGATAGTTCATCAATTCACTCCCCCTTACTCTCCTGAATCAAATGGCGTGGCTGAAAGACTCAATCGAACAATAGGAGAATCACTTCGAGCTATGCTTGAAAGCGCTCCTACGTACGACAAAAGACTTTGGGCAGAAGCAGTCTCAACTTCAGTATACCTCAAAAACCGACAACCTCATTCGGCAGTTAAAGATCAAACTCCTTATGAAGCCTTCCACGGTAATAAACCCTCGATCAAGCATCTTAAACCCTTTGGCAGTGAATGTTATATACATATCCCTAAACAGCAACGACTTGCGGGAACAAAACTTCAACCAAGGGCACAAAGAGCAATTCTCACTGGATACGCAAACGACGACCATCACTACAGAGTCACCTACCTGAATCCAAACACACATTGTCACCAATGATATCTTCTTCCCTCCGTCAAAGACAGAAGGGGATTCATCATACGATAATCCTCATATGCAAAACTAAAATCAATACCTCGAACCTCAATTGAACATCGATCTGACAATGAAAAATTCCCTTCCGATGATATGTGGATAGCATGGATGGAACGGAATCCCTCAGAAACCAGAAAATTATTCGACCAAGGCAATGAAGACGTTATGAGATTAGTTGTACAACAATATGATCAAGGACAACGATCAGGATTTCTAGGCCCAGACTACTGGACATTCGAATTAGATGAAGATCAAGAATCAATTCACACTCCCCAACGACAAAGTCATTTCTTTACCGACTCCCGAAGAAGATCAAACTCAACCTCCCCCCTCGCCTCCTCAAGAGCAATACCACCACCAACTTCATGGTGGTGATAACTCTTCCACAGAGCAACAACAACAACTACAAGTTACCGATGTTGCTCAACAACACCCCACTACGGGTGTTACCACAAGAGCGGGAAGACAAGTTAGACCTCCCAGAGAATGGTGGAGAATAGAAACTCAGAACGAGCAAATTCTTGATAGAACAATGCGCGATGCTGATGAAATATCTCTCTCCCTGGACTCCGAAGAAAGCTTACTCACATCAATATTATTGAAGAACCTCAAACGTTTCGACAAGCCAAATCCTCACCAGATTGGTCGGAATGGAAAGTCGCAATCAACGAAGAACTTCAATCACTCAAAGACAATGATGTGTGGGAAGTAGTACCCAAACCAACAAATCGCAAGATTGTTGATTCTCGATGGGTATTCAAGATGAAAACAGATGCCAAAGGACAAATTCAACGATACAAAGCTAGACTAGTTGCAAAAGGATTCAGTCAAATCACGGTCCTGACTACGACGAAATCATTTCACCTGTTGTTCATTACGATTCCCTAAGACTACTGTTAGCCATTGCCGCCTGCAAAGGGTGGAAACCTCATCAACCCGACGTCAAGACAGCATTCCTTTATGGCATATTAAAGGAAGAAATCTATATGCATCTACCTGAAGGCAGTTGCATACATAGCTGAAAAATACAACCTGCTACACAAAGATCAAATAGGAGGACGAACACAACGCTCTGCTATAGATGCTGCAATGGCACTTACACATGAAATTGAACAAGGAAAACATGCAAAGGAAATCACCACTGCCCTCTTTATGGATGTGAGTGGCGCATTCGACAATGTATCCAAGGACCGTCTCCTCCAAACACTACGACAACTGGGCTACCCGACCAGAATTCAATTATGGGTCGACCACTTCCTATCCGACCGTACAACAGCACTGGCATTTGATGGACAAAAGGAAGACCTCAGCCCCGTCCGGACAGGAATCCCTCAGGGATCACCTGCATCCCCAATTCTCTTCCTCCTCTATCTCAGTCCTCTCTTCTACGAACTCACAACCCATTACCCCAGCTCCTGGACTCCAAGCTACATTGATGATGTTGCAATTGTTGTTCGAAGCAAATCAAAAGCCTATAATGCAAGATACCTCCGGGCGGCTGCACGGACAGCTTTCAAATGGGCAGAAAACCATGCGGTACGATTTGATGACTCAAAGTCAGAAATGATGCACTTCCACAATAAACAAAACGGTGATACCTCCGATGACGAAAAGATCACCCTACCCAATGGCACTACCATTTCCCCCGGCACAAAACGCATTGGCCCAGATGTGGTAAGGTGGATAGATATTTGGTTTGATAGAAGAATCAACTTCAAACACCATGTCATGCTGAAGGCCGCAAGCGGCAAAAGAGCCCTTGGAGCCCTCAAATCACTAGCCAATACAAAATCAGGACGAACCCCAAGTGCAGTCCGCCAACTATTCAATGCGTGTGTTGTACCTGTCTGCGACTTCGGAGCTGAAGTCTGGTGGATGGGCCAAGCAACATATCAACAGAAATTTGAAACAGTTCAAAATATGGCACTTTGGTGCATCTTTGGAGCCTTCCGCACATCCCCAACAATAGCGATACACAATGAAGCAGCCCTGCCACCAGTAGCTGTTCAACTTAATCACATGCGAAGAAAATATGCAATTCGAATACTTACGTTTCCCGAAATACATCCAATCCGACAACGTTGTCCATTGACTTTCCCTCCATTTCATGAAACCCCAGAGTCTAGTAACACAACCGGACCCTGGATTTCATGGGACAGTATTCAACAAAATAACCGCAAATTTGAAACACGTCTTATCCAAACCTTATCAACCCTCAGTCCATGGATTTCCAACAGCTCGGAGATTGAAACCTATTCAACCACAGCCTGTCCACCATGGATTGAAAGTAGAGTCAAAACACAAATTAATCCTCATTCAAAGGAAGAGGAAGCCAAAGCCCACAAAGCCCAGTATGCAATGTTGAAACAAGACGACCGCAATGTTGTTTGTTATTCAGATGGATCTATGTTGAACGAAAACATTGGCGCAGGAACAGTAGTTGAAATGACAGGAGAAGATGTCATTGAAGCAACCTATCCAATGGGCCATCAACAGGAAGTTTATGACGCTGAATTACTTGGTATTCTTAAAGCTGCACAGAAATGCTTTCAGATCTGTCAACGTAATAACCTCACCAAAAGACATGTATGGATTTTCTCAGACAATCAAGCTGCCATACGACGTCTCAATACTTTCAAACCCGCCCCTGGACAGTCCACTTCCCTGCCACTCTCCAACATCGCCAATAACCTCCATGCACTCAAAACTACTATCACAGTACAATGGGTTCCTGGCCATACAGATGTACCTGGAAACGAACTTGCCGATAAGTTGGCAAAACAGTCCACTGTGGAAAAACCGCCTACCTACTATAACACCTCATTATCGTACCTCAAGAGGGTAACCCAAGCAGCAAAAATGCAGGAATGGGGGGATTGGTGGATGCGACATCCCGCAAAAGGAAAGACCTATATTGGAACATTTCGTACCAAACCAGACAATATTTTCACAAGTGGCAACCGCCAGTTTGCATCTACTGTCACCCAACTACGAACTGGACATGGATACTTCCGCAGTTACCTATACAAAATACCAACCAATGCTGTTGACTCTCCTCACTGCCCATGTCGCTATGGAGGTCCCCAGTCACTGGAACATCTTGTACTAAGATGCCCTTTATACCAACGCGAAAGACAAACCATGCGGAAAGAGATTGAAGTTGTACACCCTCGATACCTCTGGAAGCATCTTCTTTATACCGACAAAGCAATGCAACCTTCGAAACATTTTCTGCACGACACACATAGGGCTACTCGAAGATGGTACCTGGGCCAATTCCGTCATGACGAACACCTTGGGCAGGGTAACATCCGAATTGCAGGACAGGGAACTGTCAACGACAGGGTGGAGGAACATCAGAGTGAGAGTGGAGGGGATGATAG
Source organism: Trichophaea hybrida (assembly GCA_015178995.1). Classification (NCBI taxonomy): domain Eukaryota; kingdom Fungi; phylum Ascomycota; class Pezizomycetes; order Pezizales; family Pyronemataceae; genus Trichophaea; species Trichophaea hybrida. Next base: position 4,034 of record WHVE01001084.1, read on the forward strand.
GGAGGATGATGATGAAAAGGAAGGAGAAGCAGAGAGTTAAGAGGAGGATGAAATTTGAACGGGGAAGGGAGGAGGAGGGTAAACTCCAGGGGGAGAACCCGCATGATATGCAGGACCAAGCCGAATGAGACTGACAGATATTTTATTATTGTATGAAGCGTGTTACAAACCGCTATGATTTATTTGAAATTTCTTTGTAACTAGAGCAGGGGTGATAGGGGACTGCGGAGCGGTGCTACCTAGCCAGGGGTTTTTCGTTTTTCCTTTGTTCGGTTTCATATGATGTTCTTGTTCTTGGTTATTTGTTTGTACCTCACCGGCCATAGCCTACGGGCTGCATGCTGTATGATGAATAAATAAAAAAATAAATAAAACCTGAAGGCAGCAGGATAGATGGAAAAGTCGCCAAATTGAAAAGATCTATCTACGGACGGAAACAATCACCTCGAGAATGGTACCATAGATCGGTTGAGTACCTAATCCCCTACGGTTTTGTTATCACTGCTTTCGATCCCTGTGTTCTCGTTCACGAATCAGGAAATCTATTTATTGCTATTTATGTGGACGATATTACTATGTATAGAGAAACCGGAGCCTTGAAAGACCAAACCATCGGAATACTGAATTGTCAATTCAAAGTTAACGACATGGGGTTATTACATTGGCTGCTCGGAATCAACATTACATTTACAGATGCTGGAATCACTCTCTCCCAAACAGCATTCATAGAGAAAATACTGAAGAGATTTGGATTGAACGATTGTAAATCAGTCTCGACTCCTATCGACCCAAATCATAAGTTGACAAGGAACCTCGAACAAACTGATGATAAAACAACGAAATCATATCAACAAATGATCGGATCCCTCATGTATCTAGTTACTGGGACCAGACCTGACCTCGCATACACTAGTACCCATCTCTCTCAATTCGATTCAAATCCCTCCACGACACATATGGCCACCGCCAAAAGAGTTCTTCGATACCTTCAAGGAAGCAAAGAGTTAGCCCACTGTTATCCCTGCAAATCACCTCTCAAACTTAGCACGTATTCGGACGCGTCATATCGCAATGATCTCGATTCAAGACGAAGCTTTTCTGGATATCTATTTCAACTAGGAGACTCGACAATCTCGTGGCGTTCTCGCAAGCAACAGTCAGTCGCAACTTCCACCTGTGATGCTGAGTACATGGCCCTTTCCTTGACTACGAAACATCACCTTTGGTTACAACGAGGACTCAAAGAGTTGGTGAAAAACGATATTCCAAATGCAGTTATGAGCGACTCAAACACTGCCATCGACATTATGAATAATCCAAAAATCAATGACTGATCAAAACACATCGACATAGCCTATCACTTCACGCGAGAGCAAGTTGAAGCAGGAAATATCACCGTGTTATATGTTCAGTCAAGTGAAAATATTGCAGATATATGTACAAAGGGACTGTCACGAGAAATATTGGAACATTTATGTAATAAGTTTTTCTGTACAAAATGAGAAGGGGTGTTGGAAATATTGGGATCGTGACTTGGATTAGTCAAGTTTGTATTTTCTTTCACATGTTTTTCGGATGTTAAAGATAAGCACGGAACGGACAAAAAGCCGCAGTATCACAAGCGATTATCATAAAGATAGCGCTCGTATTCCTTATTTATTTTATGTTAATTACAGGGTTGTTTATACGACTTGTATTATCGATTACGCCATCGATCACACCATCAATCACGCCATCAATCACACCATCGTAACTATGACTCATAGTTACCACACCATCAACGAAATGACTCTTTTTCTCAGGGTCAACGAGATGTCCGTCAGCTTTTCTTTTCTTATTGAACGAACGCTGGTTTATGTATAAAAGACGGTGGTTTCCCACCTCTGTAGATAGTTTTTTCTATATCGCAACATACAGTTAGATAGCAATACCACAGTTGGCCCTCTATCCTCCTGAATCTTAACATCTTCCGACATTCTTCCGCTTGATTCTATTCTTTACTGTTTCATGACTATATTCCTTCTCGGACCTAAAGTCAGAATACACAAGACCCAAATCACCTTCACCTTTGGACGAGTTCAGTTTATCATCTCTCTCAAAGTTCACGCAAGACTTAGAAGAGAGTATCGACCTCGTTCATCTCGATAAGGAACGGTTGCAGTTTTGTTGAATAAATCGAATTTTGGTGGGTGAATTGGAAGGTTGTTTAGGCATGGGTGATGGTCGGGTGGTCTTTCATGAACTTGGTTCGTACCTCAGCACGTATGGCAGTAATTGTTGGGCATTCCGAATCGTAGGCCTGGTGATTACCCTTGCAGTTGATGCATTGGATAACATCATGGACACACTGTTTGCCTATGCTGGGACATGATCCGCATGAGTGGGAGGTGGTGGTGTGAGGTTCCATCGTAGGTAGGAATGGCCAAATTGTTGGCAGTTTGTACATTGGTCTGTTGGTCGGGATGCCACATATCGGTCGGCTTTGCCTGTCTTGCCGTCTACTTGTACTCCATGATCTTGAATGAATTTTACTTCATGTTCAGTACGGACTGCAATGACCATGGTGGTTGCCTTTTTATGGGGTCGAGTCTCTGGCTTTGTAAAAGATCGTGGTAGGGTGGTAAGCTTGATATGATTGTTGTTTATCTCAATATCTTCTTTCAATAATTTCATTCCTGTTTCACATTCAGGAAACATTGTAATGTCGATGGAATGAACCATCATTCGGATCCAGGTTTCTTGTTTTTGAGATTTTGTGCTGTTGTATCAACTGAACGAACTGTTTCTTCAATAGCAGCCTTATGGGCTAGTACCAAATCGACAGGGCAGGCATCTGCTGTCAGGAGGACGAGATTGTGGTTGTAGTTGGCAGGATCATGTCCAATATTGGCCAAAGGGTCTGCGTGGCATCGTCGGAGGGAGGCGTTGATCGCAGGCTTCAGTTGTGTAAGGTCCGCAGTTATTGTTCGATCACTGTGTCGGGCAATTACTAATGTGCGTTGTTTTTTGGAGAGAGGACGGGGATTGAGAGTACGCCCATTGTTATCTTTTGGTGGGTCTTTCTTTACTCATGCGGATGCAATTGCTGACCAGAGTGTGGGTTTGGGGGAGGTCCCTTCTGGGATGGCTGGAGTTAGTAGGTCTGTTGGTGCTGGTGGTGCATCTTTCTTTGATGCTTGGATTTGTACAAGGTATTCAACTCGGTGTCCAAGGGTTGCAATGGTATTGATGGCAATTTCGTGTTTGGTTTCCATTGAAGCTAAGCGGGTTGCCAGTTTTCGGTTTTGGGTGGTGAGACGTTTGTTGATTTTGAGAATATCCTTGGGAGTGGTTCAAGGATGACTTTGAATACCTGATGAATTCTATCTTCATCTTCGTCATTTGCATTCAGCAGATTGGTGGATGGGTCCTGAAGTCTTCATCTTCAGAATCGTCATCATCGTCATGACATTCGTCATTGGCCTCGGTATCTCCTGGGGCATCTCCAAGTTCTAGATCTGCACTTTCAGGGTTTCCGAGATGGTCCCGGTTGGTTGGTTGTTCAGGTGGGGAAGATGGTTGTAGTTGTCCAGAGGGTGTCCTGGGATGGACATTACCAGTGGCCACACGGGTGCTGGAACATGTACGAGGGGCATTGAGTGACGGGTATGATGATGTAGCTTGCAGTCGGCGTGAACTTGCCTGCTTGCCTTTCCTTCCTCGTTTGGATATATGGCCTGTCAAAGTGGTATGTGATACATCTGGGGCATCGATTGCAGAGAGTGGGTCTGATCTGGGGTTTGGATAAAGGTGCATTCCATATGTACTGGAAGTCCCAGGTGGGGGTGGTGGTGGTATTGGGGAAGTCATTGAAGACTTTAGAGGGGTTATAAGGTGCTAAATATGTTAAAAAAATATAAATTTTCTGAGTATTTTAAATTGGTATATATCCGACGTTTGAGTATTGATATAAGTGGCCTCGGTACCACCTATTCCCTGAGGGGGTTAGAGCTTCTCCTCTTTTGTCCTAGCAAGGTGTTGGAGCCTTGTACTAGAGCCTTTGCCTCCTCACAGCAGATACAGAGACACCCGTAGCCACCAGAAAACCTGCAGGAGGCCTGCTATATGATGGGGCTGTAAAACCACTGCAAGGAAGGAAGTGCAACTTAACTCTGGAGGATCCACCCAAAGACTCAGGGGGTCAATGGCGGCAAAGTAGCCGGACGTTGTCACCTACACCCTGGTAGGTCTGCTGGGCCCCGGTGGCCAATATGTTCCAAAGGGGGGGAATGAGAAAATGCGAACAATGTGATAATGTTGAAAATGGACCGTTGTGGAGTCAATGTTTGTCCGATCAAAGTGTGCTTTCGGCGCGGTAGACCTGGGTTTTTGTACACGCTGTATTCGTAAGGGCGTTCGACAAACCAGTGAAAACTCGTTGAGAAACTCTGGAAATAGACTTTGGGTTTTTTGCTTCGAGGATTTTTGGCCCAGGCGGTGTGGGGCTTGTAGGCAAGTATAGATGATTCGTTCTAAAGGCTTCTGGGGCCGCTGATGCGATTGCCGTTGTCCGTTTTTTGATTTGGAGTTGATTCCACTGAGATAGAGGGGGGGTAGGAGCGAAAAAGCGACTTTTCGAAGATTTTGTGTAACCAATGCAAATGTTAAGCTTTTGGTCTGACATTAAAACCTGAGACTCGTCTATATGTGCTCTCGATGCTCCCAAAGTTTGAAGTCGATTGGATAAGAATTGGTTGTGTAGGTGATCAGTGGGGGCCGTTTTGCAGGGGGCTGCAAACATGGAATGATTGTTTCCACCTCAAGAAACACAATGCGGAAAAGAAGAAGGAAACCAAAGATACAAGCAAGAAAGAAGAAGCCAATTTCACTACCAAAACTCAACAAGTAAGAACCAAATCCTTCTATTTCGACACGGCCTGTACCTCACACATGACCCCTTTTCCAGACAGCCTCCAAAATTTCAAAATATGTTCCGGACTTGTAGAGTCCAATTCAAAGAAACAAGTGCAGATCAAGGGAAAAGAAGATATTGTGATGGACTGTGTTCTTAAAAATGGATCGGTTTCAACTTTTTGCGTTCACGATGTTCTTTATGTTCCTCAATTGGGGAAAGCTCTTATTTCTTGGAGAAAGTTACGAAATAATTACAGGAATATTGGAGAAGGAGACTATATTTTGGTTATGAAAAACGATAAAACAATGTTTGAAGCAAAGTTTGACGGTCAACTGTTTTCAATGCCTGAAGTGAATCATTCAGCTTTCGCTACTTACGAGTTCTGGTATCAAGCTCTAGAACATGATAATATAAATTCCAAGCTATACTACGTTGAACCACCGGCAAAACCTGAAAATTTTCACTGCGATTCATGCACCAAAGCAAAATTAACCAAATCACCTCGCCCTTCAACTATAAATAAAAATCAAAACAAGCTTGATCTGATTCATTTAGATCTGTCAGGACCATTTTCAGTTTCCTCCTACGGAGGATCTCTCTACTACATCACCTTAATCGATGATGCTATTGGATATGCCTGGGTTAAGTTTATGAAAAAGAAATCAAGCACCACTCAAATTCTTAAAGATGTTGTTGCCAAGCTATAACTTCAACATTCAAAGACACCCAAAAGCTTTCGAACCGACAATGGTAGGGAATACGTCTCAAACGAACTGAAAGACTACCTAAGACAGAATGGGATAGTTTATTAAGTCACTCCGCCTTACTATCCTGAATCAGATGGCGTGGCTGAAAGACTCAATCGAACAATAGAATGATCACTTTGAGCTATACTTGAAAGCGCTCCTACATACGACAAAACACTTTGGGCAGAAGCAGATTCAACTTCAATATACCTCAAAAACCGACAACCTCATTCCACAGTTAAAGATCAAACTCCTTATGAAGCTTTCCACTGTAATAAACCATCGATCACGCATCTTAAACCCTTTGGCAGTGAATGCTACCTACATATCCCTAAACAGCAACGACTTGCGGAAACAAAACTTCAACCAAGGGCACAAAGAGCAATTCACACTGGATACGCAAACGACGACCATCACTACAGAGTCCACCTACGTGAATCGAAACACACACTTGTCATCAATGATATCTTCTTCCCTCCGTTAAAAACAGAAGGGGATTCATCATACAATAAGTCCTCATATGCAAAACTAAAATCAATACCTCGAACCTCGATTGAACATCGATCTGACAATGAAAAATTCCCTTCCGATGATATGTGGATAGCATGGATGGAACGGAATCCCTCAGCAACCAGAAACTTATTCGAACAAGGCAATGATGACGTTATGAAATTAGTTGTACAACAATATGATCAAAGACAACGATCAGGGCTTCTAGGCCCAGACTACGGGACATTCGAATTAGATGAAGATGAAGAATCAATTCACAATCCCCAACGCCAAAGTCATTTCTTAACCGGACCTCCCGAAGAAGATCTAACTCAACCTCCCCCCGCCTCCTGAAGAGCAATACCACCACCATCTTCATGGTGGTGAAAACTCTTCCACAGAGCAACAACCAAAACTACAAGTTACCGATGTTGCTCAACAACACCCCACTACGGGTGTTACCACAAGAGCGGGAAGACAAGTTAGACCTCCCAGAGAATGGTGGAGAATAGAAACTCAGAACGAGCAAATTCTTGCTAGAACAATGCGTGATGCTGATGAAATATCTCTCTCCCTGCACTTCGAAGAAAGCTTACTCACATCAATACTTATTGAAGAACCTCAAACGTTTCGACAAGCCAAATCCTCACCAGATTGGTGTGAATGGAAAGTCGCAATCAACGAAGAACTTCAATCTCTCAAAGATAACAAAGTATGGGAAGTAGTACCCAAACCAACAAATCGTATGCATGTTGATTCTCGATGGGTATTCAAGATCGAAACAGACGCTAAAGGAGAAATTCAACGATACAAAGCTAGACTAGTTGCAAAAGGATTCAGTCAAATTCACGGTCCTGACTACGACGAAATCTTTTCACCTGTTGCTCGTTACGATTTCCTAAGACTACTGTTAGCCATTGCCACCTGTAAAGGGTGGAAACCTCATCAACTCGATGTCAAGACAGAATTCCTGTATGGCATATTAAAGGAAGAAATCTATATGCATCTACCTGAAGGCAGCAGGATAGATGGAAAAGTCGCCAAATTGAAAAGATGTATCTATGGACTGAAACAATCACCTCGAGAATGGTACCATAGATTGGTTGAGTACCTGATCCCCTACGGTGTTGTTATCACTGCTTTTGATTTCTGTGTTCTCGTTCACGAATCAGGAAATCTATTTATTGCTATTTATGTCGACGATATTCCTATGTATGGAGAAACTGGCGCCTTGAAAGACCATACCATCGGAATACTGAAAAGTGAATTCAAAGTTAATGAGATGGGGTTATTACATTGGCTACTCGGAATCAACATTACATTTACAGATGCAGGAATCACTTTCTCCCAAACAGCATTCATCAAGAAAATACTGAAGAGATTTGGATTGAACGACTGTAAATCAGTCTCGACCCCTATCGACTCAAACCATAGGTTGACAAGGAACCTCGGACAAACTGATGATAAAACAACGAAATCATATCAACAAATCATCTGATCTCTCATGTATTTACTTACTGGGACCAGACCTGATCTCGCATACACTATTACCCATCTCTCTCAATTCATTACATATCCCTCCACAACACATATGGCTGCCGCCAAAAGAGTTCTTCAATACATTCAAGGAAGTAAAAAGTTAGACCTCTTGTATCCCTGGAAATCACCTCTCAAACTCACCGCATATTCGGACGTATCATATGGCAATGATCTTGATTCAAGACGAAGCTTTTCTGGATATGTGTTTCAACTTGGAGACTCGACAATCTCGTGGCGTTCTTGCAAGCAAAGGTCCATCGCAACTTCCACCTGTGAAGCTGAGTACATGGCCCTTTCCTTGACTACAAAACATCACCTCTGGTTACAACCAGGACTCAAAGAGTTGTTGAAAAACGATATTTCAAATGCTATTATGAGCAACTCAAACGCTGCCATCGATAATACGAATAATCCTAAAATCAACGACCGCTCAAAACACATCGACATAGCTCATCACTTCACGCGAGAGCAAGTTGAAGCCGGAAATATCACAGTGTTATATGTTCAGTCAAGTGAAAATATTGTGGTTATATGTACAAAGGGACTGTCATGAGAAATATTGGAACATTTATGTAAGAAGTTTTTCTGTACAAAATGAGAAGGGGTGTTGGAAATATTGGGATTGTGACTAGGATTAGTCAAGTTTGTAATTTCTTTCACATGTTTTCTGATGTTAAAAGGTAAGTTTAGAACGGACGAAAAGCCACAGTATCACAAGCGCTTATCATAAAGATAGCGCTCGTATTCTTTATATTACGTAGTCATAAAGACTGGTATTCTATATCAATTACAGGGTTTTACATGACTCACATCACACCATCGATTACGCCATCGATCACACCATCAATTACGCCATCGATCACACCATTGTAACTATGACTCATACTTACCACACCATCAACGAAATGACTCCTTTTTCAGGGTCAACGAGATGCCCATCAGCTATTCTTTACATGTTGAACGAACGCTGGTTTATGTATAAAAGACGGAGGCTTCCCACCTCTGTAGATAGTTTTTTCTATATCGCAACATACAGTTCGATAGCAATACTACAGTGTGCCCTCTATCCTCCTGAAGCTTAACATCTTCCAACATTCTTCCGCTCGATTCCCTTCTTTACTATGTCATGAGTATATTCCTTCTCGGACCCAGAGTCAGAATACACAAGACCCGAATCACCTTCAACTTTGGACGAGTTCAGTTTACCATCTCTCTTACAGTCCACGCAAGACTTAGAAAAGAGTTTCGACCTCGTTTATCTCGATAACCAGCACCACCAGACCTACTAACTCCAGGCATCCCAGAAGGGACCTCCCCCAAACCCACACTCTGGTCAGCAATTGCATCTGCATGCACCAAGAAAGAGTCACCAAAAGATAAGAATGGACGTACTGTGAATCCCTGTCCTCTTTCCAAAAACCAACGCACACTAGTGATTGCTCAACACAGTGATCAACCTGTCACTGCCGATCTTACAACAATCATACTGGCTAGCAACACCACCCTCCAACACTGCCACCTAGACCATTTGGCCAATATTGGACCTGTTTCTGCCAACAATAAGCACAATCTCGTCCTCCTGACAGCAGATGCCTGCCCTGTGGAATTCGTACTAGCCTACAAGGCTGCGATTGAAGACACAGTTCGTTCAGTTGATACAACCGCAACAAAATTCCAAAATGCAAGAAACCTGGATCTGAATGATTGTTCATTCCATTGACATTACAATGTTTCCTGAATGTGAAAGAGGAATGAAATTATTCAAAAAAGATATTGAGATGAACAACAATCATATCAAGCTTACCACTCGACCACGATCACTTACAAAGCCAGAAACGTAAACACACAAAAAGTCAACCACCATGGTTATTGCAGTCCATACTGAACATGAAGGAAAACATATTCAGGCTCACGAAATACAAGTAGATGGCAAGACCCGCAAAGCCGACCGATATATGGCATCCTGACCAACCCACCAATGTACCAACTGCCAACAATTGGGCCATTCCTACCTACGATGCAAACAATCACTTTTCTGCAACTTCTTGGTTATTTGTTGGTACCTCACCGGCCATAGCCTGTGGGCTGCATGCTGTATGATGAATAAATAAGTATATAAATAAACCTTTCTGCAACATATTGGCAGAGCCTCACACTACTACTTTCCACTCATGTGGATCATGTCCCAGCATAGGCAAACAGTTTGTCCATAACATTATCCAATGCATGAACTGCAAGAGTAATCACCGGACCAACGATTCTAAATGCCCAACAATTACTGCCATACGTACTGAGGTACGAGCCAAGTTCATGAAAGACCACCCCACAATCACCCATGCCTGAACAACCTTCCTATTCACCTACCAAAATTTGAATTATACAATACAACCTTAACCGTTCCCCAACCACACCAGCAAAACCGTTTTTCGAAAATAAGTCAACAACCAGCACAGCTATCGCCAAGCAGACACTTGCAATCGATTCCCAACCCCCAATTACCCCCCCTACGATAGGGCATCTCTCTTCCAGGACCTTTATAGTTGCTGGGTGGAAAACTGGGCCTCTTACCCCTTTTTTTCCCCCCCCTGCAGCCCCCTGCAAAAGGGCCCCCACCGATCATCTACACAACCAATTCTTATCCAATCGACTTCAAACTTTGGGAGCATCGAAAGCACATATAGACGAGGCTCAGGTGTCAATTTCAGACCAAAAGCTTAACATTTGCATTAGTTACACAAAATCTTCGAAAAGTCGCATTTTTGCTCCTACCCCCCCTCTATCTCAGTGGAATCAACTCCAAATCAAAGACGGACAACGGAAATCGATTCAGCGGCCCAGGAAGCCCTTAGAACAAACCACCTACACCTGCGTACAAGCCCCACACTGCCTGGGCCAAAAATCCTCGAAGTCAAAAACACAATTTCGAATTCCATCGTTATTCCACGAATTCTCATCCGTTCTGAACGCCCTTGAGAACACAGATTGCACACACACACAGGTCTACCCTGCCGAAAGCACAACTTAATCGGACAAAAATTGAATTCACAACGGTTGATTTTCATATTTTCGCATTTTCCCACCCCTCCCTTTTGAAACATATTGGCCACCGGGGCCCAGCAGACCTACCAGGGTGTAGGCGACAACGTCCGGCTACTTTGCCGCCATTGACCCCCTCAGTCTTTGGGTGGATCCTGCAGAGTTAAGTTGCACTTCCTTTCTTGCAGTGGTTTTACAGCCCCATCATATAGCAGGCCTCATAGAGGTCTTCTTGTCGCTACGGGTGTCTCTGTATCCGCTGTGAGGAGGTAAAAGGCTTTAGTACAAGGCTACAACACCTTGCTAGGACAAAAGAGGTGAAGCTCTGACCCCCTCAGGGAATAGGTGGTACCGAGGCCACTTATATCAACATTGAAACGTCAGATTTATTACTATTCAAAAATACTCAGAAAATTTTTCTATCTTTAACATATTTAGTACCCAGCAAACCCTTTCAAGTCCTAAATGTCTGCCCCTATACCACCACCTCCTCCACCTGGCACTTCCAGTACTTATGGAATGCACCTTTATCCAAACCCCATTCAGACCCACTCTCTGCAATCGATGCCCCAGCTGTATCACACACCACTCTGACAGGTCATATATCCAAACGAGGAAGGAAAGGCAAGCAGGCAAATTCTCGCCGACTGCCAGCTACCTCACCATACCCGTCACTCAATGCCCCTCGTACACGTTCCAGCACCCGTGTGGCCACTGGTAATGTCCATCCCAGGACACCCTCTGGACAACTACAACCATCTTCCCCACCTCAACAACCAACCAACCGGACCACCTCGGAAACCCTGAAAGTGCAGATCTAGAACTTGGAGATGCCCCAGGAGATACCGAGGCCAATGACAAATGTTCTGACGATGATGACGATTCTGAAGATGATGACTTTCGGGACCCATCCACTAATCTGCTGAATGCAAATGACGAAGATGAAGATAGAATTCATCAGGTATTCAAAGCCATCCTTGAACCACTCCACAAGGATATTCTCAAAATCAACAAACGTCTCACCATCCAAAACCGAAAACTGGCAACCCACTGAGCCTCAATGGAAACCAAACACGAAATAGCCCTCAATACCATTGCAACCCTTGGACAACGAATTGAATACCTTGTACAAATCCAAGCTTCAAAGAAAGATGCACCACCAGCACCACCAGCCCTACTAACTCCAGCCGTCCCGGAAGGCACTTCCCCCAAACCCACTCTTTGGTCAGCAATTGCATCTGCATGCGCAAAGAAAGAGCCACCAAAAGATAAGAATGGGCGTACCCTGAATCTCCGTCCTCTCTCCAAAAATCAGCGCACACTAGTGATTGCCCGACACAGTGATCAACCTGTAACTGCCGATCTTACAAAACTGAAGCTCGCCATCAACGCCACCCTCCGACGCTGCCATGCAGACCCTTTGGCCAATATTGGACATGTTTCTGCCAACTATATACACAATCTCGTCCTCCTGACAGCAGACGCCTGCCCTGTGGAATTGGTACTGGCCCACATGTCTGCTATTGAAGAAACAGTTCGTTCAGTCGACACAACCGCACAAAATCTCAAAAAGCAAGAAACTCGGACCCGAATGATGGTTCACTCCATTGACATTACAATGTTTTCTGAATGTGAAACAGGAATGAAATTATTGAAAGAAGATATTGAGATGAACAATAATCATATCAAGCTTACCACTCTACCACGATCTCTTACGAAGCCAGAAACACGACCACACAAAAAGGCAACCACCATGGTTATCGCAGTCCGTACTGAATATGAAGCAAAACTTATTTAAGACCATGGAGTACAAGTTGATGGCAGGACCTGCAAAGCCGACCGATATGTGGCATCCCGACCAACCGACCAATGTACTAACTGCGAACAAATGGCCATTCCTACCTACGATGCAAACACTCAGCTATCTGCAATTATGTGCAGAACTTCACACCACCACCTCCACTCATGCGGATCATGTCCCAGCATAGGCAAACAGTGTGTCCATGATGTTATCCAATGCATCAACTGCAAGGGTATCACTGGGCCAACGATTCTAAATGCCCAACAATTACTGCCATACGTGCTGAGGTACGAGCCAAGTTCATGAAAGACCACCCGACCATCACCCATGCCTAAACAACCTTCCTATTCACCCACCAAATTCGAATTATACAACACAACTGCAACCGTTCCTCCTTAGTCATCAATACCCTTCTTGACTTTGCAGTTGGAACGGCCGACCTTCTTTTACTCCAAGAACCTGGATTCAACCCAGACAATACATTCATTACAACACACCCTGGATTTGAGCTACTGATACCACCTAAAACTTAAGAAAACACAATAGGACAATTGCCTATGTGGCCAAAAACAACCCTTATATCAAATGCTCCCCACGTACCGACATCAGCCAGGATCCTGATATTCAAGTCCTTGAAATATCAACCCCCTCAATTGCACCAATCACAGTCTTCAATATTTACAATGAACATGAAGGCGTATCTAATCTATACACATTCCAAGAAGCTTCACCAAAATCCCATTGCCTGAATGATGCATTATTGCTGGTGATATGAATGCCCATCATACATGGTGGAATTCACAAATCAAAACACCCAAACGCGCCGACGAACTTGTTCAGATCATGGAAACCAATAACTTTTCCCTCCTCAATGAACCAGACACCCCAACATACTACTACGAAATGGCAAAGGAACCTCTATTATCGACTTAGCCTTTACCTCACAAGCCATCCATGACTCGGTTACAAATTGGGCCGTGGATGACAACGCATCAACTGGTTCAGACCATGCAACAATACGTTTGATATCTTGGCAGAATCTGAACTTGTACCACTGACTCCAACACGATAAGATACAACTGGAATAAGACAGATTGGGAGTTATTCTCAAAACTCTCATACACTGTCCCATGCCTCACGAATGGTCTGGCAATACCTCCATGAACAACCAACGAATCAAACCTTGACAAATCAGCCGAACTACTCGAGATATGATTCTTGATGCAGTCAAGGAATCTACCCCAGTTCTCCAGCTTACAACACATTCAAAAGGCTGGTGGACACCCCAACTCAAAATCTCCCGAACACAGATGAACCGTGCCCAGAAGCAGTGGAAGAAAACCCGCCTTGAAAGTGATCACATCAAATTCAAAGCTGTTCGAAACCAATATTTCCGGGATATCCGCACCTCCAAGACAACAATGTGGATTGAATTTTAGCAAATGCACAAGGCATAGAGATATTTACCGCCCTCCGTTATACCAAACCCAGGAAAACCCAACGGACACCACCCCTGTCATTCTCCAACACAACAGCTGTAACTTTTGAAGAAAAGGCAGTATTATTCCGTTCTACCATGTTCCCACCCCCACCAGTAGCCCCTCCCCAACTGATATCACCAATCGACCAACCCTGCCATGGGTTACATTTACCCCAACGGAAATCAAACAAGCAATTTTTACCTTTGCACCACGTAAACCCTGGACCCGATGGGCTTCCCTTTTACTGCCTCCGGCAAGCATACCTAGCAGCCACCAAACAATTCAACAGTCTCTTTGCTATACTTGGAACCACTGGATATCACCCTACCTGTTGGCGACAAGCAACGACTGTGATTATACCCAAACCTGGAAAACCTGATTATTCAATACCTAAGGCCTACCGACCTGTTGCCCTTCTCAATTGCTTTGGGAAGATCCTTGAAAAGTTGATGGCAAACCGAATTGCATACATGGCTGAAAAATACAACCTGCTACACAAAGATCAAATAGGAGGACGAAGACAACGCTCTGCTGTAGATGCTGCAATGGCACTTACACATGAAATTGAACAAGGAAAACATGCAAAGGAAATACCACTGCCCTCTTATGGATGTGAGTGGCGCATTCGACAATGTATCCAAAGACCGTCTCCTCCAAACACTACGACAACTGGGCTACCCGACCGCAATTCAATTATGGGTCGACCACTTCCTATCCGACCGTACAACAGCACTGGCATTTGATGGACAAAAGGAAGACCTCAGCCCGTCCGGACAGGAATCTCTCAGGGATCGCCTGCATCCCCAATTCTCTTCCTCCTCTATCTCAGTCCTCTCTTCTACGAACTCACAACCCATTACCCAGCTCCTGGACTCAAGCTACATTGATGATGTTGCAATTGTTGTTCGAAGCAAATCAAAAGCCTATAATGCAAGAACCTCGAGGCGGCTGCATGGACAGCTTTCAAATGGGCAGATAACAATGCGGTACGATTTGATGACTCAAAGTCAGAAATGATGCACTTCCACAATAAACAAACGGTGATACCTCCGATGACGAAAAGATCACCCTACCCAATGGCACTACCATTTCCCCCGCACAAAAGGCATTGGCCCAGATGTGGTTAGGTGGATTGGTATTTGGTTTGACAGAAAAATCAACTTCAAACACCATGTCATGCTGAAGGCGGCAAGCAGCAAAAGAGCCCTTGGAGCCCTCAAATCACTAGCCAATACAGAATCTGGACTAACCCCCAGTGCAGTCCGCCAACTATACAATGCGTGTGTTGTACCTGTCTGCGACTTCGGAGCTGCAGTCTGGTGGATGGGCCAAGCAACATATCAACAGAAATTTGAAACAGTTCAAAATATGGCACTTCGGTGCATCCTTGGAGCCTTCCGCACATCCCCAACAATAGCACTACACAATGAAGCAGCCCTGCCACCAGTAGCTGTTCGACTTAATCACATGCGAAGAAAATATGCAATTCGAATACTTACGTTTCCCGAAATACAACCAATCCGACAACATTGTCCATTGACTTTCCCTCATTTCATGAAACCCCAGAGTCTAGTAACACAACCGGATCCTGGATTTCATGGGACAGTATGCAACAAAATAACCGCAAATTTGAAACACGTCTTATCCAAACCTTATCAACCCTCAGTCCATGGATTTCCAACAGCTCGGAGATTGAAACATATTCAACCACAGCCTGTCCACCATGGATTGAAAGTAGAGTCAAAACACAAATTAATCCTCGTTCAAAGGAAGAGGAAGCCAAAGCCCACGAAGCCCAGTATGCAATATTGAAACCAGATGACCGCAATAGTGTTTGTTATTCACATGGATCTATGTTGAACGAAAACATTGGCCCAGGGACAGTAGTTGAAATGACAGGAGAAGATGTCATTGAAGCAACCTATCCAATGGGCCATCAACAGGAAGTTTATGACGCTTAATTACTTGGTATTCTTAAAGCTGCAGAGAAATGCTTTCAGATCTGTCAACGTAATCATCTCACCAAAAGACATGTATGGATTTTCACAGACAATCAAGCTGCCATACGACGTCTCAATACTTTCAAACCCGCCCCTGGACAGTCCACTTCCCTGGCACTCTGCAACATCACCAATAACCTCCATGCACTCAAAACTACTATCACAGTACAATGGGTTCCTGGCCATACAGATGTACCTGGAAACGAACTTGCCGATAAGTTGGCAAAACAGTCCACTGTGGAAAAACCACCTACATACTATAACACCTCACTATCGTACCTCAAGAGAGTAACCCGAGCAGCAAAAATGCAGGAATGGGGGGATTGGTTGATGCGACATCCCGCGAAAGGAAAGAACTATATTGGAACATTCCGTACCAAACCAGACAATATTTTCACAAGTGGCAACCGCCAGTTTGCATCTACTGTCACCCAACTACGAACTGGACATGGATACTTCCGCAGTTACCTATACAAAATACCAACAAAGGCTGTTGACTCTCCTCACTGCCCATGTCGCTATGCAGGTCCCCAGTCACCGGAACATCTGGTACTATGATGCCCTTTATACCAACGCGAAAGACAAACCATGCGGAAAGAGATTGGAGTTGTACACCCTCGATATCTCTGGAAGCATCTTCTTTATACCGACAAAGCAATGCAACCTTTGAAACATTTTCTGCACGACACACATATAGCTACTCGAAGATGGTACCTGGGCCAATTCCGTGATGATGAACACCTTGGGCAGGGTAACATCCGAATTGCAGGACAGGGAACTGTCAACGATAGGGTGGAGGAACATCAGAGTGAGTGTGGAGGAGATGATGGGGAGGATGATGATGCAAAGGAAGGAGAAGCAGAGAGTTGACAGGAGGATGAAATTTGAACGAGGAAGGGAGGAGGAGGGTAAACTCCAGGGGGAGAACCCGCATGATATGCAGGACCAAGCCGAATGAGACTGACAGATATTTTATTATTGTATGAAGCGTGTTACAAACTGCTATGATTTATTTGAAATTTCTTTGTAACTAGAGCAGGGGTGATAGGGGACTGCGGAGCGGTGCTACCTAGCCAGGGGTTTTTCATTTTTCCTTTGTTCGGTTTCATTTGTTGTTCTTGTTCTTGGTCATTTGTCTGTACCTCACCGGACATAGCCTAGGGGCTGCATGCTGTATGATGAATAAATAAATAAATAAATTAACCATTCCCCCATAGTCATCAATACCATTCCTGACTTTGCAGTTGAAACGGCTGACCTTCCTTTACTCCAAGAACCTAGATTCAACCCAGACAATACATTCATTACAACACCCCCTGGAATTGAGCTACTGATACCACCTAATAACTTCAGAACACACAACAGAAACATTGCCTATGTGGCCAAAAACAATCCTTATATCAAATGCTCCCAACGTACTGACATCAGCCAGGATCCTGATTCACAAGTCATTGCAATATCAACCCCTGCAGTTGCACCAATCACAGTCTACAATATCCACGATGCACACGAACGCATATCTGATCTCTACAACATTCCAAGAAGTTTCACCAAAATCCCATTGCCTGAACGATGTATCATTGCTGGTGATATGAATACTCATCCTGCATGGTGGAAATCACAAATCACAACATCCACACGTGCTGACGAACCTGTTCAGATCATGGAAACCAATAATGTTTCCCTCCTCAATGAGCCAGACACCCCAACCTACTACTACCGAAATTTGAAAGGAACCACAATAATCAACCAGGCCTTTACACCACAAGCCATCCATAACTCAGTTACCAATTGGGCAGTGGATGACGACGTGTCAACCTGTTTCAGACCATTCAACAATACGTTTTGAAAGCAATGCAGAATCGGAACTTGTTACCACTGACTCCAATACGGTAAGATACAACTTGAATAAGGCAGATTGGGATTTGTTCTCGAAGACTGTCAATACAATTTTCCATGCTTCAAGATTGGTCTGGCAATACCGCCATGCACAACTAACGGAATCAAACCTTGACAAATCAGCCGAACTGCTCCGAGATATGATTCTTGATGCCGTCAAGGAATCTACCCCTGTCCTCCATCATACAACCCACTCAAAATACTGGTCGACACCCCACCTCAGAATCTCGATAACATTGATGAACCGAGCCCAGAAGCAGCGGAGCGACAACCACACCAGCAAAACCGTTTTTCGGAAATTAGTCAACAACCAGCATAGCTATCAACAAACGGACACTTCCTATCGATTCCTAACTCCCAATTACCCCCCCTACGAAAGGGCATTACTTCCCCAGGACCTTCATTGTTGCTGGGTGGAAAACTGGGCCTCTTACCCATCTTTTTCCCCCCCCTGCAGCCCCCTGCAAAAGGGCCCCCACCGATCATCTACACAACCAATACTTATCCAATCGACTTCAAACTTTGGGAGCATTGGGAGCTCATATAGACGAGGCTCAGGTTTTAATTTCAGACCAAAAGCTTAACATTTGCATTAGTTACAGAAAATCTTCGAAAAGTCACTTTTTCGCTACTACCCCCCCTCTATCTCAGTGGAATCATCTCCAAATCAGAATCGGACAACGGCAATTGATCCAGCGGCCCCAGAAGCCCTTAGAACGAACCATCAACACCTGCCTACAAGCCCCTGACTGTCTGGGCCAAAAATCCTCGAAAAGTCGCTTTTTCGCTCTACCCCCCCTCTACCTCAGTGGAATCAACTCCAAATCAAAAACAGACAACGGCAATCATTCAGCGCACTCAAAAGCCTTTAGAACGAATCATCTACACCTACCTACAAGCCCCAGACTGCCTGGGCCAAAAATTCTCGAAGTCAAAAACACAATTTCGAATTCCATCGTTTTTCCACGAGTTTTTAATCGTTTCGAACGCCCTTAAGAACACAGCTTGCACACACACACAGGTCTACCCTGCCGAAAGCACAACTTGATCGGACAAAAATTGACTCCACAACGCTCAATTTTCGACATTTTCGCATATTTCGCATTTTTCGCATTTTCCCACTCCCCCCCATTGGAACATATTGGCCACCGGGGCCCAGCAGACCTACCAGGGTGTAGGCGACAACGTCCGGCTACTTTGCCGCCATTGACCCCCTGAGTCTTTGGGTGGATCCTCCAGAGTTAAGTTGCACTTCCTTTCTTGCAGTGGTTTTACAGCCCCATCACATAGCAGGCCTCCTAGAGGTTTTCTTGTCGCTACGGGTGTCTCTGTATCTGCTGTGAGAAGGCAAAGGCTCTAGTACAAGGCTCCAACACCTTGCTAGGACAAAAGAGGTGAAGCTCTAACCCCCTCAGGGAATAGGTGGTACCGAGGCCACTTATATCAACACTCAAACGTCGGATTTATACATATTTATAATACCTAGAAAATTTATATTTCTTTAACATATTTAGCACCTTATAACCCCTCTAAAGTCTTCAATGACTTCCCCAATACCACCAACACCCCCACCTGGGACTTCCAGTACTTATGGAATGCACCTTTATCCAAACCCCAGTTCAGACCCACTCTCTGCAATCGATGCCCCAGCTGTATCACACACCACTCTGACAGGCCATATATCCAAACGAGGAAGGAAAGGCAAGCAGGCAAGTTCTCGCCGACTGCCAGCTACCTCACCATACCCGTCACTCAATGCCCCTCGTACACGTTCAAGCACCCGTATGGCCATTGGTAATATCCATCCCAGGACACCCTCTGAACAACTACAACCATCTTCCCCACCTCAACAACCAACCAACCAAGACCATCTCGGAAACCCTGATAGTGCAGATCTAGAACTTGGAGATGCCCCAGGGGATACTGAAGCCAACGACGAATGTTCTGACGATGATGACGATTCTGAAGATGAAGACTTTCAGGACCCATCCACCAACCTGCTGAATGCAAATGACGAAGATGAAGATAGAATTCATCAGGTATTCAAAGCCATCCTTGAACCACTCCACAAGGATATTCTCAAAATCAACAAACGTCTCACCACCCAAAACCGAAAACTGGCAACCCGGTTAGCCTCAATGGAAACCAAACACGAAATTGCCCTCAATACCATTGCAACCCTTGGACACCGAGTTGAATACCTTGTACAAATCCAAGCATCAAAGAAAGATGCACCACCAGCACCAACAGACCTACTAACTCCAGCCATCCCAGAAGGGACCTCCCCCAAACCCACACTCTGGTCAGCAATTGCATCCGCATGCGCAAAGAAAGACCCACCCAAAGATAAGAATGGGCGTACTCTCAATCCCCGTCCTCTTTCCAAAAAACAACGCACACTAGTAATTGCCCGACACAGTGATCAACCAGTAACTGCGGATCTTACACAACTGAAGCTTGCGATCAACGCCACCCTCCGGCGATGCCACGCAGACCCTTTGGCCAATATTGGACATGTTTCTGCCAACTACAAGCACAATCTTGTCCTCCTGACAGCAGATGCGTGCCCTGTGGATTTGGTACTAGCCCATAAGGCTGCTATTGAAGAAACAGTTCGTTCAGTTGATACAACAGCACAAAATCTCAAAAAACAAGAAACCTGGATCCGAATGATGGTCCACTCCATTGACATTACAATGTTTCCTGAATGTGAAACAGGAATGAAATTATTGAAAGAAGATATTGAGATGAACAATAATCATATCAAGCTTACCACTCTACCACGATCTCTTACGAAGCCAGAAACACGACCACACAAAAAGGCAACCACCATGGTTATCGCAGTCCGTACTGAACATGAAGCACAACTTATTCAAGACCATGGGGTACAAGTAGATGGCAGGACCCGCAAAGCCGACCGATATGTGGCATCCCGACCAACCGACCAATGTACGAACTGCCAACAATATGGCCATTCCTACCTACGATGCAAACAATCAGCTATCTGCAATATATGTGCAGAACCTCACACCACCACCTCCCACTCATGCGGATCATGTCCCAGCATAGGCAAACAGTGCATCCATGATGTTATCCAATGCATCAACTGCAAGGGTAATCACCGGGCCAACGATTCTAAATGCCCAACAATTACTGCCATACGTGCTGAGGTACGAGCCAAGTTCATGAAAGACCACCCGACCATCACCCATGCCTAAACAACCTTCCTATTCACCCACCAAAATTCGAATTATACAACATAACTGCAACCGTTCCTCCTTAGTCATCAATACCCTTCTTGACTTTGCAGTTGGAACGGCCGACCTTCTTTTACTCCAAGAACCTGGATTCAACCCAGACAATACATTCATTACAACACACCCTGGATTTGAGCTACTGATACCACCTAAAAACTTAAGAAAACACAATAGGACAATTGCCTATGTGGCCAAAAACAACCCATATATCAAATGCTCCCCACGTACCGACATCAGCCAGGATCCTGATATTCAAGTCCTTGAAATATCAACCCCCTCAATTGCACCAATCACAGTCTTCAATATTTACAATGAACATGAAGGCGTATCTAATCTCTACACCATTCCAAGAAGCTTCACCAAAATCCCATTGCCTGAACGATGCATTATTGCTGGTGATATGAATGCCCATCATACATGGTGGAATTCACAAATCAAAACACCCAAACGCGCCGACGAACTTGTTCAGATCATGGAAACCAATAACTTTTCCCTCCTCAATGAACCAGACACCCCAACATACTACTACCGAAATGGCAAAGGAACCTCTATTATCGACTTAGCCTTTACCTCACAAGCCATCCATGACTCGGTTACAAATTGGGCCGTGGATGACAACGCATCAACTGGTTCAGACCATGCAACAATACGTTTTGATATCTTGGCAGAATCTGAACTTGTTACCACTGACTCCAACACGATAAGATACAACTGGAATAAGACAGATTGGGATTTATTCTCAAAAACCCTCAATACACTCTCCCATGCCTCACGAATGGTCTGGCAATACCTCCATGAACAACCAACCGAATCAAACCTTGACAAATCAGCCGAACTACTCCGAGATATGATTCTTGATGCAGTCAAGGAATCTACCCCAGTTCTCCAGCTTACAACACATTCAAAACGCTGGTGGACACCCCAACTCAAAATCTCCCGAACACAGATGAACCGTGCCCAGAAGCAGTGGAAGAAAACCCGCCTTGAAAGTGATCACACCAAATTCAAAGCTGTTCGAAACCAATATTTCCGGGATATCCGCACCTCCAAGACAACAATGTGGATTGAATTTTTAGCAAATGCGCAAGGCACAGAGATATTTACCGCCCTCCGTTATACCAAACCCAGGAAAACCCAACGGACACCACCCCTGTCATTCTCCAACACAACAGCTGTAACTTTTGAAGAAAAGGCAGTATTATTCCGTTCTACCATGTTCCCACCCCCACCAGTAGCCCCCTCCCCAACTGATATCACCAATCGACCAACCCTGCCATGGGTTACATTTACCCCAACAGAAATCAAACAAGCAATTTTTACCTCTGCACCACGTAAAGCCCCGGGACCCGATGGGCTTCCCTTTTACTGCCTCCGGCAAGCATACCTAGCTGCCACCAAACAATTCAACAGTCTCTTTGCTATACTTGGAACCACTGGATATCACCCTACCTGTTGGCGACAAGCAACAACTGTGATTATACCCAAACCTGGAAAACCTGATTATTCAATACCTAAGGCCTACCGACCTGTTGCCCTTCTCAATTGCCTTGGGAAGATCCTCGAAAAGTTGATGGCAAACCGAATTGCATACATGGCTGAAAAATACAACCTGCTACACAAAGATCAAATAGGAGGACGAAGACAACGCTCTGCTATAGATGCTGCAATGGCACTTACACATGAAATTGAACAAGGAAAACATGCAAAGGAAATCACCACTGCCCTCTTTATGGATGTGAGTGGCGCATTCGACAATGTATCCAAGACCGTCTCCTCCAAACACTACGACAACTGGGCTACCCGACCACAATTCAATTATGGGTCGACCACTTCCTATCCGACCGTACAACAGCACTGGCATTTGATGGACAAAAGGAAGACCTCAGCCCCGTCCGGACAGGAATCCCTCAGGGATCACCTGCATCCCCAATTCTCTTCCTCCTCTATCTCAGTCCTCTCTTCTACGAACTCACAACCCATTACCCCAGCTCCTGGACTCCAAGCTACATTGATGATGTTGCAATTGTTGTTCGAAGCAAATCAAAAGCCTATAATGCAAGATACCTCGAGGCGGCTGCACGGACAGCTTTCAAATGGGCAGAAAACAATGCGGTACGATTTGATGACTCAAAGTCAGAAATGATGCACTTCCACAATAAACGAAACGGTGATACCTCCGATGACGAAATGATCACCCTACCCAATGGCACTACCATTTCCCCCGGCACAAAAGGCATTGGCCCCGATGTGGTAAGGTGGATTGGTATTTGGTTTGACAGAAAAATCAACTTCAAACACCATGTCATGCTGAAGGCGGCAAGCGGCAAAAGAGCCCTTGGAGCCCTCAAATCACTAGCCAATACAGAATCAGGACTAACCCCCAGTGCAGTCCGCCAACTATACAATGCATGTGTTGTACCTGTCTGCGACTTCGGAGCTGAAGTCTGGTGGATGGGCCAAGCAACATATCAACAGAAATTCGAAACAGTTCAAAATATGGCACTTCGGGGCATCCTTGGAGCCTTCCGCACATCCCCAACAATAGCACTACACAATGAAGCAGCCCTGCCACCAGTAGCTGTTCGACTTAATCACATGCGAAGAAAATATGCAATTCGAATACTTACGTTTCCCGAAATACATCCAATCCGACAACGTTGTCCATTGACTTTCCCTCCATTTCATGAAACCCCAGAGTCTAGTAACACAACCGGACCCTGGATTTCATGGGACAGTATGCAACAAAATAACCGCAAATTTGAAACACGTCTTATCCAAACCTTATCAACCCTCAGTCCATGGATTTCCAACAGCTCGGAGATTGAAACCTATTCAACCACAGCCTGTCCACCATGGATTGAAAGTAGAGTCAAAACACAAATTAATCCTCATTCAAAGGAAGAGGAAGCCAAAGCCCACGAAGCCCAGTATGCAATGTTGAAACAAGATGACCGCAATATTGTTTGTTATTCAGATGGATCTATGTTGAACGAAAACATTGGCGCAGGAACAGTAGTTGAAATGACAGGAGAAGATGTCATTGAAGCAACCTATCCAATGGGCCATCAACAGGAAGTTTATGACGCTGAATTACTTGGTATTCTTAAAGCTGCACAGAAATGCTTTCAGATCTGTCAACGTAATAACCTCACCAAAAGACATGTATGGATTTTCTCAGACAATCAAGCTGCCATACGACGTCTCAATACTTTCAAACCCGCCCCTGGACAGTCCACTTCCCTGGCACTCTCCAACATCGCCAATAACCTCCATGCACTCAAAACTACTATCACAGTACAATGGGTTCCTGGCCATACAGATGTACCTGGAAACGAACTTGCCGATAAGTTGGCAAAACAGTCCACTGTGGAAAAACCACCTACCTACTATAACACCTCATTATCGTACCTCAAGAGGGTAACCCAAGCAGCAAAAATGCAGGAATGGGGGATTGGTGGATGCGACATCCCGCGAAAGGAAAGACCTATATTGGAACATTTCGTACCAAACCAGACAATATTTTCAGAAGTGGCAACCGCCAGTTTGCATCTACTGTCACCCAACTACGAACTGGACATGGATACTTCCGCAGTTACCTATACAAAATTCCAACCAATGCTGTTGACTCTCCTCACTGCCCATGTCGCTATGGAGGTCCCCAGTCACCGGAACATCTTGTACTAAGATGCCCTTTATACCAACGCGAAAGACAAACCATGCGGAAAGAGATTGGAGTTGTACACCCTCGATACCTCTGGAAGCATCTTCTTTATACCGACAAAGCAATGCAACCTTTGAAACATTTTCTGCACGACACACATATAGCTACTCGAAGATGGTACCTGGGCCAATTCCGTGATGATGAACACCTTGGGCAGGGTAACATCCGAATTGCAGGACAGGGAACTGTCAACGACAGGGTGGAGGAACATCAGAGTGAGAGTGGAGGGATGAATGGGAGGATGATGATGAAAAGGAAGGAGAAGCAGAGAGTTGAGAGGAGGATGAAATTTGAACGGGGAAGGGAGGAGGAGGGTAAACTCCAGGGGGAGAACCCGCATGATATGCAGGACCAAGCCGAATGAGACTGACAGATATTTTATTATTGTATGAAGCGTGTTACAAACCGCTATGATTTATTTGAAATTTCTTTGTAACTAGAGCAGGGGTGATAGGGGACTGCGGAGCGGTGCTACCTAGCCAGGGGTTTTTCGTTTTTCCTTTGTTCGGTTTCATATGATGTTCTTGTTCTTGGTTATTTGTTTGTACCTCACCGGCCATAGCCTACGGGCTGCATGCTGTATGATGAATAAATAAATAAATAAAACCAGAAGCAGCGGAACAAAACCCGTCTTAAAAGTGATCACATCAAATTCGAAGCTGTTCCAATCCAATAGTTCAGGGATATCCGCACCAGCAAAAGAACAATGTGGATTGAATTTTTGGCAAATGCCCAACGCATGGAGTATTTACCGCCCTCCATTATACCAAACCCAGGAAAACCCAGTGGACACCACCCCTGTCATTCTCAACACAACAGCTGTAACTTTTGAGATATTGTTGGAAATATTGGGATCGTGACTTTGATTAGTCAAGTATATATTTCTTTCACATATTTTCGGATGTTAAAGATAAGTTTAGAACAGACAAAAAGCCAGCAGTGTCACAAACGCTTATCATAAAGATAGCACTCGTATTGCTTATATTACAGTTCTATTACGTAGTCATGAAGACTCGTATTCTATATTAACCACAGAGTTATATATGACTCACATCACACCATCGATTACACTATCGATCACGCCATCGATCATGCCATTGATCACATCATAGTAACTATGACTCATAGCTACCACACCATCTACGAAATGACTCCTTTTTCAGGGTCAACTCGATGTCCATCAGTTTTTCTTTTCTTTTGGAACGAACGCTGGTTAATGTATACAAGACGGTGGTTTCCCACCTCTGTAGATAGTTGTTTCTATATTGCAACATACAATTAGATAGCAATACTACTGTTTGCCCTCTATCCTCCTGAAGCTTAACATCTTCCGACATTCTTTCGCTTGATTCTACTCTTTACTTTTTCATAACTATATTCCTTCTTGGACCTAGAATCAGAATACACAAGAGCCGAATCACATTCAACTTTGGACGATTTCAGTTTGTTATCTCTTTCACAGCCCACACAAGACTTAGAAAAGAGTATCGACCTCGTTCTTTTTGATAGATATCGCTATTGTTTGGGGTTCCCCTTAGTATGCGTATGAAGTACATCAGGCTTAGTCTCCCAGGCGTGCCGCTGTTCAGAGTTGAATCAGCGGTTAAAAGAACACACCCCTGAGGATGTCTACTGATGAGTTAGCAGACGGCTCAACATAGCCGTGTGATATCCCATAATAGTATACGCTACAAACTATGTCTCAGCATAAGAAGTAGCTACCCATTGTGGAGACAGTATGCACACTCGATCAGACAGTAATCATGGGGAATTCCCATGGTACTGGCTAAGGCATGGGACACACCAACCATACTGCCGAAGTAATGTAACTGCCGAGCTGGGGCCTTGGGTCAGCTGTGCATTACGTATCAGACCAGTGTTATCTCCAGATCATGCTAATACTGGGACAAACCATATTCATGCTTAGCCTCATGGATATGGTTGGAGAAGCGATATTATCTTAGTATGCGGGACTTTGCTATCTCTAAAGCTAGAATAAGCAAAGGAGATAAGCTAACTGCGCCCCGGTAGTTAACTCTACCTAAAAGATAAGTGCTTGGATCTAGACTGTCTGTTAGGGGATACTGCAGCTAGATGTGACTTAGTTTATCGATATTTTGTACCGACTTAAGGTAAAGGCGTATCGTGATAATGATGATAAAACTGAAGATATGAAATTCAAACGTGACGTGTTTACGTCGTTGTACTGTAGGTATAAATACGGGCATCTATTGCAGTATGGCCCTGTGTTTAAAAGTCGTAACTGTCTTGGAGGTATCTTCTGATGACTTGTCGAAGGCGACTTGGGAAGGAAGTTCACCGGTATGGAAGTAGTGGTAGTATTCTACCCAAAGGTTGTGGCGAAGAAGGTAGCTTGCCAGGTGTTCGTATTTTGCTCGAGTGTTTGCTTGGGCATGCAAGATGCGAGCGTATAGAATCTTCTGATTGTCTGTAATAGACATAAAAAGTGTATTGGTGAATATTCTTAAGGTAATTAACTTAATAATATTTCAGGTGGTTTTTCCGCTGTTGTGTTCTGACTGTGGTTTGTTCGACTGTTGCTTGAATCGTTGGGTTTAAACTTGTGGGTTTAAGGTGGTCTTTTATAGGTGAGTTATTTTCGCGTCAAACATCCTGCTAAGGGGTGACGGTACTTCTCTCTAATCTATGATGTGTGTGTATAGTACTATCTCAGTAACACTCAGTCCACCGTAGTGGGTGTTCACATAACATCCGATCGTTGCTTCAGAGCCGATCTTGGTAGTTAGCTGTCGAGAGTTCCGTTTGACACTGTGTCGTTGCGTAAGCCCCCACCAGAGTTCCCACAGGTGATGCTGCATGTTATGATGTTGCTGACATACATATCGGACCATTACTTCGTATTAGTTATCTTCTTCGTTTGAGTGGAATAGTGATCAATGATTTAATGAGCTGCCAACCCATACATTGCCACGTATGTAGTAACATCGGGTCTTATCCGTGTTCCCCGACAGGGGTGCCCTCTATCAGTTATCATGTTGCAAATACAGCACAGCTGGGGTTTGACAGTCTAGATCCAAGCACTTATCTTTTAGGTAGAGTTAACTACCGGGGCGCAGTTAGCTTATCTCCTTTGCTTGTTCTAGCTCTAGAGATAGCAAAGTCCGCATACTAAGATAATATCGCTTGTCCAACCAATCCATGAAGCTAAGCACGGGTATGGTTTGTCCCAGTATTAGCATGATAACGAAGATAACACTGGTCTGATCCGTAATGCACAGCTGATCTGAAGACCCCTGCTTGGCAGTTACATTGCTTCGGCAGTATGGTTGGTGTGACCCATGCCTTGGCCAGTACTATCTTTTTACCCCCAAGATTACTGTTTGATCGAGTGTGCGTACTGTCTCCACACTGGGTAGCTATTCCCTATGCTGAGACGTAGTATTGTAGCATAGACTATTATGGGGATTTCACCTGGCTATGTTGAGCCGTCTGCTAACTCATCAGTAGACATCCTCAGGGGTGTGATCTTAACTGCTGATCATCTTTGAATAACGGCAAGCCTGGGAGACTAAGCCTGATGTACTTCAACGCATGCTAAGGGGAAACCCCTAACATTACCTCCCTCTCTAGCTCGGGTGACCTCAACAGAGTACTCCAAACATAAGAAGTGATTCTTTTGCAATAGTTACCACTCAGATAGCATATACTATAGGTATAGCTAATCTTTTGGATAAAAATAAAATACAGGTGACCTCCGCTTACATAAAAATCAAATACGGTGTGAGTTTTTTATTTAACAAAAGAAATCTATTTATTCCTTCTCTTTTTCTTTTGTATTTTCTTGTT
>WHVE01001085.1:0-32681 GCA_015178995.1 Trichophaea hybrida
GAAACAGAACGAATCCGAGGAGAACACAATCCCAACAATCCAATCTAATATCCACCTACTCGTCATCTGATCAATGCAGCCTGCCATTGGAATTCTCAATTCAACGAACTTATTTTGTGAACTCTCACAAACCTCAAGTCTCTACAAAGAAACAAAATCTTGCCAACACAGATCATCTGCCATACATCTAGAGAAAAAACACTGCAATTCTCAATCATAATAGTCAATAAGCAGGTAAACACAGATAAAGAAACTTATAGAAACATCATCAAAGAAACTACTAAAATAGCGTTACTAGCTGGAAATCATAACTGATTATGCGCTGTGGCAAATTTCTCATTATAAATAAGAACTTTCGAGAATTCATATATGTTCCATATAAATGCCGCGAGATTGCAGGAGGTTGGTGGGGTTGGGGGTATTGCTAATAGCCCTGAGCGTTGATGTCGGTACTGGAGAGAGTGGAAAGGTAGTCCTTCACTTGATCATGTTGATGACGGTGCGGAGAGTGTCTTCGTGATCCCTTCCAAGGGTCTTCTCCTTGCCATCGAGAGCACGCTGGTGTCACTCCAGTGCCTTGGTGTACTCCCTTTGGTAATGGAACACCATGGCCATGTTGCTGATGGTGGTGAGAGTGTCCGGATGGTCCTTTCCGAGGATCTTCTCCCTGCCATCGAGGGCATGCTGGTACCATTCTAGTGCCTTGATGTACTCCCCTTGGTGATAGAACACCACGGCTATGTTGTTGATGGTGGTGAGAGTGTCCGGATGGTCCTTTCCGAGGGTCTTCTCCTTGCCGTCGAGGACACGCTGGTACCATTCCAGTGCCATGATGTACTCCCCTTGGTAACAAAACACCGAGGCCATGTTGTTGATTGTGGTGAGAGTGTCCGGATGGTCCTTTCCGAGGGTCTTCTCCCTGCCATCGAGAGCGCGCTGGTACCATTCTAGTGCCTTGATGTACTCCCCTTGGTAACAGAACACCAAGGCCATGTTGTTGATGGTAGTGAGAGTGTCCAGATGGTCCTTTCCGAGGGTCTTCTCCCTGCCATCGAGAGCGCGCCGGTACCATTCTAGTGCCTTGATGTACTCCCTTTGGTGATAGAACACCATGGCCATGTTGTTGATGGTGGTGAGAGTGTCCGGGTGGTCCTTTCCGAGGGTCTTCTCCCTACCATCGAGAGCGCGCTGGTACCATTCCAGTGCCTTGATGTACTCCCCTTGGTTACGGAACACCACGGCCATGTTGTTGATTGTGGTGAGAGTGTCCGGATGATCCTTTCCGAGGGTCTTCTCCCTGCCATCGAGAGCGCGCTGGTACCATTCCAGTGCCTTGATGTACTCCCTTTGGTGATAGAACACCATGGCCATGTTGTTGATGGTGGTGAGAGTGTCCGGATGGTCCTTTCCGAGGGTCTTCTCCCTGCTATCAAGAGCACGCTGGTGCCATTCCAGTGCCTTGATGTACTCCCCTTGGTTACGGAACACCACGGCCATGTTGTTGATGGTGGTGAAAGTGTCCGGATGGTCCTTTCCGAGGGTCTTCTCCCTGCCATCGAGAGCGCGCTGGTACCATTCTCGTGCCTTGATGTACTCCCCTTGGATATCAAAAACCACAGCCACGTTGTTGATGGTGGTAAGAGTGTCCGGGTGGTCCTTTCCGAAGGCCTTCTCCCTGCCATCGAGGGCGCGCTGGTACCATTCCAGTGCCTTAATATACTCCCCTTGCCTATGGAACACCTCGGCCATGTTGCTAGTGGTGAGAGTGTGAGAGTGGGCTATTCCGAGGGTCTCCTCGCAACGATCATCTTCAGGACGATGGTTGTCGGCGATATACGAGAACCTGTCTATCAATGTACCCCAAGAGACTGGTGCCACGTCTGGAACGATGACCTGATCTACGGGATCGTTAAATCCCGGTCCCTCTAAATCGTTGTCTTCGACGGGATCTCGTTCGGCCCCCTCGATTTTCGATTCCGACTGCCCGCTTTCAGAAGAGCCGAATTTGTCCTCGGGGCGGTTCCGATCGATTGAACCATTGAAATTCTGTTGAGAGTCAAGCCGTGTTGCCCCACTTCCTGTTATTTCGTTGATTCTAGGAAGAGCAAATAGGGCAATTTGTTCTAAATGACGAGCGACATGGCTTTTGAGGTTTACGCAAGACCTCAGGCAAAAGTTGCAATTGCCTTCCGGATTGCGCAAGGGTCGCTGAAACATGCTACGCAGCAGTGATAGCTGTCTCCTATCGAAAGCTGTCAGGTGATCTTTCTCCATATGTGCAATAAAATCTGATTGTTCATTATATGGCAGATGTTCGTTAACATTGCAGAACCATTCTACCCTGTGTTGTTGAGCCTCGTGCTCGTACCAGTCGTCCCGGTTTTCGAAAAGGTGTTCCAGTAAATCACAGTCCGGATATGTGCAAGCATATGGTTGTAAGTCCCTTAGGACGTGTTTTCTGTATATAAAGTCATTATGGGAGAATTGACCAGTAATAGGTGGAGACCACCTACTTCCAAGCACGATCACTACGAATGCATTGCGTTACTAAGCAATACGGGCATTCGAAGAGTTCAAGTTCGTTTCCGTCCGCTCCTTTTAGGCGCGGGGGTATGTCGACTCTCAGCTTTCTATCAGCGTAACTGGACGCCCTGGAAGTTGCAGATTCCGCTATCGAAGGATCGTAGAGAATTGCCGGCGCCTCAACTGCAGGGGCGCTAATGCGCAATGCAGTTGCTTTGGTCTGTAGGATATGTCGACTTTTCACTCCCTGGCTTCCCCTGACGTCGACAACAGTCCTATGAAATACTTCTGTCATGCCGTCATTCTGCGCTGGAAATAGTGACATTGTGGGCAATGGTGTTACCGTTGCGGGTTTTGGTATCAGCGTGGGTCTCTTAAGGGCTTCATTGTGAGAGACGCGGTAAAAGAGCAGCTCACGACGTCTAGATATCATCTTGCCTAACCGTGTTGCAACCTTCATGTCCAACATCGGAAACTTGTCCTTAACGTATAGTACATCAAAGTGCTGGTAGAAAGAGGCATCGATCGACGACTTTTGTTTGAGCCGATCGAGTGGAGCCGGTCGTCGAATAGGAATCTTGTATAGGCAAGTGGCTGTAAATTTGATAGATTCAATCAATTGAGGAATTTCCATCGTCGGTTTAAGAAGCGGACCGGATTTTGGTGTTTCCGGGTTTGCCGATCGCGCGTTTTCAAAGCCATCAAATCCTTTTGCATACTTCGAGCTACCTTCAGGTTCGGATTGATCGTCCTCCTCAGAGCTAGAGGAAATCTCCCAAGGTGAATCATCTGCCTCAGCCTCGTCGTCCGACTCACTCTGCGGCGGTGTCGTTGGATTCTTATATGATGGTAACTCCTCGAATGGTTTCGTTTTGCCTTCAAGAAGTGATAGAACTGGAATTACTTTAGTATATAGAGTGAGCTGAATAGCATATCGGAGCCCACCTTTCTGTAGCTATATATTCAGCGGTGAGGTTAGTGATGTGCCCAACACAAATTACTTCTTTCAAAGTCTTCCGAGTCCAAAACAGTAATCCCGATTCAACTTAATAGGTAGGGGGCTGGTGGTGTACCAGTGCGATGATGAGAGGAACAAGATAGATCCCTTACTAATTTGTATAAAGTTCTCAGACGATTCAATATCTTCAATTAAAACCCAACAATTAGTCAACTGTATGAAAGAAATCCCCCGAAGAGGGCTTCTGCCCTACTCATCAAAGCTCAGGCAGCCTATTCAACGCCACCAACGTACCTGGGTTTTATAGAAAGACGCTTCTCTGAGCCGGTAGTCGAGAGATATCTTATAGGTGTCGTCATGATGAGCGGCACCGACGTTGCCCGCCCATAATTTGTACTTGTCGAATTCCTCTACAACGATATCTTTCAGAGGCACTTGGTGTCGGAAGTCTCGCACTGGGTTTTCGATGGCTGTGAGAAGCGCTGAAAAGGAAAAGAAGCAGTTCGCATGAGCATTAGAGATGAGGGTCCAATCCATTATCGATGAATCCAAAAGGCGGCATTCAGATAACACGGGGTAGTTTGAGGCGGGGTGGAGTTAATGCGGGGAATCGTGCTTACCAATGCTGGTAGATTTAGTTGCTCGTGATTGGCGGGAGGTATGAAATGCAGTTCCATGCTCCAGTGGGCGTTTGTGATACGAGCGCCCTCTGATCTGTATGAGAGCGGACCCCGCTTCACAGCACAAGCACCGCCGACTTTGACAACCACCAAATCCACAGCCGTCGTTACCACAACTAACAATTGCAACAGCCACTACTACGATCACCACGACTACGATTCCCATCCGCAAGCATGACCGGCTTCGAAATTGTGGGTGTAGTCCTCGGCTCGATTCCTTTGCTTATCAGTGCGCTCGAGCACTACTCTGAAGGGGTAAAAGTTGCAATGGAAGATCTCCCACTAGCAATAAGCTGATGAAGATCCAGCTATCAACAATGAATGATATGAGGGAATATGAAAGCGTTTTCGAGAATCTGCTCACCGCCTTCGATACCGGCTTGGCGATATACAGAAACTCCTGCGAGGAGCTTCTGAGCCCATTATCGCTTCCGGATAACAAGTTTAACGACTTGCTCGAGAATAGGAGCGATGCATGGGAAGATTCTGAGCTTGAAATGAGTCTCAAAGAACGATTAGGAAGAGACTACCGAACGTATAAATGCGCCATCAGGAGACTTGACAAGAAAATCATCCTGTTCGGGGAGAAGTTGAAGCTAGGAAAGGACATGAGAGTCAGTACCCAACAAGATCTCCAAATTTGAGCTCATAATCTTTCACTGACACTATTTTTTTAGCCTCCTTGGATTATGGAGAATGATACCATTAATGAAAAGATTCGCAACAAATTCTTCAATAGCTTCTGGACGCGTATCAGTGGTGGCTTCAACTCCGACAAGTATGCAAAGCTACTGGATCAAATCCTGCGCGACATAGATCAGATAAACAAATTGACCGAAGGAGCCATCCAAAACGAATCGCTCCGGCGTGAGAAAAAGCGACAAGCAAATGACACCTACTGGATAAGCCTTCAGGATCATGCAAAGAGGCTATATCAGTCGCTCAGTTCGCGTTGGCCTTATACCTGCCCATGCAAACATCCGCATCGAGCCAGCTTACGATTGGATGTGCGCAATATCTCTGAGACTGACATCCAGTTTGGGTTTGTATTTTCTTTTGATGAAAATCCTACTGCGGGAGCACCACTGCCGTGGAATTGGCGAGACATCGAGATCAAGCCATTGCGGACTTTAGCTTCTCCGTAAGTCTTTCCATTGTTTCTGTAACTTCCGTACAAGTCTGTTGCGAAAGATATCTGAAGCGCGTGCCTTGAAGTCAGCCGCACATCAGTTCAGGCGCTCAAACACATAGTACTAGTTCCATAAAAATTTCCGAGTTAATAGCTGTTAGGTCAACGCTTGTTTTCGCTCATGCTCAACCTTCACCGAAGAAAACTGTACGGTTTGCTAACACGTCTTCGATCGCATTGTCGTCTACCGCAAAGGTTTCAACCTACTCACAACAAGCTACGCCACCTATGACAAAGATAAGTGATCTTTGTAAAATTCTTGGGGCAGCAACTCGAACGCGCAGCTGTCTTGGACTTCTCGACGATCAGCATTCGCAGCACCTTATCTACTGCGGTAGTCAACCCTGCCCCCAGAATGAGATTAGAAAGCCCGCCTCACTTGAAGAAATCCTCAATTGCGGGGGTGCGGTCAGTCTAGCTACGAAGCAGAAGTAAAGTCCCATTTACTTTCTACTACCTCTATTTTTTACTGATGGGTATAGATGCACCCTTGCTCTGACTTTGGCGTCTGCAGTCTTGCAACTTCACAATACCCCCTGGATGAACGAGAGTTGGGATTTGAAGGACATATACGTCTTCAACACTGGGAAAGGAATCTCACCCGTCGATCTACCCTATGTGTCGAAGAGTTTTGCGACGACATCCCAGTCCACACAATCAACCCATTCAAGTACCATGGTCGACGTCACCTGCCTGCTTAAAAACAAGATGGTTTTTGCCCTAGGTGTAGCACTGCTGGAAATGTCATACGGCAAGCACATCTTATCACTTAAGACTGCCGAAGACCCAGAGCCTCAGGGGTATGACTCGTTACTCACCAAGATTTATATTGCGAATCGCCTTGTCGGTGAAATTGGAGCACGAGAGTCGAAGAATTACGCCGATGCGGCCAGAAGGTGCATACACTGTTGTTTTGACACCAGCCATTTTGATCTCGATTCCAAAGAATTTCGGGATCTCTTCTACCAGGGTGTGGTGCTACCGCTTCAACGGGATTATGACTTCATACACGGTATCAACCATGACGGTCAAACCCTGCACGACGTTCGGGGGTGCAAGGGCCGGGTACTAACCGAGGCTCCTAGTCTTCGCTGACACAACGTTGAAGAGGGTGGAATACGTATTGCTTTCGTAGCCGGGGTTATCTCAATAGGCTGTACAGATCAAGACTTCCGACCCGTCAAAATTCACAAATGCCATATTAATGTTCAGCCTTCGTTTCGTGCAAATAAGACTAGAAGAAATTGTCTACTTAGTACATATCGCCTGGTATGTATCATAACATAGTTAGCCACTCTCCTAGGCACACAGGGCCACTCATATAGCTGTTGCGCTGTCCGTCCGTCCATCTCTCTCTTCTTTTTGTTGTCGCTCACTACGCACTCTCTCCTCACTGCCACTTACAAGATCTGACATCATTGCCAAGCCATCGCAAACTCCCAGCGCCCAGCCGAAAACGATCATGATGATGCATTGTTGAGAATAGCAGTCTCTGGCGGGCAGTGCTAATTATAGTGGTCTCTCGTCAAATCCAGACTAGCGTTAAACCTACGCCACACTAGCGAAATATGCCACTTTTGGTCTCATACCGCCAAATCGCAAACTGAATAGACTGGCATGGGGTATTTTGGCGGAAAAACGGTGCACACACCAAATGCCGTAGCCAATATCAATAATCCGTCTACCTATGTACATATAGAATGTTTGACTGCACAGAGGTATCACGGCAAGCCTGTCACTCCATTACTCCCGGCTCTTTGATTCCCACCTTCCCTAGCCAGATCTTGTAGCACAAAACGCAGCTCTCACTTCTTTGCTACTCCAGTGATGTCAACCGTCCCGTCGGACGGGGACGGTGGGCCGTCCGAGATTTCCCCAGGACGGACGGGACGGCGCCAAGGCCGTACGTCCCGTCCTTACTCCACAATGACGGCATGACGGCCGGGGACTTGCCGGGGACGGTGACTTTGCCGTCCCCGGCAGTCATCCACTGTCCCCGGCCGACATCGGGTGGTTACAATATGAATTTAGATGAAATCGAAAATAGCCCTGAGAGCGCACGGTAAGAGACATAGATGGACCCATGCCAGGGTGCTGTGACACTTGTATCTAACTACAGTGCTATATCATGGGTAGGTGCGAATTATATGTACATACTTATAACAAATTCGTATAAAACTAGGTACAACTAATCCAGTCTATTCTCTTGACCTCAATATGGTTCAGCTTGACTGAGGGCTAGTGGACGCGATTGGGAGGGCGGGAGCCGGCGAGAACGACCGAGAGAAGGCCTAAGGCCCGACAGGCGGCCAGCGGAGGTGAGGTGACGAAGGCTGGGGCCGACCAAGGGATAGCAGAGGCGAGGGCGGCCAACTTTGAGTTTAAGTTTGAGTTTGAGTTTGAGTTCGAGCCAGGGCCTGGGCCAGAACCCGAACGGGAGCCAGGACCAGGGGGGAGCAAGCAGAGGAAGCCTGGAGCGAAGGAAAGGAGTATATAGAGAGGGAGCGGAGCGGCAGTGGGAAGGCAAGCAGCGGCTTCAGCATCAACCCACCCACCCGCACCAGTGTTTAAGTTTTATTGGTTTAGACTCTACACCCAGCGAAAGGCTTTCGTGCCGGAACGGGAGAGTCCAGGAGGGGTGGCGGCCGCACCGGTGGCCTCCACTCCCCCGAAGCAGCAACCTCATTGACATTTCGTTTTCTGCATCGTTTCGTTTAAGCTTTTTGACGCGTTTCTTTCATTCGAAGATTTCGCAAATGGTTCTGTACGTATAAAATTAAGATTTGGAGGGAAGAGCTGGCCCACTAGGCAAGATCATTAAGCATCTGTTCCATTCGTACCATATCAGACTCCGTTGCTCCAAAGATTAACCCCTGCTCCACCCATGATTTCAGGCTCCGCATCTATTTATATCTCTTACAGCGCGCTCTCAAAGCTATTTTCAATTTCATCTAAATACATTTTGTAACCGCCCATTGTCGGCCGGGGACGGTGGATGACTGCCGGGGACGGTGACTTCACCGTCCCCTGCCGTCTTTGCCGTCCGTCCCCGTCCACGTTCAAAAAGACGGCACCGTCTCCGTCTGGCCCAAGGACGGACGGCAGCAAGGCGTCCGCCCCCGTCCTTAGTGATCCCGGACGGACGGGACGGTTGATTTCACTGTGCTACTCTTACGCTCACGACATTTTCTCCGCTCTCTCTCACTTCTAAGCGCAGTATGTCGCTCTCGGCCTGAATCAATTACCCCTCCATTATTCAGCCCAAGTCCGTCATTAGCGGTAGTAGGGTGATCTCGAATCCAATTGCTCGCGCAGCTCCAACCGCTGTTTCTGCGACCACTGCTCCTACTGCTGCCATATCACTAGCATGAGTTCATCAACGCGCAAAGAACTCACAGAACGAATTAAATCCTAATCCGAATGTCCGGCAAGACCGGTACCTAATCTTTCGATTGTACCTACGGCCGTCCGTCTGAAATTTGGGGTTTGGCGTTTGGATTCACATGAGCAAGGGCAGTTTTGTTCCTTTTTCTTTTTACTTTGTTGTCCTTAGGAAAATTCATTGTTTGGCTTGCAAAGTGTTGGATGTGTAAGTTTCGAACCAAGTTGGAATCGGAACATTTATGGGGACAATGTTCCGAATCTCCGAAAGCATAGAGGTCCTCCTGTTGTCGGTCTTCTGCTCGCGACACACGTTGTATCGCATTGGAACGTACAATCTGTTGGAACATATCAATCTACACTCATCAAGGGCCGGTGGCGCAATGGTAGCGCATCCTTCTAGTATAGGAAAGGTTCTAGGTTCGACTCCTAGTCAGTCCATTCTTTTCTTGGTTTCAACAGGTTATGAGCCCGGGTTAGTGATACCCGTTGCCCGTTGCAGAAAAGTTTGGATGGCTTGTGGGTTCGCCCCAGCGATAGCACACCAGATCGAGTGTGGCTTGAGGGGGAGTGTTGGAACATATCAATCTACACTCATCAAGGGCCGGTGGCGCAATGGTAGCGCATCCTTCTAGTATAGGAAAGGTTCTAGGTTCGACTCCTAGTCAGTCCATTCTTTTCTTGGTTTCAACACAATCATTAGCTAGTATAACGGGGCAAGGCTAGCACGGTAAGGAACCCCAAAGGGTCAGAATTACAGGAGAACAGAACTAGAGTCGAACGGTGTATTAAAGTATACAACAGAACAAGTAAATAAAGAAGAGAAAGAAAGCCACCACCTCAGAGGGAGAGCTCTCCTATAACAGCCAACCTGCACAGCCGC
Source organism: Trichophaea hybrida (assembly GCA_015178995.1). Classification (NCBI taxonomy): domain Eukaryota; kingdom Fungi; phylum Ascomycota; class Pezizomycetes; order Pezizales; family Pyronemataceae; genus Trichophaea; species Trichophaea hybrida. Next base: position 9,615 of record WHVE01001085.1, read on the forward strand.
GCTACCATCAACCGTGCCGCTACCTCCTAACTTGCTAACACAGAAGGGTGTACGTTGGGTTAGGCTCGGGATCCGAACGGTCTGTTTAGAAAAACGACATATAATGCAATATGATGTAACACCTGGTTCCAGTTACTAAGCTAGCAGTGCTAGCGAGGGGGTTCATTGCTGATTATGCGCGGTGGCAAATGTCTCCTTATAAATCAGAACCTTCGAGAATTTATATAGTTGCATATATAAGCACCGCGAGATTGCAGGAGGTGGGTGGGGTCAGGGATAGTCACGATAGTGCTAATAGCCTCCCTGAGCGTTGATGTCGGCGCTGGTGAGAGTGGAAAGGTAGGTAGGGTTGGGGGTACTGTAACGAGCGCGATGCTTCGGACGAGGTTTTTCTTGCGACAGATTTTTTCCATACCGAATGACCAAGAGTGGGCGGAATCCTAATAAATTTCTTCGGACGGGGCTTTTGTAACGCGTGACGTCCGAAGCATTGCGCTTGCTACAGTATTGCTAATGGCCTTCCTGAGCGTTGATGTCGGCGCTGGTGAGAGTGCAATCCACTTTGGTCATGTTGTTGACGGTACTAAGAGTATCCGGATGATCCCTTCCGAGGGTCTTCTCCCTACCATTGAGGGCACGCTGGTACCATTCCAGCGCCTTGATGTGCTCCTCCTGTTTATCAAACACCACGGCCATATTGTGAACGGTGCTGAGAGTATCCGGGTGATCCCTTCCGAGGGTCTTCTTCCTGCTAGCGAGGGCACGTTGATCAGTGTTCCGAAGCGGTCAGGCCGGCCGCCGGCCGGACTGCAGATCCGTAGACCGGTCAGATACAGGCCACCCAAATGACGGCCGCCACTGACCTGGGCCGGCCCAGGCCATCTCCCATGAAACCTGGGCCGACCTGCAGATATCTACAGATTTGGGTGGGATATTATGTGGCCTGCAGAAGCCTGCATAAATCTGCAGAAGCCTACATAAATCTTTAGATTGGGCAAGGTTAAACAAATAGTTGCTGCGAAGCACATTATTACTGCATATATCTGCATATGTCTGCGTTGGTCTGCATTGAAGACCCTCTTCAGCCTGTATAGACCTTCGCTAGCCTGCATATAGCTGCCAATATCTGCCGAATCTGGCGGTTTTAAGTACACCAACGTATTTTGGATACGGAATAAAAAGCCTGGTGATTCCCCAGCAGGATTTGGTTTTCATCAAGAGATTAACACTGCTCATCGATTCACTGCAATATGTTCTTTGCTAGCACCGTTCCAGATGAGAACTTCGATGAGTTTATCACTCATGAGAACTTCGATTACACTGATAGTTACTAGGAAACTGAGTCGATGAGGTCCGTGAGGTGGATGAACTGCTCAAGGCCTTGGAGAAGCGGCAAGTCCATATTTGAGCATAAGAAGTGGCTGTGTTTGGGTTAGAGAAATAGTGGTGGAGGACATTGTCACATTGATGGTTAACAATATTTGTAGTTAACGAGTTTCTTTTATTTTTTTAAAGATTTTGAACCACAATGTTTTGCATTAGCTAGTAGCACCATCGGCCGCCAGATATCTGCAGTCCGGTCAGATCAAATCTGCCAGATCGGCGGCCGGCCTGGGTCGAAATTTTTGTGGCCGGCCTTGGCACAGACCGGCACAGATCATGCTCAGATCTGACCGGACTGACCGCTTCGGAACACTGACGTTGATACCATTCCAGCGCCTTGATGTGCTCTCCCTGTATTGCAAACACCTCGGCCATGTTGTGAACGGTGCTGAGGGTATCCGGGTGATCCTTTTCGAGGGTCTTCTCCCTGCCATTGAGGGCACGCTGCTACCACTTCAGTGCCTTGATGTGCTCTCCTTGTTTTACGAACACCAGACCCATATTGTTGACGGTGTTGAGAATGCTCCGGTGGTCCCTTCCGAGGATCTTCTCTTTGCCATCGAGGGCGCGCTGGTACAATTCTAGTGCCTTGGTGTACTCCCCTTGGCTGTAGAACACCAGCCCCATGTTGTTGACAGTGTGGAGAGTTTCTAGGTGATCCCTTCCCAGAGTCTTCTCCCTGCCATCGAGGGCACGCTGGTACCACCCCAGAGCCTTGATATACTCTCCTTGCTTTCTGAGTGCCACGCCCATGTAGTGGACGATACTGAGAGTGTCAGGATGGTCGCTTCCGAAGGTATTCTCCTAGCTATCGAGGGCGCGCTGGTACCATTCTTGTGCTTTACGGTATTGACCCGTTTTCCAAAAGTACTTTCCAAGATTCTTGATAAGCTCCACGGAGTTTGGCTTTGATTCATCGGCATACCGAAGTACTGCCAATCCATGGGAAAGGTACGCAGTACATGTAGCCAAGTCTTTGTATTCTGCCGGTGGAAATAGTCGTGAAACGATATCCAGTGCTCTCTCTTTCCAGTTGATCGCCTTGTCTGGATTTTGTGATTCATATGTCTCCATAGCTAGATGAACTAGCGGGTGAATATCATAAGTTTTTGGGTTGGTGTCTCGAGATATCAATGAAAAATCCAAAAGATATCCGCGGGCTTCATTGAATAAGAGCGGATCCTTGACTCCATCCAATCCGCTCTCAGTCAGAAACAGCTCGGGTATGGCTCGTTGATCCAGAAAGGCGATCAGCTTAAGAAGGTTTGCCGCCAAAGGACACAACTCCTGGATCTTTCGAAACGTAATGTAGTACATCGATAGAACACTCTCGGTCATGTCTTTGTTATCCACGCTGTTGGTTCCATCTTCTTGGGGCTCCTTGCGGATGTCATAAAACTCCTTCATAAGATCCACTTGGCTCGCTCTGGTAAGGGTTAGAATATCGAGATATTCGGCAGGCAGAGTTCCGGTCTCTCATGTAGGAAGTAGCAGCGGCTATGGCCAGCGGAAGATAATCAAGAGTTAGGAGTAACTCGCGAACAGCATTCGTATCCGTGGTTTCGATGCTGCCCTTATGGAGCTTCTTCATAAATAGATCCTCTGCTTCTTCAGGCTTCATTTTGGCAACATCAATAGTGTTGCAACCCAATCTATTTGAAACTTTTTTAGACCTCGTAGTAACGACCAGGGTTCCTTTCGACCCTTGGGGTAGATATCGGGATATTCCCTCGAGTTCTCCTCGAATTCTAAAGGATTGTCTGCATTGTCCAATATCAGAAGCCATTCGCCGCTCTCGTCGCTTTCGAACCAGTGCTTCAATCCAAGAAGAATTTCATCCTCTTTGTTACTAATTTTAGGTAGTTTAAGGCGGGTTGAAATTTTTTGATAATCTTGGCTGAAGGTTTCGTGGCTTTTCCCGTAGATCCAGAATATATGGCAGTTGCGGTCAAACTGTCCATATACGTAATCGAGAGTAATCTGGGTATTCCTGCCTTGAGTCAGGCTGCGAATAATTTCAGGCGGAAAAGCAGACACATACCCTGTCCCTCCCAATCCAGAGAGAGCCACCCGATGATGACCGGTCTTCGGTGATGCCAATAATTTTACTAGCTCTGCGCTATGGTCTTCACGGTGGATAAAATCAATGTTCTGAGAGTAGGGCATCATCCTGAGCCCTTTCCTGAAGGATTCTTGCCGCGTGCAATCATTAGTTAGGTTCATGTTACAGCTCATGGAATTCGCGATTACCTCTTCTCAGCGCAGCCGGTGCGTCCTCGACAAGCCTTTTTATCTCAGGCAGCACCCGAAGATAATTTTTGCCGTCCTTCGACTCAAACTTGTTCATGCCTCGATGATCTGCGTTCAACCCAAGGTTGATGTTTCGGGGTCCAGGAATCGTAGCTGACTTTTCGCTAACAATTTATGAAGATGTTATGCAAGGCCGAGGCATTGTGCGAGAAACTGCGGAATGTACCGTCCCGATATCAATCCCCAGTATATATTCTGGCACACATTCATAGAAGCAGGTGCAATCAATCGACCCGTAAGTTGAGAGAAATTGACTATGAAGTTTATCCAAGTCGCTTGAACCTTCAACAAGATCTAGCAAGTCTGTTCGGGATCCGAACGGTTTGTTTAGAAAAGCGACACACGAACCCGCAAGACTCACGGAGCTTCTCCGGACAGGGCGTGGTGACTGTAAAGCGGTTATGCGGACTGCACCTAGCGGCAAGATACACGCCTAACACGTCAATTGAGGCCAAAACCGGCACTTCCTCCTTTGCGGAAATTGTAGAAGTAATAAGTCCCATGGATACATAGCTTTTTCTTGATTCTCATTTACTGTAAAGAAGGTTGGAAGTGATTTTGTTCGCTGTGAGTTTTCATGTGGTGACAAGGATTCGAGGACCCCTGTCAGTAAAAAATGTTGATGATTTGTATGGCAGAAGAATATATAATCAACACCGCAAATGCAATTTTCATTTTTTGTTGGTGAGGCCACTTGGGTGGAATATGGGGGGTTTAGTTTTAGTCTCTATAAATTTGGCCACTTTATAACTTTGCTGGCGGAAATGTTACCATCTATATAGGAATAGTAACATTAACCGCTAGGTGCAGTACGCTTAACCGCTTTGCAGTCACCACGCCCTGTCCGGAGAAACTCCGCAAGACTCAACACCAGGCTCGAGCCCTGATGTGGCACACCTAGGAAAACCGTGGCGGTTGTAGAGTCCGCAGTGTTTCGGTACGCACTATCTTTCATTCCGGCCTCCATTAAGGCCTAAAGCGAGTGAGCGAGGCCATGAGAGTTTCGGTATATAGAGTTACCCCTCCGATGAGAAGACCTCCGAAACTATGCCTGATGAAAACAATTGCCCGACCTTTTTCCTACATTTAGAACCATATCGTGAGAATGAAACCAAAGTAACTGGCACTGGGTAATACTTCTGATGAACGCCTCTTCTCTTTCAGAGCTTTCAAAAGATCTTATGCAAAACCATCGAAAGGTTTTCGCAGAGAATATGATTGCCAGCGCGAATCATGGTTATACGCCATTATTCGAGCGCGGTGGCCCAGACCGCTGGGAAGCAACTCCTTCAACCAGTTGCACCCAGTCGTTTTATGGACTCAGGCCAATTCTGCCCAGGAACCTAGACCATGCACAGCAACGACACTAAAACCTTTAGTACTCTATCTTCGGTAAACGTTGAAACGAAGGACACACTCGATTATAGGGCCCCTGCCTTTGCCGGATTCGTCTTCAGTGTCAACACTACTCTTAGGATCATACAAAACCTCTAACTCGTGAGCTCGAGGTCGGCGACCTGTGTTCTCAGTCCCAGCTTGACGGCGAACCGAACCGGCGAGGAGTATTGCCAGAGCGAATGTTGGTAGAAGTAGCCAGAGCTTTTCTTCGAGAAGCGCCATAGTATGATGAAATATGAAGTTGGTGGGTTCGCGATGGATGGTTAACGGAGATCAGGCAGGTGTGCGGCTGAATTGTCAAGCGCATGAGCTTGGCATAACTAAAAGGAGAAGTCGAATCTCACCCCACACTCAGCTATGATGAATCTTCAAGTCAACTTTCCTCCGTATATTAACAAAACCCAGCTTATTCCTTTGCCTTGAACTTTTAACCAAGCGGCTTGACGACATGCATCACAGATTATGGCTCTTTTCTAGTAATCAGTCCCTTGCATCATCAAGTCCTCAAAGGCCGTCAGATCCTCACTACCGAGCGCCTGATCTCCACCTTGTCTGGTTACGATCGAGTTTTCATCAAGCCTATCCCTCATTGCCTACTTAACTACGCCTTCTTCAAGACTTAATATCTTGGTTAGAGTGTGATGACCTTCAATTGGCCTCAAACGAATTCCTGAGAACCTACAGGAAGTCAACCGATCATTCTCCTCCGTCAATTGCCCATTCTCCATCGTTAACTCCTCCACCCTCGCTAGTCTATTCCCGGCGGTAATCGTACAAAATGCCCACATGTCCTCCAGTGTTGCTTCGTACCGCCGCCATCGCGGGATATCCTCCGGTCTTTAATGCCCTTCAGTACTGTACCGGCAATTGCGGTTACAACACTTTCTTGTTCTGACAGGTAACTTTTGAGAAACACACTTTGCCTGACAGATATTTGTGAGGAAACAATGCCTGCTGACAAATGTATGGGGTTAAACAAGCACGGTAGTATTTATGAGGTTCAGAGTAGGCTCTAGAAGTCTCCGGAAGTTACCTCTACACTTGTACATAACTAATGTATGACTCGTAGCATTTATAATTTGCCACTATGTGTCGACTCAGGATTATGTCCGAATGGCCTACATGTTTCTAGATGGCCAGCAGAGCTGCTAGAGTGGAATGGAGAGTGATTGCTAAGTCGCCAAGTAGACTGATACATGATCAGTCATTCGCCACCTGCATAGCCACTGTGATTTGTAATGTATGTTCACGATCATTCTTCAACCGAGGTTCAGGATGTTCATGGTTTTCCTTGAATATATACAGCCCTTGATTTTCCTTCTTTCAGATTTTGTACGTTAGACAATTCACTCTTTCTTTTGATATACTATTGCTCTCAACACTCCGGCACATACTACTGGCTACTCTGATTCCTTTCAAGTATATAAGATCTACATTTCCACTATTAGTACAAGACTCTTGTGAGTGCAAGCAACAGCAACTACTTTTCCTTCACAAGCAAAAGCCAATATCTAAAGTTTTCAAATTACTGCAATTCAGATCATCAGCCACTATTACAGGTAAGCTCTATCTCACCAGGCACAATGAAATACAGTAATTGCGTACTGATCGGGAAGTAGAACTATGGCTTCCATCAAATCTATGGAATCCTTAAGTGATACAGTTCCTGGCAATACTCAACCAAGTATTACCTCATTATTCAAGCGAGTAAACATTGCCGATTATGAACAACCACTTCGTACCCAAGCAGAGCTACATTCTGAATAGCGCAAAGTACTACGGTTGGCACCTGTAGCCCAACAACATCGTATTACTCGAGAGGAACAGAAGTCAAAACGAAGAGCTGCAAATAGAGATGAACAACGAAAATGTCGAAAACGCAAAAGAGACCAGGAAATGAAGGAAGGAAAAAGAAATTCAATTACCGGAAAGTTGATTAAAGGGATTGATCCGGTAGTATTGGTGAATACAGAAGTTTCTCGGGAAACAACTTCGAATTCCAATATCATTGCTGTGATGAGTAATCCAAAGGGGTTTATGGTTCGAAAGGATGGAAAACCATGCAAGGTCAAACAGAGATCACATACCAATTGGTATGCTCCACTACTTTGGCCTATGATCGATGATACTGCAAGAAAGACCGAATTTACAGCCCAACAGCTTCCAAAATATCTTGACCATCGGTTTTCTTCTGTTGAATATTTCAAAACACTTGCAAGTGGTACTGTTCAACACTGGATTGAAAAAGATCAACAGTGTTGGAAGGAATCAATTTTAGAACGAGTTCGTGAGGAATCATGCTGGAGTGGTGGTATTGGCCGAAAACCATTTTTCAAAGATCACCCAAGTCTCAAAGAAAATATCAAAGCTGCTCGTCTTGGAATGCAGCAGGCAAGTCTTGTTGTTAATACTTCTATTGCACAAAACCTCATGATTGGAATGATTACCGTACAGCAGCCGAATTTGTTGTCTGTCACTGAAGGCCCAAGTCGTTTGATTCTTCCCCGCCAAACAGTTTGCTGGTTTTTAAAATCTGAATTAGATTGGGTTGTACGAGCTGGTACCAAGGCTGGGCAGAAATTGAAACCAGAATGGGAGGATCTATGTGAAAAATCATTTTTTCGACTGGTATATACTATTCTCAAAGAGAAAGTACATGCCAATTTGGTTATGAACAGTGATAAAACACAGATTGTTCTTATTCCAGGTGGAAACCAACATACGTATGATAAACTCGGTGTCAAACAGGTATCACTACTGGGAATGGAAGAGAAACGAGCCTTTACCTGCCTCATTTCCACCAGCACTGATGGCACAATACTCCCAGTGCAGAGTATATGGGTTGGGAGTACCGAAAGATCACTGCCTACATGTGATGCGCGGAGACTTCCTGAATCCAAGTGACATCTGTTTTCTCTTAACCTGAATATTTACTGGAGCAATCTGGAAACTATGAAGAACTAAATTCTGCATATTATAGAACCATATCGGCAATGCATGATTGTGACATACAAACTACCAGAAAATTCAAAAGTTATTATATATTTCGACTGCTGGGTTGTCCACTGCAGTCAAAAAATGCGTGACTGGATTGGAACAATTACCTGGCTTATCGTACTATACATACCTGCAGGATGTATTGGAGTATTTCAGCCATGTGATGTTGGGCTTCAATGAGTATTTAAACACCATATCAGGCTTGCTGCAGGTGATTACTTTGCAAGCAAGATTACTACTGAAATTCGACAAGGTGTACCACCTGCAGAAGTTAAACTCCGGATGGCAGTTGGTCCAATCTGAAATGAGTCTGCTTCTTGGGTTATGCAGAGCGTTGACTATCTCTCAAATGCCGTTCAAAAAGATTTGGTGATGAAGGCATGGCCAAAGTGTGAGGCTCGTAGCTGGAATCTCTCTTATGAGTGCTTGACTTCAGCCCGAGCTCATGAGGATTTTCTATATCGATCTATTGAATACCAGGCAGAAATTAATGGTACTGATGGTACTACAGTCAAGTTAGAACATCCAGTCAAGTCTGCAGGCAACAGGGGTAAGTGTATAAACAAATAAGAAAAGCAATACCCTCGATATTCCAATACTTCTGAATCTCCAATGGATCAGTCAGAGATGGAGAATATAGACATCGACTCGGAACCAGTATTTAATGAAAATATCGAAGATGAAGATGATATTCCACTCGAAGTGATCCATATTGCCACAGATTATACCTCCGAGAATGCTTCTCATATTCCAACATGTTACTGAAGAAGTATGAGGTTCAATGGCCAGGTATCTGTTAATTATTATGAGAGTGATGAGGATGAATTAGATGAAGTGGCGCATGATATAGAGTCTGAAAAGCAGGTTGAGAAAGAAAGTTCAGTCATATGGGCTAGTAAACGAGTAGCAGCCCGCACTGGAGGTGTGAAAGTAGGGCCAGCAGGACATTTGAATGTTAAGAATATAGTTCTGATTTAATGCTACAGCTTTATATTCAAGCCTTTCTCGTTTTTGTAGTTTCTATTTTAATTCTGACATATTTTTCTCCAGATACACACCCAACTGACAGATCTGGCAGTAGAAACAAACCCATTCTGACGCTGACAGTTGTATTTGATATGGCGATACAAACAGCCCACCTGACAGCTGACGTTTCTTCCGCAATTGCCGGTACAATACCACCCAATCGCGGTAGCGGGTGTAAACCTCCGACCTTGGTTCATCCGCCTCGTCTGGTAGTCTCCGCACTCAACCCCTTTATGGTGAGAAGTGTCGTTTCCGTGCCGTCGCGTCTGCTTCCTCACTGATGACGACTCTGTCTAACCGTCCCTCAATTCGTCGTAGATGCGTGCCGTCTCGTGTCGCCGATGTCGACTTATTCCCTCGTCCTCTGCTTTCTAAAATGACCTCCGAGTCAGAGCACCATTCTGTGGGAGACATCCAGGTTAGAAGATATCTGCACACTACGAAAAGGAGGTTTCGTTTCGAGGAGCGTTAGAAGGGAGCAAGTATAGGCACAGAAGATGTTGGAAACTAGTAAAGAGACGAGTTGATGATTGGTTGTGTGACGGGTACCATTCGTCTAAGGTTTCTCGTCGATTGCGATGTATGTGTGATGCAGAGCCACAGTAACCCTAATCCATCCACGTGTCTACGACTTTCGTCAGTTGAAACGTTGGTATGGTGGTGTAAAGTGGTCAAAATTATAGAGTATTTCACGTCGTAAAAAAATTAATTTAATCACTTCACCACACCATACCGCATCTACTCGATGTTAAGAAACCGGACTAACGTGCGTAAGCCGCCACGGGAACCCGTGGCTCACGCATGAGGATAGATTGCACAAAACTGCGACCTAGTCTCGGGACGCTTTTTTTTCGCCCGCCAGGGTGATCCGAGACTAACTGCGACCCGAGACTACCCCCGCGGCCCAGTCACTTCGCTATTTTAGCACAGTGCCTTATTATCGAGTAGATACGGTGCATGTACCTATTCTACTTCATGGCGCACCGTACATGGTGGTAACACCTTCACTCGCATTTTTGTATATGTGTAACATTAACACCAAACTCGAGAGATTCAGTTCTCAACTCACCTCCTCTACCTACTCTCATACTTACAGCCATCAACCTACTCAATGGAAAATAGCGACCTGCTCTCGATGGAAATCAGGAACCTGTTCTGCCCGGGGTTAGTCAACACGTTACATGTTTCAAGTACCTTTGATCTAACAACTTACAAACGACCTAATCTTGGTACTACGCAAATCAGTTTTCTCAAATATTACCGTACGACGCACTAACTGAATCAGCAACTGGCACTAATTGAGGTCCCCGTGGTTTCTGACAACCGACCCCGAGATAGGAGGTGTAGACAGTGGGATAATTTATTGGCGATACAAGCGTGGTCGGTCTACGTCATGAGCGGTTTTGCAAACGCTGGCCGGACAATGGATCTATAGATCGCTGGGTGGTTGATCTAAACACTGGGCATCATGAACACTTACAAAGGTAGCGCTGGAATCCATCATGCAAATCAGATTGCTCAAATGCTACACCAGCTGCGTCACTGCCGCAACTGGGACCAAGTCTCCATAGTTTCTGACAACAGACCCCGAGATAGGAGATGTAGAAAGTGGGATACTTTAGCGCTACAAGTGTGGTCGGTCTACGTCAAGGGCGGCTTTGCAAGCGGTGGCCGCACCGCTGTAGATCGCCGGTCGGTCGGTTTGAACACTGGACGCTATGAACGAGAGACGAGATTTTGTGAACAAGCACAACAGAGTAAAGGAGTGGCGAAGAATATCAGCCCACTCACACAGCCTCTCAAACGAATAGCTCTCAGTAGCCACGATCGGCGTCTATTACTGTAATGGAGCGCCGTTCCGATTCTATGCGTTGGGCGAGGCGGCAAAATTGCCGTGGAAAACTGGAGCAGGAGATTAGAGTCGATAGTTCCTAAAATCGTCTTACTACTAGTTGTAGGAGGTTTGTTTGTTTGTTTGTTTGTAATCATATTGCATTCGGCTGCTTGCGGCCATGGCATATAACCTAATCCTAAGCACTTCCACGACAAAAGAGCCGCTTCCAAGTCGTACTTCCTGATCTCCGTCCCCCCATTTACCGCCGGACAAAAAGAAACGCGTTAACCTTCTTCCACCCTCCTCTGCCCTTCTAACCTCTCCTCCCTATTCATCCCCGCTGCTGCTCCCATCCTCCTCTGCCTCTGCACTGCCATCACCTTCCCTCACCCCCGTTACTCTTCCCACGTCTGAGTCAGCTAGAAACTCCAACACCAGCTCGACGGCTTTGTCTGTATCAAACACCTGAGACATTGGCACCTTCGTCCTTCCCTCTTTCAACTGGCACTTCACTTTCAACTTCTCCCAAAGGATGTCCTGCTGTCTCTTCCATTTCTTGCACCACTTGAACAAGTGGTTCCTTGTCTGCCTCTTGTGCTGACAGCACCAGCACTCCTGGCTTGCTTTCTTCTTGATCTTCTCTAGGTACATTGCTGTGAGTGCGTGGCTCACCTTTAGTTGCAAGTATCTCGACGCGATCGACTTCTTCGCTAGGCTCACTTCAACTGGCATCTTCCTTTTCTTATTCACTCTGTAAACTGCTTTTTTGTTGAACTTCGCCTTCCACCATGCCTCTGTTTCTGTCCACTTTGCTTCTGTAACCTCCGTCTGAATTCTCGCAAGTGACATTTCTCTGTATCTTTCTGCTATTGCCTTGATCCCCTTTCTTCCCCCAGGGCTGCGGCCTTTGCTTCTTCGTCTGCTTTCTTATTTCCTTCTACCCCTTCGTGGAATGGCACCCGGCTGTATGCCACTTGGATGCCTTTCGCAAAAAGTTTGTTGTTGTGTTCGATCATCTTGATGGCGATTGTCTGACCTGGGCCCGGTCTCATGTGTTGAACTCTTTTTATCGCTGTGGTGGAGTCAGAGAAGACTGTGACCTTCTCGAGTTTCTCTCTATCTGACCTGACTGCTGCCATCCTTATTGCTTCCGAAATGGCATAGCAGTCTGCATCGAACACTTCTTTCTCTTTTCCCAGGTGGAATCTTTCACTTTTCCATTCTCCTTCTTCTTCTTCCTACCGAACCACCGCGCATCCAACTCTTCCATCTTCTAGCCTTGATCCGTCCGTCCAATTGACAAGCCCATCACTAGTAACCTGTGCTTCCTTCAAGGCTTGATGTCTTTTTGATATGATCACTTTCACTTCTGCCTTTATCTCGTATTCCGGTACGGTGTTTTGTTCCACCTTTCCTTTAACACCAAGGTATTTTCACAATCTTTTTGGCAATTCACTCTCTCCTTCCATAATATGTTCTCCCCCATGACCGTCTGGCATTTCGATGAAACGCTTGGCAAATCTTCTTGGGCTGTTGTTAAGCAGAGACACCGCTGGTCTGAACCCCGCTTCCTTGATGAGGGGGACTACTGGTGTGGTTCGGAACATTCCCGTTGTGCGTCTTGCTGATTTGTTAACCAGTTTTTGCAGGTCCTGTTCCCTTCCTGTTTGATTGTCCCACCATAGCTCTGACCCATACAGGGTGATTGATTGAACTGCAGCCATTTGGATTTTTCTGGCGTTCACTGGATTTAGTCTGTACTTCCCAGTTATGCTCTTAACCCTGCCTTGTACCTTTTTCGCTTTCGTCATTGCGACCTCGTGATGGTGTTGGAACCTGTCAAGGTTTCAAGGCTCGGAGTTCTAGGGGTTATAAAAACCAAACGGGAGGATACAGTGATCGCGGGTACTGCGTAACAAACTAGAGACTCGAAATCCGGAATCACCAAAGTGAACAGAGGTTGGTGCCGAAGCTATTGATTGTTTTGTGGACTAGAGAACGAGTGAAGAACAAACCTATCCTCCACCAATCCAGCATCCTTATATACAGTTGACCCGACCGTCGTCACCTTTGCTCACTCGTTCCGAAATACATCCTAACTCCACCCAACTATGTACGCAACCCTTTCAGTCCGCAGCCTACGCCATAACCATCACGCCATATTTTCAACGCATCCAACAAAACATGATTCTAACCAACGAAACCTGATTCCAACGAACGAAACCTGATTCTAACCAATGAAACCTGATTCCCTTCGTATTCCTGTATACCAATCATCGATCCATATCCCTTCCTCGATCCTCATTCGACACAACCGTGACAGAACCTTAGCTTGCGGTCAAGCTGTACTCCTAGCCACCTGGTTGGTTGTTCGTCGAATATGATTCTGTTTTCTTCGATCCTAACTTTTAGCTTGACATTGGATTTCTGATGATTTTGTTTCTTGGAGCATAGTATCGCCTCTGTCTTGCCGATGTCAAACTCAACTGCATTCTCTTCTGCCCATCTTCTTGCTCTGCTTACACACCTGTGTATTCTCTGTACACAATGGGTGACATCGTCTCCCTCCACCACCCAGGCCACGTCGTCAACGAAGGACAGAGCCAGCGTGCCTTCAACGCTTCTTTCTATTTTTTTCGAACAGTTTTGAAATGTATATGACGAACAGGATGGGTGAGACCGGTGAACCTTGGGGAATCCCCATGGCAACCTCCATAACTTCTCCTTCTCTGCCGTCCATTCTCATGGCTACTGTTCTGTTTGACATGAAACTCTCCACCCACCGACACACATCAGCTTCAAATACCATGTTTTCCAATCTCTTGATCAAGTTTCCCCTCGCTACGCTTGGGAATGCTCCTTTCACGTCCATCAATAATGCTGCTGCAATTCTCTTCTTCCCCCATACCTCCTCTGCTTTCTGCACCATCCTTCCTACCGCATCAATTGCTGATCACCTTTTTCTGCATCCATACCGGCCATCATGGAGTAGTTGTTTCCTTTGGCACTCATGCGCGATTTTTGTTGCTACTACCTTTTCGATGACCTTGCCCAAACAGTTTTGAAGTGCGATGACCCTGTACGCCTTGGCCAAATGAGAGTCAGATTTTCCTGGTTTGGGTATCACCACTCCTGTTGCCGACTTCCATTCCTTCGGATGATGTCCAAGTCATATCGCTGTTTGAACCAAAGTGGTTATTCTGTCTTCGTCCCACTCCCATAAGAGTCTGATCACCTTAAAGTTTAATCTGTCTGGTCCGGCTGCCTTCCTGACACTCTGCTCGAAGATTGCTGTGCGAACCTTTTCCCTTTGTATTTCCAGATAGGTGAATGCTCCGTCCCTCTTTGCTTCGTAGGTGACCCCTTCTAGTGACTTCGGAAATCCTATCTGTTTCATTAACTCCGCCTTTTCCTTCCAAGAGGTGACTATCTCTCCTCGCTCATTTACTAAGGCCTTGACCGTCTCTTCTTCTTTCTGACCTGTGTACCTCAATGCCCTCCATACTTGATCGTCTTCTGCCTGCTGCAAAAAGGTGTTCCACATGTTTCTCTTTTCCGCCCTTATTGTTCTTCAAAGGTCTTTTCTAGCCTCCTTTACTTTGGCTTCACTTGATCTTCCTGCTCGTCTTTCTCATTTCCAGAACCCAAAATTCTCCTCTTTTCTTTTAGCGTGTGGTTCCACCATCGCTTCGATCTGGCACACACCCTGAGTTGTTTTTCTTTCTGATTGAGCACTTCCATTAGGACTTCCCTAATCTTGGTTGCTTCCTCTTCCAGCTCTGGTATCTTGCTTTCTTCTGACAAGATCGTTCTTCCTTCCATCTGCCCTCTCCATATCTCCTTTGCTTCTTTCAAATCCTTCTCTTTCATCTTGTCTATATCCCAGCCTGATATTCTGCTGCTGGTTCCGTTTTCTTGAAGATCCTTCCCCCACCAAACCTGAATCATCATATGATCAGACATTGTTGCATCATCATCGTTTGTAAGTGTTTCAACCATAAGGTCATTGCACACATCTCCTTTTGCTAGGGTGACATCGATTATTGACCCTATTATACTGCCATTCCTTGTCGTGTGGCACATGTCTTCTTCATCGTTCGTGACTTGCACCTCGTAGTCATGAATTAGGCCTTCAAGGAATGTCACGTCTCTTCGTTGAGTGCATCGGTCATTCCATTCTTTGCTGTGGGCATTCCAGTCCCCACACAACACAACGTTTCTTGCTTTCATTATCTCTCTCCAGTTCGCTGACCTCGCTGGACTTGTTGTGGACCTGATATTGTTTTCTTGATAGAGCAGGTCGTATACATTGACTAGTCTAACTTTTCTTTTTCTCTCGTCGGTGATGTCGAAAACCTGGATGTCTCCCTCCCCCCCAGGCCTGTTACTTTATTCATTGCAACTGTGGTATCAACCCTGATTGCCGTCATCGTTCTTCTTCCTCTGATGAACTTATTTCCTGGGTGGCTGGTTCAATACTCATCCCCTCGTCCTTGATATGCCTGTTGCATTACCACCAAATCATCTCCCCTTTCTATACCCTTTTCAACCGCCAACAGAGTCCCCTCTCTGCTCTTCGCACAGTTTTGCTGTAGAAATTTCACCATTGGGTCTCTGTGATTGGCTTCTCTGGTGCTGACTGGATGGCCCCAGCTTACACCTCAACTTCTTTTTCTTTTCCTTTATCAACGGGTAGCTCTTCTCTGACCTTCTTTTCTGCTTCGCTTGTGCTGGCTGCTCCATCCTCTCTGGTTTAATCTTCCATTTTTTGCTTTTGCTGCTGGCTGGTTACCTCGTTTGTTCTGATGCAGCTTCGATCCTTTCAGCTTGCGCATTCTTGCCGGACCTTTGCTATGACTTTGTGTTTCTTCGCGCATTCGTTGCTCTTGGCGATATGTCCGCCTTTGCAGTTTCCACACTTGTTGGCGTTGTGGTTGCAGTTCTGGCCCTTCTTGGCTTTGCATCCTACCACATCGCACTGGTGTTCTTCTGTCTTGTGAGTCCCTGCGCACAGCATGCATCTGACAATTCCTAGCCTTCCGCATTTTGAGACATGGTGTCCCCAGCCCCAACAACTTTCCCAGAAGGTATCTGGGCCCAAATTGACATAATGTTCCACTTTGTACCACACCCCTGCCACTCTCAATCTGTTCTCCAAGCATCTCTGAGCCATCATCTTCCCCTTGATAGCAAAAACCACCGATGATGCCCGCTTTTCTCCATTCTTCTCCTTTTCTTTAATTTCCGCCACTCTTCCCATCCACCTGATTACCATGGGAATGACGACCCCCTTGTTTTCTTCGTGGATTTCTTCCCTCAGCTTTTCCAATCCTCCTGACCTCTTTGTCATGTATTGGTCAAAGCTTATTCTGTGCATTTTCACTCATTCCCTAGTCTCGTTCTTTTCAATGTCGATGATGCCTTAGTCCACCTTTCTTGCCACTGTGACGATGATTTCTTTCAAAGCAATTGGCATATCTGCAATTGCGTTGTCCCTGGCCAGCGCTATGATGAATCCCCTCATGTTTGTTGAGATACCTGTCACTGTGATGTGCACTGGGACTTGTTGTGCCCAGAGTGCTCTGTTGATGGCCGACACGATGTCAATGTCCTTTTTCATGGATATTGGAAGACTGTTGTTCCTTCTGAAGGTAACTCTCCTATTTTCCAACGTGTTCTTGTTAGTGGGAACGGATTCCAGGCCACTCACCTCCTTCTTTTCTTCTCTCATCTGCTTCTGTCTTCCTACTACCTGGAATCCCGCCTCATCCTTCTTGTGTGGTCCTGCTACTGACGCCGCAAATTTCTCCGTGTAGGTCGTCTTTCTGACTTCTGGCTATTTGGCTGCTGTTGCTGCGGTAGTGCGGGTGCTTTGGGTGACACCTTCCCTCTCTTAGCTCCCCCCTCCTTCTTCTGTTCTGCCTTCGGTCCCTTGGGGGTGTTTTCCGGTGCCATGCTTCCCTGGACTTTCGGTAGTGCAATTAGCATAGGTTTTGCCTTTCCCTCGAGCTGAATCATTCTTGGTACTGCCGGTGGCGCTGGTGCCTGTGTCTTTGCCACTGAGTTTTTGACTGCCACTGACTCTGGCTTCATTCCTCCTGGCACAATCATTGGGGCGTACTTTGACTCCTCCAACCCCTGTTTATCAATTTCCATTTCCATTTCCAGAACACGTTCCATTTGCTCTGCGATCCTGGTCTGTCAAGGGGTTCAAGGCTCGGGGTTCTAGGGGTTATAAAAACCAAACGTGAGGGTGCAGTGATTGCAGGTACTGCGTAACAAACTAGAGACTCGCAATCCGGAATCACAAATGTGAACACAGGTTGGTACCGAAGCTATTGATTGTTTTGTAGACTAGAGAATGAGTGAAGAACAAACCTATCCTCTGCAAATCCAGCGTCCTTATATGCAGTTAACGCGTCCGTCGTCACCTTTACTCACTCGTTCCGAAATACATCCTAACTCCACCCAACTATGTACACAACCTCTTCAACCCGCAGCTTACGCCATAACCATCACGCCATATTTACAACGCAACCAACAAAACCTGATTCCTTCCAACAAAACCTGATTCCTTCCAACAAAACCTAATTCTTTCAAATGAAACCTGCTTTTCTTTTAACGAAACCTGTTCTCCTTCGTATTCCCTTTACCCTTCACCGATCCTTACTCCCTCTTCGATCCTCACTCGACACAACCGTGACAATAGCTCCCCCTCCCACATGTTAAGTTCCTATAAAGCTGTTGATCCGGGCTTGCCAGGTTGTTCCGCATGGAAAATGTCGATTGCTTGGAGCCCGTCCACGATAACCGCTGGTTTCCAGCTGTGTTCATCGTAGTCTTTCGACTTGACCATGTACTGTAGCTGTCGTCGAAATATGCTCGAGTCGTCGATGCGTTCTACTTCATATGCTTCTTCTCCGTCCACGATAACCGCACGTGGTGCGGATTCGATTTGCCCTGGCAAAGAATCTTCCGATACTTTGGTCAGACGGGAGATTGGTTGTACTGTGTGGATGTTAACGTCATTGGGTAACTGTAACCGATAAGCCTACGGACTAACAACCTCCGTAATCTCGTATGGTCCCAGCCATGTCCAGTCAAGCTTCTTGCTGGGTCGTTGTGTTGTAATGTTCCTGGCGTCCATCCTGACTCGATCCCCAACCGTCATCTGCACTCCCTCTCGTCGGTGCTTGTTCGCTTGTTCCGCTTGAATATCTTGTGCCCGAATCATTTCAGCCTTCATCCGTTGGAAGATATCGTTCATTTTCTGGGAGAGGGTGTTTGCGTTTACTTCCCTAATATCATTCCCATTCTGAATCAGATGTTGACTGAAGGTCATTCATGGATGAAATCAATAATTGCAAAAGAATGGTGAGCATCCCATTGTTTCCGAGGCATGATTGTTCGATGCGAATTCTGCCATTGGTAGGCATTGTGTCCAATCGTTCTGTTGATAATTGACAAAGGCCCTAAGATACTGTTCCATAATGGCTTTCATTCGTTCCGTTTGGCCATCGGTTTGTGGATGAAAAGCAGTTGAAAGCTTTCGTTCAACTCCCAGTCTTTCGCAGATATGTTTCCAGAATTCCGAAGGGGATTGAGGTCCTCTATCCGATACTATAGTGTCTGGTAGACCATGTAATTTGAACACTTCTCGTATAAACATTTCGCCCAGTTTTCTTCCATCTGTATCGTTTCGACATGGTACTAAGTGCTTTATTTTCGATAGTCTATCCACAACTACCCATATGGCATTGTACCCCTCGCTTTCTGGTAATCCCACCACGCAATCCATACTAAGATCCTTCCACGGTTGCTGTGGTACTTTCAGTGGTTTGAGCCATCCGTGGATTTTCTGATGAGTTGCTTTACTGCGTTGACATATGTGGCAGTTTCGTACGTACCTGCCCACGTCCTTCCTCATACCTGGCCATTGATGGTTTCTTTTGAGGAGTTCGAAGGTTTTTGCTCGTCCTGGATGTCCCGCTGCCGGTGAATCGTGATGGTTCTTTATCAGTTGAAGTTTCTGCGAAGTTTCTTCGCTGATGATGTCCGTGGCATTGGCACATAGTTCTTCGCTGCTGTCATACGGGCAGTCCTTGCACACCCTTTGAATCCAGTTCCATAACTCTTCTGAACTAATTTTGTCTGCTTCTCGACTGACTACTTCCGCAAACGCTACCACCAATCCCTTCTGTATTCTATGATCAAGATTTGCTGTCTTTAGCACGATTTGTTGGGTTGTTTCTGCCCCCCCCTTCAGAGGAATGTCTCCTGGCATTCGGGTAAGTGGATTGGGCTTCTGACCCTGTTTTTCTGGACGGTATATAATCTTGAACTTGAATCTTGATAGGAATTTGGACCATCTTGTTTGCCTTCTATTGAGTTACTTTGATGTCATGAAGTATTCGAGATTCTTGTGGTCTGTCAGTATTTCAATAGAATGTACTGACCCATCGTACTCTGATCTCCATTGTTCCAGGCTTTTAACGATGGCTCCCAGCGCTTGATTATAGATTTCGTAATTTTCTTCCGCTTGTGTATGTTTCTTTGAAAAGAATGTGTTAGGGGGATACTGCAGATAGGTGTAACTTATCGATATTGTTGTACCGACTCATGGTAA
This sequence comes from Trichophaea hybrida, assembly GCA_015178995.1. NCBI lineage: Eukaryota > Fungi > Ascomycota > Pezizomycetes > Pezizales > Pyronemataceae > Trichophaea > Trichophaea hybrida. Next base: position 29,189 of record WHVE01001085.1, read on the forward strand.
AGGCGTATCTTAATTTTAATAATCCAACTGAAAATATGGAGTTCGATTGTGACGCGTTTACGTCGTTGTACTGTATGTATAAATACGGGCATCTATTGCAGTATGGCCCTTATTTAAAAGTCGTAACTGTCTTGGAGGTAATCCTCCGATGACTCGTCAAAGGCGACTTGGGAAGGAAGTTCACCGGTATGGGAATAGTGGTAGTATTCTACCCAAAGGTTATGACGATCAAGGTATCGTGCGAGGTGTTCGTATTTGGCTCGGGTATTTGCTTGGGCGTGCAAGATGCGAGCGTAGAGAACCTTCTGATCGTCTGATACAGACATAAAAGATTATTGGTGAATATTCTTAAGGTAATTAACTTAATAATATTTCAGGTGGTTTTTCCGCTGTTGTGTTCTGACTGTGGTTTGTTCGACTGTTGCTTGAATCGTTGTGTTTAAACTCGTGGTTTAAGGTGGTCTTTTATAGGTGAGTATTTCCGCGTCAAACCATCCTGCTAAGGGGTGACGGTACTTCTCTGTAATCTATGATGTGTGTGTATAGTACTATCTCATAAACACTCAGTCCACCGTAGTGGGTGATCACATAACATCCGATCGTTGCTTCAGAGCCGATCTCGGTAGTTAGCTGTGGAGAGTTCCGTTTGACAACGTGTGGTGGCGTAAGCCCCCACTAGGAGTTCCCAAAGGTTATCCTGCATGTTATGACGTTGCTGACATACATATCGGACCATTACTTCGTATTAGTTATCTTTCTTCGTATTGAGTAGAATAGTGATCAATGATTTAATGAGCTGCCAACCCATACATTGCCACGTACCTAGTGTCATCGGGTCTTATCCATGTTGCCCGTAGGGGGTGCCCTCTATCAGTTATCGTGTTGTAAACACGGCAGAGCTGGGGTTCGACAGTCTAGATCCAAGCACTTATCTTTTAGGTAGAGTTAACTACCGGGGCGCAGTTAGCTTATCTCCTTTGCTTATTCTAGCTCTAGAGATAGCAAAGTCCCGCATACTAAGATAATATCGCTTGTCCAACCAAATCCATGAAGCTAAGCACGGGTATGGTTTGTCCCAGTATTAGCATGATAACGAAGATAACACTGGTCTGATCCGTAACGCACAGCTGATCCGAAGACCCCTGCTTGGCAGTTACATTGCTTCGGCAGTATGGTTGGTGTGTCCCATGCCTTGGCCAGTACTATGGGTTGTTACCCCCAAGATTACTGTCTGATCGAGTGTGCGTACTGTCTCCACACTGGGTAGCTATTCCCTATGCTGAGACGTAGTATTGTAGCATAGACTATTATGGGGATTTCACCCGGCTATGTTGAGCCGTCTGCTAACTCATCAGTAGACATCCTCAGGGGTGTGATCTTAACCGTTAATCATCTTTGAATAACGGCAAGCCTGGGAGACTAAGTCTGATGTACTTCATACGCATGCTAAGGGAAAACCCCTAACATTACCTCCCTCTCTAGCTCTGGTGACCTCAACAGAGTACTCCAACGTAAGAAGTGATTCTTTTGCAATAGTTACCACTCAGACAGCGTATACTATAGGTATAGCTAATCTTTTGGATAAAACATAAAAATAAAAATAAAAAATAAAGGTGACCTCCGCTTACATAAAAATCAAATGCGGTGTGAGTTTTAACAAAAGAAATCTATTTATTCCTTCTCTTTCTTTTTTGTGTTTTCTTGTGTTGTTTCCATCTTTTATCTTTGTCCATCTCTGGTTTTTGTTCGTAGAACTTATCAATTAGTTCAGGTGCTATTTCTGCTAGATGTTCGTAGGATTCCCAAGTATTTTCTTCGTGCGTAAATCCTTCCCACTTGACCAAATATACGTGCTTCCGATGATCCTTGTCTGTCGGTCCACTGGCTATAATAGCTTCGGGTATCCATCCTTCGTTGTCTGCTTCTATCGGTGGAATATCTTTTTCTTTGACTTCTCCCCGGTACTGTTCTAGTAGAGCAACATTGAATATAGGATGTATTTTCCACGACACTGGTAGCTCTAACTGACACCATCGTTTGTTGCTTCCGACTTTGCTGATTTTAAAAGGTCCGTATAGTTTGTCGTCGAGTTTTCTGCATTGCCTCTTGGTTCGAATATTTCTCCCATCTAGCATTACCCAATCATTGACTTTGAACTCTGTTGCTGGCTTCCTTTTTCGATCGTTGTACGTTGCCATTTTTTCACAACTGTTTTCAAGTTGTGTTTCGAGCTTGCGATAGACGTCAACCATGTAGTGAGCGTATATTTCCGAGCTTGGGTTTTTGAATTCCACTTCGGTGGGCCAATTGGTACGTGGTTCATATCCATAGTTCGCGTAGAAAGGTGTCATTTTGTTTGCCGCATGTTTGGAGTTGTGTATGCGTATTCGGCCATTGGTAACATTTCTTTCCAATTGTCTTGTTCGTAGTTGCAGTATGTTCGTAGGTAATGTTCAATTGTCTGGTTCATCCGTTCTGTTTGTCCGTCCGTTTGAGGGTGGAACGCTGTTGACATTGAACGTTTGATTCCTAGGAATTGATATAAGTCTGCAATGAAATGTCCGGTAAATACCCCGTCTCTGTCCGATACTATATCTGTTGGCAGTCCATGATATTTCCACACATTGTCTAGGAACAGTTTGGCTACTACTGACGATTCCCGTTTGGCTGTTGGTATAAAATGAGCCATTTTCGTGAAGCGATCGATTACTACCATGATATTTTTGCATCCATCTGACTCTGGTAGGTCTGTGATAAAGTCGACTGATATGAATGACCATGGTGACGATGGTAATTCCAATGGATGTAGTAATCCATGTTTCGCATGTCGGGGGCTTTCGTTCTTTGACACGAGTCGCATTTGTTGCAATAGTCTCGAACTTCTTCTTCTAACTTGGGCCAGTAGAAGTTTCTGGTGATGAGTTCCATGGTACGTTCTCTTCCGAAGTGTCCTGCCACCTTGGAGTCGTGTTCTCGTTTGAGTACTCTCTTCTAAAACCCGTTGGTGCGTATAGCCTTCCTTTCCATACCAACATCCCTTCCGTATCTATTCCAAATCTTTCGTCAACGTTCTTTTCCTTGTTGCTAACTTTTCTTAATATCTCCTTATATTCTTCATCTTTTTCTACTTCAGTAATCCATCGTTCTTTCATTCCGGGTGTTAATTTTTAACTGAGAATCCGGCGAATGAGATTTCTCCTATTTCCTCATCGACAATATCCATTGTTCCGATGTTCATCCAAAGTTCTGGTCCTAATAAAGCTTTCTTTTCTGTACTTTGCGTACCTCCCTCTCTAGAGATGAACTCCGGACATCTTGATAAGGCATCTGCTTTTCCATTTGCTGAACCTTTTCTGTATACAATTTTGAAATTATATTCTTGTAGTACTTCTGCCCATCTAGCTTGCCTTCGATTGAGTTGATTGGTTTCTTTAAAGTACTGTAGATTCATATGGTCAGAGAAAACGATAGTCGTATGTGTAGCTTCCTTGAG
>WHVE01001086.1:0-32629 GCA_015178995.1 Trichophaea hybrida
TGCTACCCACTATGGTCTCATTGACATACCACAGAAATCGACTACTCTATGCCTAAAAGCCCTCTATACTCCCACTGTTTGTCTATCTTTGCTCTCATTAACCAACTCGATCGATCCAATTACACTATAACCTTTCGACGTGGTGTCTGCACCATAACTTTGGACTCAATTGCACTTCCTGCCTAACGAGAAGGAGACCACTATTTTCTCCAATCTTATGTTGACACTCAAGCTCACACATCCAAAACTAGTGGAAGCCAGACCACAAGTGGACCCACCGCAATTGCTCCTGCACTGCCAGTTACAACCACCGAAATAGACAAATCTTTGATGACTCCTACCTGTGGCATCGTCGATTGGACTATCTACACCCTGCAGCAATGGGCAGCCATATTGACGGTTCCAAGATCCTAAACTCCCAAATATGTGACATTGGCACCCAGGCAAAACATGAGCAAATGTTTATACTTACCAAAGTTGTTCGAACAACCAAACCTATCGAACTAGTACACTCCGACACCTGCGGCTCTTTTGGAACTCCAACAAAGGCTGGCCACCTAAACTATATTCACTTCATTGATAACTACACACGCTGGACAACCGTCTACCTATTCCCGGATGAGAAACAAGGAACTTGCAGCGCCGCATATCAACATTTCCAAGCCAAAGTCGATGCACATAACAAAGGCTATGAAATCAAAGAATTCCGATGAGACAACTGCCGAGGAGAATTTGATAACAGGCTCTTCTGGATGCCTCTAGCCTCACACAGTATCGCCTTAGAATTCTGCTGTCTATATGCTGCCCATAAAAACAGCGTCACCAAAAGAATGGTCCGAACAATCACAGAAAACCCTAGAGCTTTGATTCTCGACTGCCAAGTACTGCACGAATGCTTGGGGGAAACAGTAAACATCGCCATATTCCTACACCAGCGAATGCCGAACGAGGGCCTGACCAAGAGAGACAATCGAGATGGCTATAAGGCTCCATATGAGATTCCGTACAAAATGCTCAACAGCTACGGAAAGCCGGAATACGATAAACCAGCTGATGATCCCACACGAAAGCCAATCAATCATAAAGCTCGACTTGATCATCTTCGTCGATTTGGATGCCATTTCAGTCGATTGATTCCAGAGCGCCAGTGCATCGATAAGAAGCTTGGCCCACGATCAAATCCCGGCTGCATGATCGTCAGTTGTATACACGATAGTAACACTACTTGGAGGATTTGGGATCGAGAATTTAGGACAATAAGAACCCAATCAGATGTTATCTTTGATGAAGAAAGGAATGCATACGCATCATGCCCACAATCACTAAAAAAAAAACACGGGACACATGCCAGTGCAGAGACTACCGAAATTGATATATTTGATCTACCACTAGAAGAGCTACATAACGAGATAATCGACAAAGATCCTGGTTGAACGGATGAGGTGATGATCCACGGCCGCACTCGAGACAGTAGAGCGGTTGACAGCATCTATCACAGCCGCACTAGAAGTGGAAAAGTTGCCCCTGATAATATGGCTGGAGCTGACGCCGGTCTCCCATCACACACAGCTGGGCACAACGATGGGCAGGGAGACCGAAGCCCACCTGCTGCAGGTGCTAGAACATTAGGCCTCACACATATGGCTCCTGACGAGGACGGCCATACCTATTCATATATTTATGTTCTAACTGGTAGTTGCCATCAGACTCTCGATTCTCATGACCAAGCCCCATCTAGAGACAATATAACTACAAACAGAAGCATACGAAGACAGATTAACTCTGTACGCAGAACCGTCGCGGCTGCAAAGAAGTCAAAACCCCAGCGGTTATGCTAACTAATACAGTAACAAACAGCTCAACAAGAGCAAATGCACAAGTCAACATCTCTGAACTGATATACACTACTTTAACATCAACTACAGTCAATGATGACCCTCGAACATACGATGAGGCCATGACAGGGCTACTAAGACGAATGGGAAGCAGCAATCTTAGATGAAGCCAACTCAATCCGACCAAACGAGACCGTTTAAATAATCAATGATCCACATCTCAATCGCAACAATCCAACCCAATCAAGCCAATTGGCTCGAAATGGGTTTTAAGACAAACGAATCCCCAATGGATCGAACGCTACAAAGCCAGACTAGTGATCAAAGGCTACGAACAAACAGACTATGGTAAGACATATGCTCCTGTTGGCAAATTACGACTATCAGACTCTATTAAGCCTTGCTGCATGAGAGGGCTGGATATCGACCACTTGACGTCGTCACCGCGTTCCTAAACCCCGAAGTCGACGATGACACACTCCACATGGAGTCCCAGAAGGATGGCCTAGCAGGCAGGATCGTACATCCAAACAAGGCTCTCTATGGATACAAACAAGCACCACGACTATGGTACTGACATATAAACTTTTCTACACTCCTTGATTTCATCCAATCAGAAACTGCTCCCAACCTTTACATACGCAATGTCGGCGATCTTCTCCTGCTCCTTTATGCTGACGACATGCTATTAGCCTATGCACCAGCTGCAGCAAAAGAGGCCGAAATGATCATGGCAAAGCTCGCAGAGTCTAGAAGATCACCAACCTCGGACCAGCTGGCCAGTTCCTCGGCACGAAATCCTCAAGAAAACGGCTCGATTAGCCTTTGCCAAAAGATCTTCATTGATTCGATTCTGAAACGATTTCACATGACCAATCCACAACGCCTTAACTCCACTCACGTAAAGTCAATTAGACTTCGCTGAGCCAGACAAGGGGAATTCGACCCCAGTGGAATATCAAGCAATTGTCGGCTCTCTAATGTACATCGCTCTAGCCACCAGACCAGATATATCATTTGCAGTGGCAGCACTCAGCTGATCAACTCCAAGCCGTACACAACTCACCTGCAGCTGCCACAAGAGTTTAACGATCTCTCAAAGCCATCAAGAACTACCGACTCCACTATAGCGGGCAAACTCGCTTATTGGATACGCCGACTCCAAATGGGCTTCTGATAGTGCCGATCAAAATCACAAGGTGGACATGTTTTATTTCGAAATGGCCCGATTTCATGGCAATCCCGGAAGCAGGATATTGTGGCTACCTCCACGCTTGAAGCCGAGTACGTTGCATGTTCGGAAGCCTCCAGAGAGGCCGATGGCTGCTGCAGCTATACAAAGACCTCGGCAAAAACCTGAACCGCTTCCGATTAGATGTGATTCACAGGAGCACTTTCCCACATCACCGAAGGAACAGTCAAGGCTAGAACCAAACACATTGACTCTCTACCACAACAGACCGCCACCTACACGAATGTGGCATTGTCAATTACTCCTGGATTTCGACCAATGACAACACTGCAGATATCTTCACGAAGGCACTACCAAGGCAAAAACACGAAAAATTCACCAAGGCTATGGGATTACGGTAATCCACGACGAGAGTGGTTTTGAGGTTACTTAAGGTTGACCAAGGAACTCGATTTAAGGTTAAATTTAAGGTTCTTTACTTTGTTTTTCATACTTGGGTTTCTTTCTTTGTTCCTTTGGATGGCAGTCCCTTATCAGGCTACGGTTGTACTCTTTCCCTGCCTACCGCAGTCACTATTCAGGAGGAGGGTTTCAATGAGGCACCAAGGATATCATTGGTCTTCCTACGAACTGTAGGAAGAGGGGGAAGTGTTGCATGTATACTTAGAAGATCAGCCTCCGTAGGGCCTGCTACAGATATACTTAGATAGCCAGCCTTTGTAAGGCTTATGGATACGGGCTGACAATACGGGCTGACAAAGTGGGCTGGTGATACCATCTGACAAGGCTCAGCCGTATCCATAGATGGATGGAGCGTACGCACCTGCTCTTGGAAGTACTGTATATATATATGGCCTTTTGGCCTCGTAGATAAGTCAATCAAGCATCATTCGAACACACAAAGTAACACAGGCCGGCCAGGCTTAAGCCCGAAAAGCCCGCGCTAAGGGCGGCCGGCCGGGCTTTATATAAAGCCTTCGGGCAGGGCTTCAAGATGTCAGGCCCGGCCCGGCCCGGCCCGTTTTGAACACTGCCTAGGACAGGGACGGGTCGGCAAAATGCGTCCGTCCTAGGGCAGGACGGAAACGGCGCTGTCTTTTTGGAGCAGGACGGTGACGGACGGTTAGCACGGCCGATGACGGAGTTTTCACCGTCCCCAGCCGTCGACTACCGACATCCATGGATGTTGATTTCTCAGTATACATAAAAGATAATCTCATCGAAACATCCATTTGTAACCCTTGTCCCATGCAATTAGGACTCAATTATCAACCATCATTGTAAATTATCTAAATATATTTTGTAACCGCCCAATGACGGTAGGGGACGGTGGATATCGGCCGGGGACGGCGAAAACACTGTCATCGGCAGACAACGGCCGTCCAGCCGTCATTCATATGCTAGGACGGGACGGACGGTTTTGGCGCCGTCCCGTCCGTCCTGGCAAGATCTCGGACGGCACTGCCGTCCCCAGCCGTCGGACGGGACGGTTGAGATCACTGCAGGCAGGTGGAACATCTGTCGTTGGTGGTGGTGGTGGTCAATTTGATTCCAGAGTCAGGGTCCTTGGGCAACTTCTTGACCGCATCAAACTGATATGGCCCAATCGTTGGTGTAGTTGCATTAGGGAACTAGCGGAGGATTTTGGAGTGTGCTGGGCTGGTGGATCTCGTGGGGCAGGCAAGGCTGTAGCCAGTGCAGCCTGGGCATGGACAAGAGGGTTGATTTTCATCTGGAGGACATAAGAGTGCCCCCAGAGCGTGGCTGTTGCAACGATGTCCGATCCAGTCAGTATGTGCATAGCATGGTCAGGCCTTTCGATGGAACCTGCAGATTGGGAGGATAATGGCAGGTTGACGGCCAACATTCCGTCCGTCTTGAGTAACGACGGGACGGACGGCCTTGGCGCCGTCCCGTCCGTCCTGGAGGAATCACAGACGGGACGGTTGAGAACACTGTCCAGAGCTGGAGGGGAATAGTACGAATCAACTTGGGCCATCCAGGCAATAGCCCTCCTTGCATTGGCAGATCCTAAGCCACCATTCCTTCCATCTTTTTCCTCCTTGGCTATTCGCTTCCTGCAGTCCTTTGCCCAATGTCCCTTTCCATGGCAATATCTGCAGCTCTTCTTGGAGCAGTCCCCAACATGCTTTCGTTGGGAGCTCTTCAAACGCTGAAATCGTCCCTGCGCAGCATAGAAGGCCACTCTTCCATTCTTGGAGGAGGATGACTTGCCTCCCATAAGCTTCTCACGTTCCAGAATCAATCCGGAGCGTACCTCTTCGAAGGTAAGGCATTCCGCATTAGTGATAATCGTTCTGAAAGGGTGATATCCGAGCGGCAGACTGTTCAAAAGGAGGAACTGCTTGTCCTCATCTTCGCATGCTGTGCATCCAGTACTGAGGAGTTGGTTCAAAATCTTCTACAACTTGGAGATGAATTCAGACATTTCTTCCCCTTGATAGAGAACCTTCGAAAGCTCACTACGCAGGTGCCAAATCCTTTGCTTGCCCTTTCCCTGGTAACGTTTGTTAAGCATTTTCCAAACAGTAGCTGGGTTCCTTTCGTTGGCATACGTTTCGCGGTGGTTGGCATCCTGGGAGGTCTCGAACCTTCGTGGCCTTGGTGCCCCAAGCCAGTTGACTGTCAAGCACTTTGGAATCGATAGCTGGCTCGGAGGGAGAGGAGCTGATGCTGGAAGGGCTGGAGGAGGAGGCAGAACCTGTGGAGGGATCAGATGTAGGCTGATCGTTTTCAGTGGACGAAGTTGGGCGAGGTTCCTGGCCTTTGATCAGAGACAATCTATCTTTCTCAGAGAAGATGTTGATTGCTGCTAGGAGCCACTCTCTGAAATCCGAGTGGGAAATGAGGGGCTTAATAAAGCCATACGAGGCCAGGGCGGAGAGTTCGGAACTCATGGTATATAAACTTGAAGAAGTAAAACTGAGAGTGCTGAAGGGAGCAGAGCAGTGAACACTGAGAGTGCAGAAGCGAGCAGAGGAGCAAAGACTATGATTGCCGGTTTCCGTTTGTCGATTACTACTGCGGTTGTTGACTTATTTCGCCGTTTCCGTTTTGCCAAGACTTTTGTGATGCTTGAGGTATTCCTTACATGGCATATGTGGATGTGGGTTTTAGTCAGACTTGGATGCGCAACCGCGCGTAATTGTGAGGTTAACAAATTAAAGACTACCGGTTTGTTTCGGCAACTCCAGACCCATGTTACTTATCCGTTTGGCGAATCCTGCGTTCCAACCCAATTTGACCATCCGCCCCAGTGTGGTCAAGCGTTTAATCCAAATGGGTTGACTTTGGCCAAGACCGTCACTATTATTCTTTGCTCCTAAATGGTTCAGCTTGACTGAGGGCTAGTGGACGCGATGGGGGGGGCCGACGGAAACGACCGAAAGAAAGCCCGAAAACCGACAGAAGGCTAGGGAAGGCGAGGAGAGGAAGGTCGGAACGGGCAAAAGGACTAGTGGAGCCGATGGCGGCCAACCTTGAGTTTGAGGTAAAAGTTTGAGTTTGAGTTAAAAGTTAGAATTTGAGTTAAAAGTTAGAGTTTGAGTTTGAGTTCGGGCTAGGGAGCCCGCACCCGAGCAGAGGAAGTCGGGGGCGAAGGAAAAGGAGTATATAGGGAGGGAGCAGAGCGGCAGTGGGCAGGCAAGCAGCGGCTTCAGCATCAACCCGCCCACCCGCACCAGTGTCTTGGTTTTATTGGTACCGACTCTACACCCAGTAAAAGCTTTCGGCCCGGAACGGGAGAGTCCAGGAGGAGTGGCGGCCGCACCGGCGGCCTCCACGCCCCCGAAAACGGCAACCTTGTTTTCACTTCGTTTTCAGTTTCGTTTTGCCTTGCTTTCGTGCGCGTTTTTGGTTGTTCAAGCGATTCTGTATATGGCAATCAATGGAGACGGCTGTCGGAGGGATGAGCGAGCCCACTAGTCTCAGGCTGCACTATGTGTCAAGGAGATAATCCTTGGTGTTTTCCAAACTCGGCGGGGCTGCCGCGGTTTTGGCTTTTGATATTTGGCATCATCAGTGCGGTGACACCACGGTATTGTCACTATCGATAGCAAAGCTTCGAAACAGCGAATGGTTGGGAAATTTCCGTGTCACCCTCCAGATATCATTAACTAAACCAGTTAGCTAGGACGTCACACCCACTAACAAGGATGTCACAACCCGCCGGTTCTTAGCAAAGGAATTTGTTATTTATTGATAGTGGTAGAAAACATATATATATACCGGTGAGAGAACAACTTTTCCTGGGGATAATTCCATGTTAGCATGGCTGGTGCTTTGGACACTGGCCTGTGCTTAGGACGCTGCTATGCTACGACAAACACAAGATGTTCCCTGAGGAACCGGAACGAGGGAAAGAAACGCTTATTAGAACACGGTAGGTGTGCTTGCACAGAGTGGGTGGAAACGGGGGGAGATGATTATAGCTACCTAGAGAGGTAGATTTAGGTATATAGCAGACTTCGAGGGAATTCCCCCCCCAGCGCAAAAACCAAAGACATATCCATCGAGCTTGAATTCTTACCATGCGAAGGAAGTGCGAGATACTTGGTAGTCGAGCAGAAGTGGATTCCTGTGCTACAAAAGCAATAACCGCTGCCACACTAACCATTCTAATACCCCATCTGCGACACCGGCTGCTGTGGAGAGGGAAAAGCTGCACTATGATGAGCACTGTTGTCGTATACAACTGCTGGAGATATAGCCTCCTTTGTCTGGAATGATGTTATACCTTGCCGTGCCCCCTGGTCGGACCTTTGGTGCCTGGACCAAACTGCCATTATTGCCACGACACTGAGTGCAATAACAACAATAGAGCCTATTACTATGCCCGCAATACCACCGACAGGTATAATCTTACTTTTCCCAGTCAGTGACGAAGGGGATTGTATTGAAGATGTGGTTCTCGGCGGAGGGCTCGGGGTGACCGTCGTCGAGGGAGTATCCTTGCTGGTCACCGCGCTCAAGGTTTCACTTGGCATTGGACCCTTTGCTGGGTTCGTCTCGGTTGCGTATAGCTTCCAGGAAGAGTTGCGGCTGGTGGAGCGTACTGCTGAACCTGACCCACAGGCCATGTAAAGGAATGTACCCAGCCCCCAACCGTACTGAAAATATATCGAGGAACAATAGGGCTGCGTCGACCCACTTTGACATGTCAGTAATATTCAGTATTGGTATGAGGCAAGCGAACCAAAGCCATGATCCATCAACCATCGAGTATGAAGCCACTGAGGTCAAACGGTGGCTACTGTACTCCACGCATACGGTTCCCGGTTCACACTGGGCCGAACTATTAAACAAATTTAGTAGTACACCGTGCTAGACAACTGAATAACATACATTGCACAACACACGCCTGTCGCAGTACTGGCTCTTAATCCGTCACTTGCAAAAACGGTACAGGTGCCATCCGACAAGCACACCCCAACGTTGCAGGTTAACGGATCGTTCCAGCCCAGGGAATCAGATGCCTGCCTTTTCAACTGTTTTCGGAGTTCCGGTATTGGAGTCGGCTGCATATCTATGATACTCCGAAAGTCGGAGGGTACAGTCGAGGTCGCAATTCGTGGGTATGAGCTGGGAGATGGCATATCTTGTGGCGCCGCCCGCACGATTACGGCAAGAACAGCACCAATGAGTACTCGATGTGGATGGAATTTCATAGTGTTGCAGTCATCAACTCATAGTGCAGTAGCGTCCTTATAAGTTACAGTTCACACCACCCACATGGAAAGAATCTTTCTGCAGCCTCACATGCGCAAAAATAGAACCACATGCACACATAGAATTATGATACTCCAGCTAAGGGAATTTGTATGCATATTGACTGCATAGCAGTGGCTGAAGAATAAGATATATACACGTTGCTTGTTTTTCATCCTACCCCCAGGAGAAGCCCCTGAGAAACATAGGACCCTCTATCGGTAATCTGGTATGAGAACGTGCGTATCAGCTAACAGTGACTTCATGTTGTGTAATTTTATTGATGGGTGGGGGCTGTCATTGCACGGATTGACGAAACGCATAGGTGCGTAATCAACGCACGGTAGATACTCGATAAAAAGAAAAGTTTTGAGATGCATGAGTTTGGAGAAGCAATAGCATAAGCATCTTTCGCCGGTATCGGTCATGCGGGAGAAGAGTGCTTCAAAAATGCACATGCTGTTGCTTCTCCAAATCCCGGCAACGAGTACACGTTTGCTATTTTCCTCTTGCAAGAAAAGCAAATAATGACATCTGCATCTCGGAATTTTTCCGAGTATAACGATTAACCATCGAGTAGTTGATTGGGGTCCCACGGGAGGCGCCGAAATTTCGCTTCTCCAAATACCCGGAGCAGCCAGCTTCGCGAGAGCTGGAGATCATTTAGCTATCCATACGGCAGATTCCGCGCCCTAACCTGCTAGTTAGCTCGTTGCAACCCGCCGACCGACATATTTGGGGCCACATTTTTGTTTTTTGTTTTAATCATATTGTTTTCACTCTAAAAGACTATTATAATGACCGACTCTCCTCCGCCTCTGGGCGCATAACTGCTGGCTAAACGGCGAAGCTCCCCACCCACTATCCAATACAAAAACGAAAGTTTTCACCCTCTCCCCACTTCCACGTTAATTAACCCACCGTACCATATTCTCATCCTCCCCCAAAAATGTAACTGTTCAGATCCAGCACCACATTTGCATGGAGCGCAAGGTCTCATTGATATTATCGCAGTGGAATACCCCAACCGTCCTACACTGGAATCGACGAATCTTTCAAATTCTTTGGCGGAGTACTCTACTCCATTATCCAAACAAAGGGGCTTAATTTTGACCCCATGCATAACTCCACTCTGGGTAAAGAACTTTTTCACAGCCTCAAAGGCATCATTCTTTCTCAATGATTCCACCAGTCCGGACGATCTCGGTCTGGGGTAGGGCTCGGTCCGGTCTAGACCGGGATTGGACTGGTTCCAACTGATCTGAACTGGACTGCAACCCCATTTGTTGCAGTACTGGTCCGGTCTGAGGTAGGGCTCGGTCCGGGATCGGATCTGTCCGGACTGGTCCACCCCCGGACTACTGGAATCATTGTTCTTTCTTTTGTTAGGTTCGAGTTCGGTCCACCATGTTGCATCGTCTGTGAAGGTAATGAAATACTTTGCTCTTCCTAATGAAAAAGGAATCATCGGTCCATAAATATCAATGTGGATTCTATGAAGAGTAGCTGAGGATCGGTGGGCTGGCTCAGAAGAGGGATGGCAGGTCTGTGTCTCCATCAGACAGGCGGAACATCATTTGTTGGTGGTGGTGGTGGCGGTCAATTTGATTCCAGAGTCACGGTTCTTGGCCAACTTCTTGACCGCATCAAAACTGATATGGCCCAATCGTTGGTGCCATTGCATCAGTGAACCAGCGGAGGATTTTGGAGTGTGCTGGGCTGGTGGATGTTGGAACGTGTCAATCCACACTCATCAAGGGCCGGTGGTGCAATGGTAGTGCATCCTTCTAGTATTGGAAAGGTTCTTGGTTCGTGGTTTCAATAGTGGATCTCGTGGAGCAGGTGATGCTGTAGCCAGTGCAGCCTGGGTGTGGACAAGAGGGTTGATTTTCATTATGAAAATCAACTCTCTTTATGTCCTCCATATGAAAATTTCATATGGAGGACATAAGAGTGTCCCAAGAGCGTGGCTGTTGCAATGATGTCTGATCTAGTAAGTATGTGCATAATATGGTCAGGCCTTTCGAAGGAACATGCAGATTGGGAGGATAATGGCCGGTTGAAGATAATTTGACAACCAGTCTGATACACCAGACGAAGAGAGAGGAGGGAACGGAACCCTAAAGACAGGATATGAAGCACATCATGAAGCGTGATGTCTCCACAAGCGAGAGGGAGTATAACATCACCAACATCTGCCGCTTTCACTATACTATTGTTTGCCAAGGTGACTGTAGTCCAATCATCTTAGTAAGTACTGAAGTACCCACGAGTGGCAGTCATGTGTTGTGAGACACCACTGTCAATAATCCAGCAATCCAGAGCTGGGAGGGAATAGTATGAATCAACTTAGGCCCTCCAGACTGCACGTAATTGTGAAAATAAAAAATTCAAGACTACCTGTTTGTTTTGCTTTAATCACATTGCATTCACTCTATCTAGAGAATAGCAGTGCCTTATTCCCCTCCCCTCCGAATGGCTGGCTAGGTAGGGAAGCTCCCTCCTCTTACTATTCTTCCCCTTAACAAACAAAACGAAACAGAACTAAACGAAACCGAATGAATAGTAGCCCACAAAACAAAAGAAAAGAAAAGAACGACTCTAAAATACACCCTGCCCAGCGGCCTGGGAACTTCCTGACCTTTGTGGCCGCAAGAAAGTCCATCCCCACTTGATCACGCATCTCCATGAAGAACAGTTAAGACTACCGGTACCGTTCCACCTCTCCACAACATCTCCGCAAAAGTCCCTTGTATACCTGACAATTCCGCTCTACTTCTCCTTCTCTTCATTATTTGGAACCATTCACCGCACATACTGCAATCATAAGCTACGCTATAGTAAGCCCCTACAACTCCACTCGGACCTAGATGCAACTGCAGTTGACTCACCACTATAAAGCCTACAAAGAACAGTGTCCAAAATAAGACCTTGAGACAATCCCACCACGTCATGGGTAACTTCGCATCTATATCATATTGCCTAGCCAGCACAAACGTGAACGGCAACACACTAGGGCTGGCTGATACGCACAGTAGCTCCCCCGGGGGCGGAACAGACACATTGTGCTTTGCGATCTCGACCGTGACATTACTGAGGCAAAATGTGCCCTTGGTGCGCAGGGTGTTATTACGGAGCAAATGTACGTATTGCCGCCTTACGCCTCCGGGTATGGTAACTTTTGGCAGGGGCAGATCTGGATTCAAGGAAGTCGTTGTAAACACATGTATGTACCTGCAGATAGGCGAGAATGCATACCTCTACTGGCGAAGCTCCATGCCATATAACTTAGGTAAGTAGCGTTGCCGGAAGAAATCTGCGAAGCATCTATGCACGCCTTAATAAATTCACCTTCCGTGACGTGAAGTGCTATTCCGGAGCTGAGAAGGATAAACCGGTGGCTAGAGCTTGTGCTGGCCTCGAGGTCGATGTGGTATGCTGGGGGAAGATCGGTGAGTATGGTATACGTTGAGAATTTCGGCTCCTTCGCAAGCACGGCGGGGGTGAGGGCTGAAATCATCGTGAGGTAATGGGGCACCGTCAGGCCATGTGGGGTTTCACTCTGGGCAGGAGATTAAAGAAAGGGCAGTCCCATCGTCCTAGCTATGGGGAATGTACACATAATAAATGCGGGAGCGGGATCGGGATACGATGTGGTTAAAAAGCAACAACGTTGTGAATTGCTAGCTCACGGTGCGATCGCCTCCTTTGTTGTATTTGAGTACAACATCGTGGATTCTCAGACAAGCGAAAATGCGCATGTAATCTCTTATTGCAACAACCCTCTGCTGCATTGCTTGGCAACGCGATGCGGTGATGTTCCACTTGAGTAGTTGGTGGTAATGTCGGATTGTCTTATCCCATTAGTGCCGAGCTGACTCGAGATTCCAGGAGACAAGACGCGTGAGATTTGTATTTCTAAAGAGCAATTTATCGTGCATATTATTTCGTTCCCCCGTGCCCAGTCTGTGGATCAAGTAGCGTGTTGCGAAATTTATCGCGCACGAGAGGTATAGTCACAATACATCCTGCTGCACCGAACTCTTAGAGCACAAGGTCAAATGCATGGGTGGCAGGACGGCTCAAACTAGTGTTCAAAACAGTCCCAAATCGTTGGTTCGGTTTCTTGGCGACGGTGCACCCCGTTCATGCCAAGCAAATAACCGAAACGTGGGAAGCAAACTATCAGCCCGTTTCTCGTCCCAGTATACTTATACTACAATGTAAACTTAGAAGAAGCGGTGTAGTGTGAACCCGTTTCAATACCGCTCACAATTCACGTCTATAAATTCGTCTACAAACAGTAAAATTCGAGGTGCTTGCGTCGCAAGAGTTGGTAAATTGTAACAATTCTTTAGCGGATATGTTAGGATGTGGCGTGTCGATAATCAGGCGGAAGTTGGGAAATTAGGCAGGGGGTATGTTTTTATTTTTTTATGCGGCTCTTTTGCGGCTCTGCCCCGGCCCATAAGCAATCATAACTCACCCTTTCCTGTCCAATTTTAATTTCATTAGCAATGAAATTTGATATTTTTACACATCTTGTTTGCACTTGCACTCTTCATGCTCGTGATGATGTTTGCCAATACTTGTTTTAGAGGCCAGAGGTTAGTATGATGATATGCATGAGGAGATACTGCTAATATTAGAGTAAGCGAGACCTGGCTACCATGTCCAAATAGGCTACTATGTCTAAAGCTCTTCGAAAGCATTATTTTGCCTCAACATACTCTCTAATCAGTCTGCAATTGCAAAAGTTATTTGGGTATGCTTGAAGGGAATGGTGGCCAGTGAAACGATCAAGACTAGCCAAAATTATTCGCCAAGCTAACTGCCGATTGGGGTTCGGTAGCACTTGACCGTTGGTTGCACATCTGTCTTAGAACTTCAGTGGTATAGTTAGAGATAAGAGCTGAAACGAAATTGCATATTCTTTGTCACGATGCGGCAAGATCCGTTTCTTCAAAGAAACCGGTGTGTTCCCAATCCGAGAGACAATGTTCCGTAATGGAACTAACCGTACCGTGTACAAAATGCCCGGTTTATATTGGTCGCCTTCTTTGATCTAGATGAGATGGTTAGCATTCCGGAGGTCCAGCTTGGTAAAGATCCCAACTCTATCGAGCATATCCGAGATCAGTGGAAGGGGTACCATGGCTTTGTTGAGTGCTCCGTAGTTGACGCCAAGTCTTCTTAGCTCCACTTCCGAAGGTTGTAGAATGTCTATATGGTAACTTATAACCGTGTTCCTGATTGATCTCATAGTTGGGTGTGGTGGGAGTGTTTCGACCTTGACTTCACTAAACACCACCACAAAGTCTTGATACTTGTTTGGGGCAATGTAGATACAATGTCCACATCAACTCTATCGGCTCCATCTGTATGCATTAACATCAGCCTCTGCTTCCAGCACAACTCGGGTGGAGATGGGTAAGGGCCGGAAAAGAACTATTCACATATGATAGTGCCCAGCCACGCCGACCAAGCACTTCCTTCATGACAAGTTGGTAGTGGCTAATCAAGTATACCTGAGTTGGGTTCCTCTTCTGGAACTCTTTCCCGGCTCACTTCTCAAGGTCACTCAGCCGCAACTTCTATTAAAATGCATAGCGCACTAAAATTAGCGTCTTGGGCGTACCGTAGTCGAATGCATGTTATGCAAGATCTAATTAACTTTCGCTTAATTTTTTCATAGCAACACCACAACTCATTCTTGGGGCCATATAAATGTAATGAGGATTTCGGAACAGTCTAAATAAAAAATCATGCGCAATGACCTACAGCTCGTGATGAGGTACCAAATTGTGACTGGGTAGCATACAGGGTGATTATAGTCCCCTGTTCGTGGTAAGCTTGGCATTTGGCCGGATTATTCTAGGTTCTGGAAGAAATTGCAGTCAGGTTGAATCCGTAGCGCGGAACTAAACAATGCCGGTGTCATGTCACACCAAACGATTCCGTTTCAACGAACGGCCTAAATGCATATCACACAAGAAAACGATCTAGTACCCCTTAAGCCTTTTCACTCTGAATGCTCCTACCTCGTCCACTCCACCATCTCCTGATCTCACACTGTCCGTCGATATTGCTGTCATCCGCTACTGTTAACCCGCACTCGTCGTCAACTACCCAGATATCACTGTATCATAACGTTAACATTAAAGTCGATATCGCTCTCTTCTGCTGCTCTCGATTGTGCATTCCTCAGTGCTCCTTTCCACACCTCCGCCCTCGTCCATGCCTTCTCCGCACTTGTCCTGTTTCCAGACCTCTGCCCACGTTCATGCCTCCGCACATCTACGCGTTGTTTACACCGTTCCATGCCTGGCCTTCTAATGTCCCCAACATAACGCGCCTAGACACCTCTCAATTTTGAACGCCGATCTCAAGTCTAGGCGGACGCTAAAGCCACTAGCACCAGACATAAGCACTAGTTATTTTGTTAATCACAAAGTATAGAAAGAATAGCGAGTGTTGCATCACATTTATGCCGCAATTCACTTCACGATTTCATACCCTTCGACCTCCGGTGCCGGCCATCTGCCCTTGTGTCTTCACAGTCCTCAGCCCTCGTCTATTCCTCCGCCCGGGTCTCAGTCCTTGTCTAGTCCTCCGCCGTCGTATACTCCACCGTCGTCCGCTTGCAACATATCTAGTCTATGCAGGCGTTTACCGTTTGCACCGCCGTCGTGTACCCGTCCGCCCTGTCGTCCACACCCCCGCCTCCGCCATATTCACATCTGCCCTGTCCTCTAATCATCTACTCCCTCCTCCGACATCTATACTCCCGCTGCCGTCGTCTCGCCTGCCACCATCTCCTCCCTGCAATGAGGTGGCCGATTCTGACAGCAACAAGTCCAACTCCTCCGTCTGGGATCTGGCGCCGCGGGATGAAGACGATGGAGATGTTGACAGGGATGACGCTTCAACGGATTAGAGCAGTCACTTTGGTGGAGAAAGCTGAGAAGACTGACTACCGACGAGCCAGGCAATTCTATTTACCCACATTCGACGCCGCATCGACCGGCGATCGAACAGCTCGATGCTAACCAAACTACCTGATGGTTGTGGCGCAAACATATTCGGGGGACTACGCCGGGGGTGTAGTCATGAGGGAGCACCCAGCCGAGCGAAGGGGGATCATGAGGTTGCCGAACGTGCTACGGACATAGATTGGGAGGAACTTGGAGGTTTTGGGGCGTTTTTTCTCCCAGGGCTGGGGGGGGGGGGGGGGGTAAGACTTGTGGATGGAGCGGGGGGTGTAAGGAATAGTATCGGTGCATTTCATCTGTCAGCCCCTGATAATAGGCTTTACGTACCTTACTTTGAGTCGCATGTGCCCATGACAACCATCCAGCTCCTGAATGTGCGTGAGGAATTCCCAATAAACTCAGCAGCCTCCAACCCACTGGTGCCGTACTGAACCATATACACGGCGCTACTACCTGCGATTCTTGTCCGAGTCAGAGATAGACCTTGTCACTGAAGGCGCAGGCAAGATGGCGGAGGTATCCGTGCGGCATAGGCGGAGTCCGCATCTGAGTTGTGGGACGGATGGGGACGGTGAATTAACCCAAAATGGATGCCGTCATACGCCGCCATTGGGCATCGAACTGCTATAAAGTAGATTGGGAGACGGAGGTAGGGCTCGAGCAGGCTATGACGGACGTGGCGGCGTCCGTATTCGATATGAGGGCTGCGGTAGTAGTAGCAGCGGATGGAGAGGAGCAACCACCATATCAAGGGAATGTGAATATCATATCACAGAAGAAGCCGGAAGATGAGACGTCAATGATCGGCAGCAGGATGCACCTAAGTGGTGCTGCCGATTATACAATTTCTAATGTGCATAGATACGGATGTCTTCATGCAAGGTCATCACGAAGCATTCTGATTGGCGCAGAAACACGTTTCCGTTCAGGCTATTTGAGGCTCTGACGTTCGTGGCCTCTGATTGGTCTTGACGTCGTACAGACCCCATCTGCTCGACGTCACATACATCTAGCTAGCTATCGATGTCACACATCTAGCTAGCTAGCTATCTGCTCGACGTCACACTAGCTATCGACGTCACACTGGCTAGAGCCGCAACTCCACCGTCAATATCGTATACACTGTGGTGTCAGTATTGTATACTCTGCAGCATCAGATATGATCGCTGCGACCTTATTCGTGCCATCTTGTGTCTGCTAACTGACCTAGAATCGCCACTCCATCGTCACTCTCGGATACTCTGAGGCGTTGATTACGATAATTGCGACCGTATTCGTGCCATCTTTTGTCAGCTACCCTTCATTTCGTAGTTAATACTCAATCTAACTTCTTCTCAGTCGTGCCGCCATGGCGTTATTGGTTGATTTAGCTTCAGCCTAAATTTGTCAACAAGCAGTAGCGGAGTATAATCGTCACTCGCATATTGTTCGTTTAATCGCTGTTTCCGGTCCACTTTGAAATATTTTGACGTTAAGACAATATCTGCACGCGGTTAGTTATTCCTTATGGCTTTCGAACCGTGCATCATGTTAGGATCGACGTTCTTGGTTGATTTAGCTTCATCCTAAATTTGTCAACATGCAGTAGTGGAGCATAATGGTCGTGTATCGTGCGTTTAATCCCTATTCCGGCCCACATTGAAATGTTTGACGTAATGAGAATATTTGTACTTGCTTATCCCAGTTAGGTATTCCTGATGGCTCTCAAACTGTGCATCGTGTTTGTCGCAGGATCGAAGATGTCGAGTTTCGTAGTGTCGTCGGTGGCTTAACATCCTTCCTCTGGTGATTCGTTCGTTGCATTTTGGATGCAACGTGCCCATCCTCCTTCACCGTCTTTTTCTTCTAGTATGCTCTGTGCCTCCTCCTCCATTGAATATACCTTCTTCTGAGCTGCATAACCTTTATATCGACGTTGATGGTTATCTCTGTCATCTTGCAGTTTCCTCACGATTGTTGAGTTATAAACCATGTCAATACTCTCCCATATGTTTCTTTTTCGAAATACATTTGCTCTGCTTTACTAAATTTCGTTTTCACTTGCATATCCAGGTCATATCCAGCCAGCCGATAGCTAATCCATCCTGATCGTATCAAGCCAACCTGTCCAGTTCGTATTCAACCAGCCCGTCCAGATTTTGTCGAGCCAGCGGTCATCTAGCCTGTCCAGATCGTATTCAACCAGCCCGTCCAGATTTTGTCGAGCCAGCGGTCATCTAGCCTGTCCAGATCGTGTCCAGCCTGCCGCGAGCCAACTCGACTCGATTGTCTCGAGGCTTAACATCATTCGTTTGGTTCAGCATGCCCGATACCCATCCTGCTTCACCGCTTTTTCGTTGTGTATGCTCTGCGCCTCCTCCTCCACTGTACATACCTTCTTCTGCGCTTCATAACCTTTATGTCGACGTTGATGGTTACCTCTATCGTCTTTCTGATTTCTCACGATTATTGAGTTATAAAGCATGGAATTGCTTTCCAGTATGTTTCTTTTAGAACGACATTTGCTTCGCTTACATATTCAATTTATACAATGTTCTATTCTATGCAATTCGTTTCAGCTCTCATCCACAGTTTAGCGGTTTTTGATTTCTGTGCTCGACGCCTTCGTTTCATTGTTCTGATGCCTGTCCAACTGAAACTCTCACATGACACCCATTGTCTTTCCGTTTCCGTCATGTTTCATTCGCGGCCGACCATTGGTTTTCTGTTTCCGTACACAACACTATAAGAACTTGGTAAGTCCATGTCCAGGACCCAGCCAGCCCGTCGAGATCATTTCCAGCCAGCCGAGAGCTAATCCGTCTAGATCGTATCCATCCAGCCATCCCGTCGGGATCATTTCCAACCAGCCGAGAGGTAATCCATCTAGATCGTATGCACCCAGCCCGTCCAGATCGTATTCAACCAGCGCGTCAAGATCATGTCAAGCCTGCAGAGAGCCAGCCCGTCTCGATCGTCTCGAGCCAACCCAGAGCCAGCCAGCCCAAATCCACTCAATCAGCCGAGAGCCAGTCCGTCCAGATCGTGTCCTGCTGCCTGCCGTGAGTTAATCAGTCGCCTGCTTTCATAGGGAGTGAGTCTCTTGATCCACATCGATGTCGCCTGTTGCTAACAAGTGGCCGATGGCCTGCTCTGATAGCCGGGATCAACAACCGCCATCTCCTACCCGATTTCTCTCCATCACCACCATCTTCGCTCGATCAACAGCCGCCAGCTCCTATCCAGCTTCGCTCGATCACCACCATCTTTATTCGATCAACAACCGCCATCTTCTCTCAATTACTGCCATCTTCTCCCAATCAACATTCACCAGCTTCTACCCAGCTTCACTCGCTACCCACCAGCCAGCATCGCTTGACCGAAAGCCGCCATCCCCTACCAAGCTACCACCATCTTCACTCGCCAGCTCCTACCTACCTTTGCTTATCACCACCAGTCCTCTTTTCTTGAACAAAAGCCGCCAACTCCCACCCAACATCGCTCAATCACCACCAGCCAGCTTCGATCAGTCACCACCAGCCAGCTTCGCTCAATCAACAACCGCCAGCTCCTACCCAGCTTCGCTCGGTCACCTCTTGCTATCTTTGTTCAATCAACAGCCTCCAGTCAGCATCGCTCAATCAACAGCCACCATCTCCTACCCAGCATCGCTCAATTACCACCAGCTAGCTTCGTTCAATCACCGCTAGCTAGCTTCGCACAATAAGCAGCCGCCAGCTCCTACCCAGCTTCACTGGATCACCTCTTGCTATCTTTGTTCATTCAACAGCCGCCAGCTCCTGACTATCTTTGCTCAATCACCACCAGTCAGCTTCGCTCAATCAACAGCCACCATCTCCTACCAAGCTTCGCTCAATTACCACCAGCCAGCTTCGTTCAATCACCACCAGCCAGCATTGCTCAATTACCAGCCGCCAGCTGCTACCCGGCTTTACTCGATCACCACTAGCTATCTTTGTTCAATCAATAGCCGCCAGCCCATACCTAGCTTCGCTCAATCACAACCAGGCAGCTTCGCTCAATCAACAGCCGCCCCCTCCTACCTAGCTTCGCTCAATCACCACCAGCGTGCTTCGCTAA
The DNA here is from genome assembly GCA_015178995.1 of Trichophaea hybrida. Lineage (NCBI taxonomy): Eukaryota > Fungi > Ascomycota > Pezizomycetes > Pezizales > Pyronemataceae > Trichophaea > Trichophaea hybrida. The sequence goes on from WHVE01001086.1 coordinate 19,827, forward strand.
ATCAACAGCAGCCAGCTCTTACCCAGCTTCACTGGTTCACCTCTAGCTATCTTTCAATCAACAGCCACCAGCTCCTACCTAGCATCGCTCAATCACATCCAGCCAGCTTCGCTCAATCAACAACCGCCCTCTCCTATCCAGCTTCGCTCAATCACCACCAGCCAGTTTCACTCAATCAACAGCCGCCAGCTCTTCCCCAACTTCGCTCGATCAGCTCTTGCCATCTTTGCTCAATCAACAACCACCAGCTCCTACCTATCTTTGCTCAATCACCACCTGTCAGCTTCGCTCAATCAACAGCTGCCAGCTCCTACCCAGCTTTGCTCAATCACCGCATGCCAGCTTCGCTCAGTCGACAGCCGTCAGCTGCTACCCAGCTTCGTTCAATCACCACCAGCCAGCTCCTACCCAGCATCGGGAAAAGATCCCTACGTATGGGCGCATTCGTCACGCCCGGGTGAAGGTCGTGCGCCTGTAGCGTCATTTCCTGCCAGCCGAGAGCCAGTCAGGCTCTATCGCGTCCAGCGAACCGCAATGCTAGCCTGCTCGATCATCTCCAGCCAGTCGAGAGCCAGCCCGGCTTCATCATGTTCAGGCAGTCAAGAGCAAGCCCAGCTCGATCGTCTCCAGTCCGGCTATATCCAACGCGCCCTCCCCAGCTCGAAGTGCAGTTCCAAGTGCAGTTCCAAGTGCAGTTCCAAGTGAACCTCCAAGCACACCTGTTTTGAATGCTAATGCTTCCGTCCAGGTCGGTTCGATCGCATCCAACCAGCCGGGAGCCAGTCCTGCTCGATCATCTCCAGCCAGCCGAGAGCCAGCTCGGCTCGATCGCGTCCAGCCAGCCGAGATCCAGACCGGCTCGATCATCTCCCGCCTGCCAAGATCCAGCCCGACTCGATAGTGTGCAGCCAACCGTGAGCCAGCCAAGTTCAATCGTCTTCTTACAGATGAGAACCAGGCAAGTCCAACCGTTTCCACCCAGCCTGTGTCGTTCTGCTCCATCCGTACCCTAGCTCCAAATACATCTACAAATACACTTCCAAGTGATCCAAGATGTACCATGTTTTTGTATATTGTTACCAATAAATTCGTGAATCAAGTATAATAATCAATTGACTGCCCTGCTCAATCAAAGCTGTGACTGAACCAAGGCTGTAACCGTGAAACAAATACCCTCACAGATGACACTGTCTCTACCACCATGCTCCCTCGCCCTTCATGCCCTTAGATTCCCCTTTCTTGATATTAACTCCATGCCCTTACTGTGCATTCTCTGTCTGCACCATCACATTCCCGCACCCTCCATGCCCACACACTCCACGGCTTTGCTCAAAGAAATCTGCAGGGTTTGACAGAACGCGTCAGATATCCATCAATATCTCCAGGTATCTGTGGGTATTTGAAGGTGTTGTCAAGCCGCCAGAATATCTTCAGCTACCTGGGGTATCTTCAAAGACCGCCAGATATCTTAAAATACCGTCAGATACCTTCAAATACCGCCGGATATCTTCAAATACCACTGACATCGTCAAATATTACAGATATCTGCAGATGACTATTCGTGATCTGATACCTGCCGGTTTTGGAGTTTGGGACCGGGCGGCTGTGGGTATTCTTGGATTCATGCTGGGCCTGACTGGTGTCGCTGCCTCCATTTCGCATGGGCTGACCGGGCCGCATGTGAACACTGAGTGTGCGTACAGTGCCGCGTCCAGTGTTCGCAACCATCCCGTCCGTCCGGGATTGGTCAGGACGGGGACGGACGGCAAGAATCCGTCCGTCCGAGAGCAGGACGGAGACGGCGCCGTCTTTTTGAGGCTGGACGGAGAAGTCTTAGCACACATAACAAAAATGATACGAAAATAATTTCAATTACTATTCTAACCGTGATGCAAGATCTGTGAGCATCTCCTCCATCCATATCATTTCTGACTCTGTTTCTCCAAAGATTACACCCTTGGCACCCAGGATGTCATTCATTCCAATGCCTGTAGAACATTATCGGGTTTGATTGGGTTTAGTCTAGAGATATACAGTAACCGCCCGATGACGGTGGATGACGGCCGACATCCGTCCGTCTTGAGTCAGGACGGAGACGGACGGCCTTGGCGCCATCCCGTCCGTCCTGGAGAAATCTCGGACGGACGGGGCGGTTGAGAACACTGGCTGCGTCTGGATGCATATGCGGCGTACAGTGCTGCGTCTAGATGTAAATGCGGCATCTGTAAGCAAATGCTGGGTCTGTAGTGCCAGGGTATGACAAGGCTCAAGAGGTTTTGTTTGAAGCGTCCGATGCGCCCCAAGCCTGTGTAAGTCGTAAGCGCTACTTAGTTTTTTTCCCAATGAGCTTCACTCGATCACCACTAACTATCTTTGCTCAATCAACAGCCGCCATCTCCTACCCAACATCGCTCAATCACTAGTGTTAGCAACGGGTCCGGGTTACCCGGCCGCGGTCCGGTTCGGAACCGGACCCGTGGCCCCGGGTCGGTTCTGGAACCGCCAAGGAACCGAACCGCCCAATTACAAGCGGTTCCAACCCGGAACCGAACCGAAACCCGCCGGGTTTTGGCGGGTTTTACCTGCAGCAGAGCCTCATTTTTCATCGGCCCCAATAATCACAGCTTTTCTGCTCCAATTAAGTATTTGAGTTCTGATTGGATCGCGACATGTTATATACGTAGATTGTGCAGTTTTTGACTCTCTTTCACCTCCCGGTCTCCGATTTGCGATGCGATTAGTATTTGTTGAGTTGCTGTGAAATAAAGCCGAAAATGCGGCCAAAATCGACTGTTTTTCGCAGCGACTCAACGCATACTAATCGTATCGCAAATCGGAGACCTGGAGGTGAAAGAGCATCAAAAACTGCATAATCTACGTATACAACATGTCGCGATCCAATCAGAATTCAAATACTTAATTGGAGCGATAGTTTTAGAGAAAAAACCCGCCAAAACCCGGCGGGTCCGGGTCGGTTCCGGGTCGGAACCGCTTGTGATTGGGCGGTTCGGTTCCATGGGCGGTTCGGAACCGGAACCGACCCGGACCCGTAATTTGGAACCGTTGCTAACACTATCAATCACCACCAGCCAGCTTCGTTCAATCACGACCAGCCAGCTTCGCTCAATCAACAACCGCCAGCTCCTGCCCAGCTTCACTCGGTCACCTCTTGCTATCTTTGTTCAATCAACAGCCTCCACTTCCTACCTATCTTTGCTCAATCACCACCAGTCAGCTTTGCTCAATCAACAGCCACCATCTCCTACCCAGCTTCGCTCAACTACCACCAGCCAGCTTCGTTCAATCACCGCCAGCCAGCTTCGCACAATAAGCAGCCGCCAGCGCCTACCCAGCTTCACTCGATCACCTCTGGCTTTCTTTGTTCAATCAACAGCCGCCAGCTCCTACCTATCTTTACTCAATCACTGCCAGCCAGCTTTGCTCAATCAACAGCCGCTCTCTCCTACCCAGCTTCGCTCAATCACCACCCACTAGCTTTGCTCATTCAACAGCCACAAGCTCTTACCCAGCTTTGCATGATCACTGCTATCCATTATTGGTCGATCAACACCTGCAATTCTCTGCCCAGCTGCGCTCAATCACCACCAGCCAGCTTTATTCAATCAACAGTTGACACCTCCTACTCAACTTTGCTCCATCATAACCGCCAGTTCCTACCCAGCTTCGCTTGGTCACAACCAGCCATCAACAACCTCCAGCTTCTACATAGCTTTTCGTTTGATTATCCCTAGCTACCTTCTTTTGATAATCAACCAGCCAGCTGTTGAGAGTAAATCAGAAACGAAGAACGAATATACTGAATTGTCTAAAGTACAATGCGAGAGAAACAGAAAATTCTATATACGAGAGTGGGCATCATGCCCTATTGGCGCAGTGACGTCAAACTACCTGTCCTTCAACGCAAGATAGTGCTTCTATGGACATTTATTTGTGCTTCTACGATGATGGTCAACAAATTGAGGCGGCGAAGCCGCCTCCGTTGCTCGTAATGGGTTATACACACCGATGTCCTCATGCAAGGTTATCACGAAGCGTTCTGATTGGTGCAGAAACACGTTTCCGTTTAGGCTATTTGAGGCTCTCGAGTTTGTGGCGTCTGAATGGTCTTTGCGTCGTACAGACTCTATCTGCTCGATGTCACTCATCTAGCTAGGTAGCAAGAGCCTCAACTCCATCGTCACTATCGTATACTCTGTGGTGTCGAATATGATTGCTGCGACTGTAGGTTGCCTCTGATTGTTTTTCGAAGCCCCTATCTGCTTGACGTCACTCATCAAGCTAGCAAGCCACTGCATCGTCACCATCGTATACACTGTGGTCTCAAATACGATCATTGCGACTGTATGTCGCCTCTGATTGGTCTTCGTGACATAAAGTCCATATCTGCTCAATGTCACTGATCAAGCTAGGAATAGGTGCAACTCCATCGTCACTATCGCATACTCTACAGTGTCAATTACGATCGCTGCGACCATGGTCGGTTCATCATTTCTGTAATCTGTATTTCCGGTCCACTTTGAAACGTTTTGATGTTATGAAAATAGCTGCATTTGCTTATCGCGGTTAGGTATTCCTGATAGCTTTCGAACTGTACATCATGTTTGTCGCTGGATCGACGGTTTTGGTTGATTTACCTTCAGCCTGAATTTGTCAACATGCAGTAGGGGAGCATAATCGTCGCCCACCTATTGTTCGATTAATCCCTTTTCCGGCCAACATTGCAACGATTGATGTAATGAGAATATCTGCACTTGTTTAACGTATGTTACCGGGTCACCGCCCAAGATCGGGAAACCGATCACCCGGAGGTGACATTTATTAAGTCAAATGACTGCTTTTACCCACTCTCCCTGACCGTATAACTACTGGAGGTTGACTATTGACCTCTTCTCCACTGTCTCCATCCTCTATGACATCAACTAGGCATGGCCTACTTCTATCATATATAATTGAACCCTCCTCCCCCTCGCTTTTCTCATCATCCCACCCCCTCCATCTGTGATATCTTTTTCCTCATCCTCCCAATCACTAAGACAACTTGTATTCACCTTCTTGGAACCTACACCTTGCTTTTCCGCATGTTTGGACCCTTTGAGTCCCATTCCTGCTGGTGCTGCTTTAGCTGCAGCCTTCTCCTGGCGCATTTTGGTTTCGGCCGCTGTTTCTTGATCAATCCTCTCTCCCTCATCACTGAGCTGCACCACATCCTCAGCGGTATAGACACAAGCTTTATCAAGGTGGCGTCGATCTTAAGTTGCGACTGCAGTGGTATTCTTGGCCCCAGAACGCAGAAATCTCACTATTTCCTCCCCCAATTCTTTGTCTGCAAGTGCCCCCTGGGCAGACCTTCCCAGTTGACCTATGAGAGACTTGAGCTTTAGAGAACAAGGTGTTTGACTAGAAACAGGGTGTAATGCACTGCACGCTAGTCTGCTAACAGCTCTGGACTTTTGTGGAGTTTTCGTTTGAGCAGCAAATGGTGAGCTTGGCGGCATATCTGGCCAAGTACAATTCTGAGAATGGCGTTCGAAAACTTTGCGTGAGTTCAAAGGCCAGATCCCAGTAGCTTTGAATACACTGAAGATATTCTTCATCGCGAAAGACGAACTGAGTTGGAACTACACCCCTAAGTTGGAACTGCAACCGATGTTAAAATACTTTAGGACAAAGTTTGTCCTTTGGTTGCTCTAAGCGACAGCACTAGTCTGTTAGGGAATTTCTGCAATACGCCACTTTTGTATTTTAGCGAGTTGAGTCTTCTCGATGTTTACAAATTCGTCCCCTGGCATACTTTGCCCTCTGAAGTTGTGCATTGGGTCATTTGGGCGAGTTTACTGTCTACCGGTAGAAGGCCAGGATCATTCAAATATCCATCAGACACGACAAGTTGGCAGTGATAAAATGTATTGGATGGTGTTTTAGCAAGTTGAGTCTTCTCAAAGTTTACAAATTTTTCCCCCAGCATTTTTTGGAGCCCTCTGAAGTTGTGCATTGGGTCATTTGAGCGAGTGTACTGTCTACCGGTAGTAGGCCAGGCTCATTCAAATATCCATCAGGCGCTACATGTTTGCACTGATAAAATGTATTGGATGCTACAAGTTTACTCGATATATACAGCATTACCATGAAGGGTCCTCTATTTCATGGTCCACCTCAAACTCGTCTTGAGACATTCCGCTACCTTCATCAGTAGATTCGAAGATGAGCGCTGGAAGATCTGCAGGCTCCTCATTGTCTCGTGAATAGGAGGAGTTGAACATTTTGAGGTCTATGGTAGGGTTCACAAAAAAGCGTCGAGAATGTTGGATCGGGATGAGGTACATGATGCCCCAAATGCTTTTCGCAGAGACCATTACAACGTCTCTGGAGTCGGGCTGTGGGTCTTTGTGTGTCACGCAGATGAGTCCAGTGGGCTTATTGATCTTTCCACCTTCCTCGGAATGAAAGAGTCTAACAAGAGCATCCATTCTCATTCTTTCATCATCCTGAATCCGATAGATGCAAGTGATTTGTGCTGCGATGAGTGTCCCGAGGTCCGAGTGGCGGGCGGTCCATCAGGCTAGGTTAATCCATACATAGTCATTGCGAACGGAATTTCAAACAGTCTCCCCAACCGTGCATCGTATCTTGTGGACTGTGACACTCTTCCCTCTATAGGACTGAACATTGGTGATGGAGACGTCAAGAAGCCTGAACTGGTGAGCGCACCAGTCCCCAACTATCTCTGAGTTGAGATCTGTCCAGCCGAATTGTCGGTGGTAGAAGCGGAGAACATATTCTGAGAGTGGGTAGTTGTAGCCTGGTATTCTCTCTGAGCGCACAAACAATGCCCTTGGAAGGGCTGATCGGAGTGTCCGTCGCTCGAGCTCAGGAGAGTCCTGTGGGAAATATAATGGGTGGTTCTGGGGGACCGGTATTTCCTCCCGGATACACTTATTGAGTGTCATCTGATCCTTCGGATGGTATAGGCCGAGGACGGGTTGAATTTCTGGAGTGCAATGGCCTCCTTGGGCAAACTGGGTGACTGTGAGGCGGCGCATGCGAAAACAGTGGAGTCTGCTATAGTTATTGAACATCTGTTTTTCGACGCCTGAACATTTATTTGACCGTGTGAACGGATCCTTTGCCTGAGTCGGATGGTTGAACTCGGGATACTCTGTACTCTGTTGGACAAGTTCGCCAGTCCTTTACATTGCATGTTCGTAGTGGGAAAGCAGATGGATCTTCACAAAGTCGAAGTTACTTCCAGCATATATTATTTCATCCACAGCCTCTTGGATTGTCCTCCGATCTTGGTCTTTGCGTGCCTTGCACTGGGCAGGTGTCAGCATGACATTATTGGCTTGGTTGGCTTCGTTCTCCAGGCGGTGCTACTCTAGCAGTTCTTTCTGCAGTTGAGGCTTGCGGTCGTCAGCTAGTCCTTTGGTCCTCTTGGTTGTTCGGAAAGGCTGGAAAATATTTTCGTATCCATGGAACTCCTCCAGGTAGAGGCTAAGGTATTTGATAGTGGCCTGGTCGTGGGCCCGGTTTTGAGCCATTAGACCAAAACATGCCATTGCACGAACGCGTGCAATGGCCCGGTGAAAAATATGTCGGTGCCTGGGCTGAGGCTTCCAGAGCGCTGCGGTGAGAGCAGGATATATAATCTTCCCAATATTCCTCATGTCTTTCCCCTGTAATTGGGTTATCTGGCGGTAAGGTTTGGATGGGTGGCTGAATCCTGGGTATGGTGGGATTGTCTGCCAGACGAGGTCCGATTCGGTAGGACGTTGGTAGCTATGGAGAAATCCTTCGATCCATTCCATGAGGTGTTTAAATATTCCGAGGTGGATCACATGGAGGTTATCTGGTTGATGCAACTCATACAGATCAACGAAGGGAATGTCCCAGAAGACGTTCGGGGTCGGGTGAGCATTATTATCAGAGAAACATTTCTGTAATTTTATCTGTCGGTCTCGACTTTCCCGGTTGTTCGAATTTGGGATGGCATCATATTCATTCCACTTGTCCTTCAGAAGCACTGAGGTTCGAGGGACCAGTTCTGAGGGATCGATAAGGTCGCCAAGTTTGTCTATAGATACTCTGCATCTGGGGCAGCAATTAGGTTTCGTGCCAAGGAGATTGGAGTGCTCCATGTGGTCAGCGAGGAAGACACTGAGAATGGGCCTGCATTTGCGAATGTTTCTGTTGGAACAGTCCCATAGTCAGCCACTGTCTTCGCCCTCCTGGAATTGCCGGAGGGGTTCCAGTAGAATTCCCATCGTCCAGTACAGCATGTATTGGTTGATTGTGAGCAACACATTCTGTTCGGCCTTGGTGGATTTGTCGGCGCAAATTTTCGGAGGAACTGGCATCAGGGCTACAACTATATATGCAGGGTAGGTCGGTCGGTTGCAGATAGACGAGTGGATATTTCCAATGGTCAGATACACAGGCCAGGCGGTTTTATCACCGGAATGGTTCATCAACAGTGTTTCGTCCGATGCACATATGACTGGTATCACGGTATCTCCGATGGGCATCCTATCATGAGTCTCCCACCACCAGTCGGCGGAATTCATTTCGTGATAGCAACAGATTCTTTCAGTCGTGGTCTCACGGATCAGCGGATAGACTATCTGGGTCCTGTAACATCGTTGCCGAAGTAGATACTGGACGCATTCAAGTATGTCGCGATGATACAAGGTACTCCATCCATCTGCTGAATTTCCGAAGCCCTGGGCCATCCATTTATGTAGTTGTTCGTCCATTAGAGATATCAGTTGGTATAGAGACTCGCCGCAGGAAAATGAAAAGAGCTGGGGGAGCTTGCAGCCTCCCTCATTAAAGTGACAATCGATGTGCCTATTGGGTGTGCAGGAGACCACCAATCTGGCCGCCTGTTGGAAGTCGTCCGCTGACAGAAACGGATGACATGGGTTTTCAAGTAGAGGGGAGTTATCATAACCCTGAATGTCGCCATACATCCATGCGGCGCCGGGGTGCTGTTGGACAGTGTTCTGCGGTTCATTGGCAAGTTGGGTATCATTGAGTGGTGCCGCATCGTCGGAATCTTCTGGATCTGAGACATGGCCTGAAGGTAGGGGTGCAGGGATAATGTCGCATTCCAAGGGACATGAGGTCCCCAGAGGTTCGTCCTCGCTTTCCGAAGGAAGGTTCTGTAAATTTTTGTGAGACCATCGGCTATCCGGGGGTGGTGATACGTGTCTCGGAAGTGGTCGGATAATTGGGAGTCGTCGAGGGCTGGGTGGCGGTAGTTGACCTCCGTGTTGCTCATGGATATTCCGTCGGAAGTAGCCAGGTGTCACGGTGGTGTCGAGTGAGGATCGAAGAAGGAATAAGGATCGATGAAGGGGAAAGGGAATACGAAGAAAAACAGGTTTCTGTAGAAGGAATCAGTTTGTGTTGGAAGGAATCAGGTTTTGTTGATTGGAATCAGGTTTTGTTGAAAGGAATCAGGTTTTGTTGGTTGTGTTGTAAATATGGCGTGATGGTTATGGCATAGGCCGCGGGTTGAAAGGGTTGCGTACATAGTTGGGTGGAGTTAGGATGTATTTTGGAACGAGTGAGTAAAGGTGACGACGGTCGCGTTAACTGTATATAAGGATGCTGGATTTGCAGAGGATAGGTTTGTTCTTCACTCGTTCTCTAGTCTACAAAACATTCAATAGCTTCGGCACCAAACTTTGTTCACTTCTATGATTCCGGATTTCGAGTCTCTTGCTTGTTACGCAGTACCCGCGATCACTGCACCACCGTACAATACCTCTGTTTTAGTTTGGTTTTTATAACCCCTGGAACTCTGAGCCTTGAACCCTTGACAGAAGAACGAGTCTACAATCGATTCTACTGGTTATAATTTAGTATATGTGCCGCTACTTTCATCAAAGCGGTTGTTACTTTTGCCATAGACCCTGCAACTCCCATTGCTCCGTGTTTAAATCAGTTGGAAACTTCGAAAACAAGCTCACAGTACACAGCTTTTGGAGACACTCCTGCATTGTGTGCCTGTGGAAACATCGACGAGAAGGATCCACGCTGCTTTAGATGCCAGCATACGACAGCAACAAACCTCAACAATCCCGAATCAATTTCCTCGACCTAGCTGGTCGAACCCTCAACCTCTTTGAACAAGAACCCCTGAACGCCTTTGACAGCATCGACGCTATCCTCAACGAACCCGAGGAACCTTTGGAAGCATACTTCTGGGACGAACCACAAGCGGTATCTCCTTGGAATAGCTACTGGACAGAAGCAGCAAGCAACGGAGGAGGCCTCCAAATCGACGACGCAGTATTCAAAAACTTCTGGACCAAGTACTACGGTCTTCACGTCGATTGCCAAAACGAGGAACCGTGCTACTGCGAACATAACTGCGGAGGAACACATACAACAATCGGTAGAGCAGCAGAAGCTCAATTAACGACATCAGAATCTATGATCAAGGCAACACAGAAGGACATAGAAAGCCAAATCTCGTGGGCAGATTACAACGAACGAAAGGCGAATAAGGGAAAGGGAGTTGACCGCGAGTTACATCCGGCTCCTTTACCAACCCCGCTAATTATCGTAACAACACCCAGTAAACACGAGGTGTTCTTCTGGTAGATGGTCAATCCGTTTCTAGAAGCAGAAATCGAAGTAGCAGTCCAACAAATTCAAGACAATATAGACAAACTCAGAGACTGTTTAACAGAACCCGCCTCCTCACAGCCGCCACTCTACATCATCAAAATGATGTCCGGAGAACCTTCAAGACCAACTCGCGATCTCACGTTGACTGGAGCTTTACAAATAGAGCTGGAGATCGTGGCAACAAAGAACACAGAAACATGAACGAAACACAGCTCCGCAGTCACATCACGGATATCAACAAAGGGCTTACAGCAATAAGCCAATTACCACAACCAGCAGACTGAACGAATTGCTCAAGGAACAGCAATCTGTGAAGAATGCGGAAGTACGAATATCGGAATTGTTGGCAGAAGGAGAAAAAATAGTCCAGGAAAGGGACAATTTGAAACAGGAACTACTGCTCACTCAACAAGCAGCGGCCACTGCAGAAACGTCGAAGACATGCGAACATGGGGATCTGGAAGAAGAAATCCGGATTCTAAAACAGACATTGGAAGAAGCAAATCCAGACCTGGTGGAACTGAAAAGGGATCTGGAAGATGCTCAAACTCAAATGGAGATATTTAGGAACCTGGCGGAGGAAAATCGACAACAGGTAACCAGAATCCTGAAGTTGACGGAAGGAAGAGGGGGAGAAACAGGAGAAAGGACGGACAGAGAGGAGCGAGAAGAAAAAGTGAATGATATCACTAGTTTTTCAGGAGAAGATAGGAAGGAACTTCGAGGATGGAAGGTGCAGCTGGCATTAAAGATAGCCGGAAAACCGAAGGCATTCAACAACGAACAGAAGAAGTTGAGGTATGCAGTTGGATGTCTGAAAGGAGTAGCTCTGGCACAGTTAATGCCACACTGTGACGAAATCTCAGGGGAAGTCAAACTCAATACCCTGAAAGACCTAGTTGACCTGCTGGATGTAGCATTCGGAGATCAAGACAGAGCAGCAACAGCAAAGAGGGAACTCGAGAAACTCAGGCAACGAGACCGCGAATTCTCCCAGTACTACGCGGAATTCCAAAGATACGTAGTAGACACAAAATGGAACGAAGATGCACAATTGGACGCACTACGGAAAGGGCTGTCCAACGAACTCAAGGACTCCATACAGCATATCGAGGAGCCAGAAAGCATGATCGAATTCGTTAAAATGGTGTCGAAAAGGGACTCCCAGCTGAGGAGAAGAGCCGCGGAAAAGAAATCTGGAAGATGGGAAGGGTATAAAAAGTCCGATGCAACGACCAACACCACATCCGCCCCAGACGCAGCACCTGCAGGATCCGTTGCAGGATACCACGGCCCCGCTCCAATGGATCTCTCGGCAGTAAAAGGAAGAAGATTACACCTGAGGAGAGGAAAAGACGAAGGGAAGGAGGACTATGTATGTACTGTGGGGATAGCAGACATTTTGCGGCATCATGCCCAAGGAAGCTTAGGCAGCATCAGGACAAACGGAAGTGTCACCGTTTAAAAAAGCAACGAATGAAGGGGATGCAGATTCAACAACAGGGAAAGGAAAGGATGTGGAATCGGGAAAAGTTTTGTCCAGTGCAATAAGGATGGCAATTGCGCTGGAAACGAATTTCCTTTGTCAGTCAATGCTAGTTTTGGTATCTCGCAGTTTTCTATATCAAGCGCAGAAATAAAAGAATCTTCTATGGAAAGCAAACATCTCGTTGTGAAATGCTCGCTGAAAATAGAAGATAAGATCATTGATACCCACGCTTTGATAGACTGCGGAGCTACTGGAATAGCATTTATTGACAAAGATTTCGTCCGCCATCATCAGTTACAACAGAGAGAGTTAAAAGAATCAAGAGAATTGGAAGTTATAGATGGAAGGCCCATCGAATCTGGAACCATCACCACTATGGCTAAACTGGACTTGGGCATACCGGACATCAGGAGCAACTACCAGCATTCATTACGAAACTTGGACATTATCCAATCGTACTTGGACTACCATGGCTACAACTTCACGACGTTACGATCAAGTTCCATAACAAAAGAATAGGATTCGAAAGCGATTATTGTCAGAAACATTGCCAACATCATTCAAGTGTATGGGTATGGGGAAATCATATGGAAACAACGGAATCCGATGAGTCAAAGTTAGATATATGTGCTATAGCAGCAGCTCCGTTTATGAGGCG
>WHVE01001087.1:0-32485 GCA_015178995.1 Trichophaea hybrida
CTCGGGAGGAAATTCACCATCTTGGCTGCAGCTCTGTATATCCAGTCAATTGCCAAGGATGTGACAAATTCCCATGAGACATGACTACCAGTACTCTTTAACCTCTCGTTTGGCAGATGGTATCAGGCAGTCAAAACAGACTTCTCAACCCTCAGTGCTGTCCAGAACCAATGGTGCCCATACACTCACCCAAACCATGTGTCTCATTGTTTTCTCCAAATACTTAATGAATATCAGACAATTGACCGCAAGTGATAGAATCCAGTACTCTGTATCGTGCTCCCAAGTGTTCAAATGTCATTCATCGGTGCAATCAATACCATCACAAAAGGAACACCATTTTCAGTGCAGAAGATGCTGGGGACGTGACTCACACACACCTGGACTTCAGTGTAGAATATCCCAAGTGACGGTGGGACATCAACCTGATTACCCAGAATACATTCACAAGCCGGGCACAATAAAATGAGGACAACACTGTTCACCAGCGTACCAACTGGCAGTGGTCATGGGAAATCATCGATGAGATGCACTGCTTCAAACGTCCAAACTCTAAGGGTTGGTCCATTGCATCTGAAGCCCAAATTAATTTCACAGTGCAAGATTTGGCGACACGGGCCTACTACTCACTGAAGGACTGGGGAAACACAACTTGGTGGCTGTTCACAATTCCAAATACACCTGAGATTGAGTAAGCAGTAGCAGAACATGGTCCCAAGGCTATGTTGTCAGCAATCGCTGCTCTGCAAAGTGCCATCGCAAAGAAAAGTTCCTCTCAAGTTCTGCTGGAATCTGCTTCTGTGATGACCAAAATCACTCACCCATGGACAATCTATTGATGGACAGAGTTGCAGCTGGCTTCAGGTTCACCCCTGGTTTACATCACATCTGAGAATTTTCATCCAGTCGCCCTGAAGTGGTCTCAGAAAGAACAGCAGCAGCTTGATGATATTGTCAACCAACTCAAGAGGTAGATACTTGAAGGGAAGCATGGGGTAGCCTGGCAGATTCATCGCTGGCAGCTTGGTTGCTTTTCACTACTGTTGGGGTGAAAAGATAATTGTTTGGCCAATGGCAGTGGGAAGAAAGAGTGGGATGCCAACAGTTGTGTTCAGGGACCGATTGTCAGATGGCTCCAAGAATCTTTCCTCCCTGAGGTGATCAGTGGTTTGGCCACTGTTTTTGAGATTGATAACCAACCGAGTACAGGTTCGTCTGTCCTTTTACCGCTTCCTCGGAAGACTGTACTTATTTGACCTTTGCCTGGCCACATTCGCCATCCAGCATGGTGGGTTCATCACCATTGCGACCAGAACATACTGGTAATTTGTATGATCTCCAAAGATTTCACCAACAGGTGCAGCAAAGTTTAAAGCGATTTCAAGAATTGCCCCTGGTACTCCGTCTTCATTACCACCATCAAAATTGCAGGTACTGGGCTACACGTCATGGCTGCCAATCATAGGGTGATTTTTCAGAAGCCCTGGGTTCTCAACGAGCTGCTGCAAACTTTTGACAGATTGTGCTACTGGATCAGATGTGTAAGCCTGACACCTGGCTTGTCGACACTGGTCAAAATGACTTCGAGAATAGAGTAACTGCACTCCATATGGTCAATAGTCCTACTCAGCTAAACGTTTTGTATGGACTGATGAATCGTCCGACGATACTCAAGAAGGATATGTATAACATTCGCAAAACACATATCGAGGAGACTCCCATTCCGGCTTGGATGTTGTCACAATCAGAAAAGCTGCTCAGGTATTTCTAGGAGTTTTTGGGTTTGGGATTTCATTAATAGGTCGTTTAGAATGTTTTTTTGATTTGCTGGGGAGCCTTTGGGAGTATTCTTTTTGATTGAACAGAGTTCGGATGGGGGTATTTTTTTGGCTGTTATTGGGTTTCTTCTTCAAAATGGTCCAGATTTTCTGTATCTCTATTATCTCTTATGTATCACTGGGTCCAGATGTTAAAGAATTGATAGCTTGGGGTTATGGTATATATCCACTTGATATTACATGAAAAACAGAATACAGTGGTGAAGTATTACCTATGGTAGTGGTTGAGGGTAAAAGAGCCCAGTTGTCGAGCTGTCAGGTTGAACTTGCTTGCCCAAAAGCAGAAATAGAAAGCGAAGGCAGTTTGATTCGGACTCAAAATAGCAATACATTGAATCCTTATTTCCCATGCTATCTCGAGTGCATCTACCACATACCAATCGTACACTTTGCCAGTTCTTTCAGCTTTCACAGCGGTACTATCAATGTTTCCTATGTGCACTCAGCCTGCCCAAGCTTTGATGACAGACTGAGCTCCAGCTCAAGGCTTCCAGAGTATGCAAAGATCAAGTGAGAATCGATGCTTAGGTTCGACATCATATTAGCTGATAGTTACTTTATTCTTCCGAATGGCAGTTTGGTGCACCCTAGAGTATCCCCCAGGGAACCGCCAACAGTACATGATGTTTTTGTCCCTTCTGCTCTATTCCATCTCTCACCTTTGTATCATTTGTGCACACCAACCACTTAACCTGCCTGCCTGCCATTTGAATCATCACAGCTCCACCTGGAATGAAACCCCTATTTCATCAACCATTCAGTGAATGCTTTCGCCCACTGGATCGTGTCCGCAGGTGAACTGACTGTATCTGGATAGACATGATTCTCACTACAGAAGATACCATGTACATTCAGCTTGAGATTGCATATAGCTGCGGTGCAGTACTGCATATGTTCAATCACTGTGGGTTTTCAATTTTGAGCAATGGAAACTGCCCAAGGGGTGCATCTTGGATTTCTATACTCTCCCACAACACGGAATACAACTTTGCCCAGCACGATTACAGTGGTAATATGATCCTGAAGCAGTATTACCTGCAGATTGATAGTCAAGATTATTGACTGCTACCTAGAATAATTCATTCTGGTTCACCTATCAGTGCTCTGGATGGTCGATTGGAGCCTGCCGACTTTGTGCTACTCTTGCTCAAACATGTCGAGCTACTGGTGACTAAGCTTGCACCTGTACTTGACATTCAATGAAAACGAAAACTGAAGTGTCAATCGTTTGAGTGATGTGATTCTTATGGCAGTCTATTAGACACATTCGAGAACGAGTGGAGGCAAGAGATTTCCTGAAGCAATGTTGAAGCCAAAATGGAATGTGAAGCACCAATATCTCAATGGTAAGAACACCAGTAGCTTTTACCTATCAAAACCAATTCGCATGGTTGATCGGCTATGATATCACACAATATCGCAGATATGAGCAGCTCAGGCATTCCTCAAAACTCTGATGCCAAGCATGGGCTCAACTACGTCTGAGTCTGAATCTAGCCACCTCTCAATGCTAAGCAGTCTTTAAGCCTCAATACCCATGTATCGAACTAACAGATCCCGGAACTCAGTGCGCGGATTAGCAGCTCAGGTGCTCCTGAAATTGAGTGGGAATGAACAGGTTGTTCTTTTCAATGCGAACCACTGTATTACATCCAGTTTCCAATAAGAAAGAAGAGGTTCTCCAGGTGCACCTGAGCTTTATTTAGACCTCTTCTTCTCAAATCACATTTAGATATATTTTCATCACCTATAGCCTCGCAACATCCTAACCTGACCGCTTCTCAAGTGCGAGATTTTGAGCGCTCAGCAAAGATGGCCAGTCAAAAAGCATATCTATACATTCCCAGACATATAAGGCCAGAAAAATCCCTGATGTGTATCAATCAAACTTTTGGGGCCACCAAAATGAACTGGACGATGTCAAAGAAGACAATAATGAACACGAAGAGCATGAAAACTATCACACCACTGGTTCAAACTATGATGATGATGGGCTACTGTCAACTCATGAATAGAATAGACTCAATCTCAACACAGGTTCAAATGTCCTAAAAAGGGCTTCCTCAGATACCGTCCAGGTGACAGACCGACTCCAAAGAAAGAAATCTGAATCCAACCTCAGGAGCACCAATGGAGACAGTTTGCGGTTCTTGACACACTAACAATCACCTCACGGAAATCCGCCTTGATCTGCTAGACAAGATATGATGTTTTTTGTTCCAGTAAACAATGGCAGACTGGGGCCTGCAAGGAGTTGGGATTCCTCAGCTGCCCCCCCAGCTATTGAAAGTGTGTCAGAGACAAAGAGCAACAAGGAAAGCAAGGTGCTACTCCATAACATAGCAGCTTTTGATTTAGCAAAGAACTTCTTGATATCTGTTCTGTATACTGAAAACCCCTGGCCAGCCTCACAAGATGACAAATTGAACATTTGTGAAATGTCATGGGATGAAGTCCTTGACGCCATGAGCATCCAGCTGCATGCTGTTGACATACACGATGGCATGCAATACGTGTGGGAGCACACTGGGCGACCCAGTTAGCACACTGATCCCCGGATACGTAGAATTGTGAGTCTCCGAAGTATTCTCTGTTTCAAAGTTTGATAATACTAATTTTCAATGCAATACAGTTGCAGGGAAAAATCAGTGGTATACGAGGTCGACTAGTCGCTACAGCAAGGCATATGGTGACTTCACTGTACTTATTAAAGATAGAAGAGAAGCTTCTATGTCTACAGCAGGTTGCTGCATTGTTGAATCCTGACTCTGGGATTGGGAAATAGGAAAATCTTCCAAATGATACAAAGAAAGTCTTGTGGTTTGCGAGAAGGAAGTCCACCACACTGATCTTTGCTTACTTCTTCGTTTGCAATACCTACCTTGGCAGAAAACAGTATTGCAACAAATTTTGGGACAAGCAAGTGACTCCCAAATTGATGTGCTTGGCTGCAACTGTACTCAACTACACATTGAGAGACTATGCCACAGAAATGAAGAGCAAACCCTCTCAGGACTTCTGAAGAGAGATATTCAGCCATCAGTATGCCCCCTTGATTCTATAATCAACAGCAACTGATATTTGATATAGCCTTGTACGAGAGATGCCGGAGACACTGGAATGCCATTGGTCCTTGATGCCAGGCAGTCAAAATTGAGCATATAGAAAGCTATATGGACACAAGAATTGCCAGCTCTGCTGAGCACTCTACTAATTATATAGTACCTGATGCAACAGAAGAGGAAATGGAGGACCAGAGAGCTATGTTCAAGTGAAAGTCTGTTACTTGGAGTTTGTGTTTCTTGGGGGTTGTGTTTCTTGGAGATTGTGTTTTTCAGGGGTTGTATGTCTCAGTGGTTGTATTTCATTTGTCAAGGTCGTATCAAGGTGCAGCTGGGGCACAGCATGAATATATATCATTTTAGATGATAGCGGCAGGCTGCAGTGGATTAATACCAAAGATGTATGTGATGCTATAGACACATCTGAAAATGGATGACACACTATGATTCCATCTGGAAATGAAGAAATGGATTCAGGTGCTCCTGAATAATCCTAGAACGTAGTGGAGCTCTACAGGGAGTGTCACAGTGGCCACAGGGAACATTGCTGCAATTCGCAAATCTCTCGCAGCACCCTTGGAGGTATCAAATGTGGCTATGGTGTACACTATTGCAATACAGAAAGATTCCTGATTACCATTAGAGGTATCAAAAGTGGCTACGGAGTATACTATTGCCATATAGAAATCTTCTGGAGCACCCTCACAGGCATCGGAAGTGGCTATGCAGTATACTAGTGCAACACAGAAATCTCCCTGAGCAGCTTCAAGGCTTCCAGGTGAACAAGACTGTGTGCTGGGGCTGCATTTGCTGGCCCCAGAGGACTCCCGGAGAATCGGCAGAATGTGTCATTCAATATCAATCACCACAATCTCTGGAGGGTCCTGAGATTTGCGGAACTAGACAATTGACTTTGATGATAATGTACAAATGGAGTCGTATATAATGCCAATTGGCAGTGAGTATTATGGAGTGTCTGGTAGATATGTGGAGCAGAGCACATGAAGGAGCAAGTTTGTAGACCTCCCAGAAAGTGGTAAAAATGCTGTGAGATGCTTCTGTACAATTGTGGAATGTTTACAGGTATACTGGGAGCTGCCTGGGACGTGTTGGAGCATAGTAAAATTATACGGAATTATTAGGCAGCCTTCCAAGCCCCAAGCATGATCCCGGAAGGTGGGTGCCATGCCAGTGATGAAATTGCATTTTCCTGATGATCATTCAATAGTTCACGAGACTTCCGGATCTCATATTGGCTGCTCCAGAACCATATACAGACACATCGGGAGGTATCAGAATTGTGTAATGGTGCTCCAAGGAGATCAAAAACCTTGTACTGGCACTCCCAGAGGCTCCAGATATTTATACCAGTGCTTTCGAAGGTTACAAAACCTTATACCAATACTTGTGAAGTATCCAAAATGTTGCACCAGAACTTCAAGAGGCTCCCAAACTTTGTACTGCAGTGTCCGGATACTTCCAAACCTTTCACCAGTATTTCCAAAGGCTTCAGAACAATCTATCAACTTCCCTAGAGGCTCCAGGATTGCCCTCTCATGCTCCAGAAGCCCCTGAAATCTTGCACTTACTCTGAACTATTGTGAACTGTTCTAACAACCCTCAAAGTCTTCTGGAATCTTCCAGAGCATGAATTACATTTTGCTGATTGATACCCTATTCTAGGGGGGTAATCAGGAGTTGGAAATCGATTCACAGTATCTAATTGTTGATAGCGATTATAGTTGTTAAGTCATTATTGAAAAATAGTTTTGCTGATATTGTTATTACTTATATGACAATGAGTTTTTTTAAATCATTTCAACAGTGTAAAATTTGCTTTATATAATGTAATAGCAATTGTGGAAACTTCTTTTCAATATGATAACTGGGCAATTTATATGAGTTATTGAACTGGGTCAACAAGGTGGAGAAAGTATAAGCCACCGAAAAATAATTCAGTAATTCTTTAAATAAGAATAAGTCAGGAAAGCCACAGTAAGTCAGCTGCAGGATATATTTAAACTGTTTTGATGTGTCTTTTTGTTGTCAAAGATATCGAATCAAGTATTAAAAAGCTGCTTTCCTGGGTTTGGACATTTGCAAAATGGCCAATATATTAGAATACTGATATGGTAATTGTTGCAAAACGAAATCAAGCTGCAATACAATTTTTTCATAATAGAAGCTATCATTCTAAGCCTTTTTTAATATCAGAATAACTTAGATCATTTCTACAAGTGTGATTCAATGAATTGTAAACCTTTACACACTGATACTGTATCCAGATTGCATATGGTGGTACTTGAGGAATTTTATTGACTTGAATATTTTCAACATATTTTACATATGGATCATATGTTTCGATGTTTGAAGTAAACATTGTAATAATATTTACAAATTTGATATTTATTTTAATTACTTTAGATTTAATATAGTGATTCTATAAGCATGTAGATAGTTAATGTATCAAAGTAATAAATAATTTAAAATACTCTTTAAATCACTGAAACAGTTGAAAAAATGGTTGAAATAATTCAACCTAGAAGACAAACCATCAATTAATAAATAACTAAACAAGTTTTTAACACATTGTAATCATAAAATCATATGATTGATTCCTTTGAGCTTGCTAGAAAATAAAAAGAAGTTGTTGGAATTATTTGTAAAGAATACAGTGAAGGATTTGTATATGGGGTTTATTTTCAGAAATCAATTTCACTTTTTACTGATATTAGCAATGCAATGGCATTCTAGGTATGCTACTTTGTGTGTTGAACTTTGACTGTTAATATTTCACCAAATTCTTATTATGCTTATACTAGAGTAGAATAGAATGAAGCATATAGTTAAGTAGATAATATCTATATATAATAGATTGCAATAAATATAGTAGTTGAAAACTCAAAATCCACTTCATATGCACTTGACTTGTCTTCCAGGCTCTTTCCACAATTTTCAAATTTAAAAGCATATATCACATGACATGCTTAATAATAGTTCACAGCCAATCCCATCCCTGCCACTCCAAGAGCCTGGGCCGAGGCCAGAATTTGACCGTGTTCCTGCAAAACTGATAGTTCCGCGCAGGATATCAGCCCTGCAATTGCCCAAATTACCAAACAGTAGTTCCGTGTCGACCGGGAAGTTGACATTGCTCTGCTGGATTTGCCATCTCGGTGGGGTGGACATCAAATTCTGGCTCTCTTGGCATCAGGCATCCACTTGCTCTGATTCCGCCATAGTTGGAATATTTCCTCTCCAGTTCTCATTCTCGCCACCACAATCACCATGACCTTGCAAGCAATTCAATACACTCGCGGCTCTCTGAACATCTTGAATCAGCTTGGACTTCCCCACTCGTCGATATATGTTCCGATCAAAGATTGCGAAGATGCATATGACGCCATCAAGCGCATGGTTGTACGCGGGGCCCCAGCCATAGCCATTGTAGCAGCATTGGCGCTAGCGGTGGAGCTCGAAAATTCAAATTCGCGGGCCTTACCTGTTGTCGAAGCAAGGGCTATTGTCTCCGAGCGACTTGATTATCTCGTTACTTCGCGTCCAACTGCTGTTAATCTGTCAGATGCAGCGACCAAGCTGAAAGCTGTCGTAGCAGATATTACTAAGGATGGGAATCAGGTGGTGGAGTGTTACATCCAAGCTGCTGAGAAGATGGTGGTGGATGATGTGGTAGATAACAAGAATATTGGGGATTTTGGGGCGCAGTGGATATTGGATAACGCTGGTGGGGAGCAAAAAGTGGCAGTATTGACGCATTGCAACACTGGGTGAGTTGGTCAAACTATGCGGCTATTCTTCCTATCTGACCCCGTTCTCAGATCCCTGGCCACGGCTGGATATGGAACAGCTTTGGGAATAATTCGTTCATTGCATGCAAAATCGTCACTGAGCCACGCGTATTGCACCGAAACACGGCCGTATAACCAGGGATCTCGCCTGACTGCCTTCGAACTAGCACATGACATTCCTTCAGGAATGTCTACACTCATCACGGACAGCATGGCCGCATCTTTGATGAAACTGAAAGGAATTTCGGCCATCGTTGTAGGTGCAGACCGAGTGGCCTTGAATGGCGACACCGCCAATAAAATCGGGACGTATCAGCTCGCAATCGTTGCACGATACCATGGCGTAAAATTCGTGGTTGCTGCCCCAACAACTAGCATCGACATGAACACGGAATTGGGCACAGATATTGTCATCGAGGAGAGACCGTCGAATGAGGTTCTTGTGGTTACAGGGCCTGAGGTGAGCATCTACGGTGATCGCCTGCTTGTGGATGCCGACCGAGTGATTTCGATTGCTCCTGGTGTGACAAGGGGGATTGGAGTGTACAATCCTAGTTTCGATGTGACGCCAAAGGATCTGATTGATGTTATCGTCACAGAAAAGGGCGCAGTTGCAAAGAATGAGAATAATGAGTTTGACCTGGCTCGGTTGTTTGCTTAATGTTGGGTGGTAGGTTGTAGACAACTAGAAGTTTAGCGACCACGGAATCATGTTTATTTGTAATGGAACCGCAAAGCAAGCAATGGTATTCCAACAATAGCGTGCTACTTTTTGTTGTTGGGCTCTCAAAAACTATCCATACAAGCCAGACCTAGGCCCCTTCTTCCTTCGCTGAGTCCTTGGTAGTGGTATCATTGTAATCCCCTCCCTGCGGGACCGCTCTAGCAGAAGTATCAAGTGTATTGTCGTGCTCATCGATAAGTACGTCAAGCTTGCTCTCAAGAGCCCTCAACTGATTTTCTAGGAACGTAGCTTGTTGTTCGGCGCTAATGGGCTGTCAAAATCGATAACTGTTTGCGGGGAGTTTGATTCAGACGTACGCTGTTATGTCCATATATATCTGCGAGTGGCGCCGGAATGAGCATGTGGCTTTCGTATCTAATATAAGACACATACCTTTCCCATGTCCACATCGGCATCTTGAATAGACATGATGAGGAGTAAATGTCAGTACAGATTGTGTGTGGGTGTGCGTGCGGTGCGATACGTGCGTGCGTGCGCACTGGTAGGGCTGGCTTTAAATGGACGACTGATGAATCGTTGACTGCATATGCAGGAATCATAGAGATGTCGTATCTCGGGCTTGGGTGTTACTGCATTCATGAGATTGGTGGCATCTAATCTTATCTATCGCCCGCACCGATCAGGGGAAGGCTCGCATGCCGTCTGACATCGAAATATTCAAGATGACCTTTGTGCCCATGCACTGGAAAGCTTCTCTGCCAGAAATTTCGAACATGCAGCCTCCAAGTCCAACTTGTGCTGACTGCTGCTAAGCAGGCTGTGATTTGATGAAGTGCCGTAAGTCCTCCCTCCCCCTTCTACGTGTATACGGCGTAGGTAAATAGAGTACCGTACTGTAGCGTAGAGCAGCAATCAGCGCGTTCTTCGCAATTCTTCAGGCAATACTCCTTAGTAAGTGCCTAGCGGGAGTGGATGGGAGGGGTGGATGACGAAGCGAAAAGGACCCGTTAACCGGAGTACCACTGTACTATCCATACCAGCCTCTCCGAAACAAACCCCCAGCCTTCTCGTTGTCTGTTGGTTAGACGGTTTTCTTGCACGGCGCCGTCTCTTCCACCCGGCGGTACGAAGCCCTGTCTCCCCAAACTGCTAAGGCGCTGATGTTGGTACTTGGCCCCTTCTAAGATGATGCTAGTCACCTACTGTGGAACCAGCAACGACAAGGGCATCTCTCTCTCCGGCCAATGTCGTCACCTTGCATAAACAGGAAAATGGTCTCTCCTGCCTTTTTTTAAGGAGCAACATTGAGTGCGCCCCCCGGAGTTGGTGCGCTTTTGTGTCCTCACGGTCGGCCGTAATCAATCCAGCTGATGAAAACCCTCAGCTTGTGCCTGGTGGCATGGTAGCAATGTCGAGATGGCTCCAGTAGTATTGGATGCAGATACCCTACTACTGGAGTGCTGCAAGTGATTGGGTAGTGTCCACACGATGTTGTGCGGGCGGTGGAGGGCAACCCTCCTCAAAGTACCGGCAGACTAAGTACCAACGAACGTCATTTCACATCTGAGGCATCATCAAACGGTTCTTTGGCTTGGGTTCACTTTCTTGATATCTCACCCGTCAACCACACAGCATCCATCCGCCTCTTCCCACGCCTAA
Organism: Trichophaea hybrida; assembly: GCA_015178995.1. Classification (NCBI taxonomy): domain Eukaryota; kingdom Fungi; phylum Ascomycota; class Pezizomycetes; order Pezizales; family Pyronemataceae; genus Trichophaea; species Trichophaea hybrida. Next base: position 11,054 of record WHVE01001087.1, read on the forward strand.
ACTACCGGATTGTACCGAAACCAAGCTGTCCAGTAAACACCACCACCCCCCCATATTGATCACAATATTCCTGTCTCTCCCTTTCTCCCGTGCCTCGACGATTTTGTTGCTGATTGATCGGCAACCGTCTGCCCTTTCCAGAGTCCCGCAAGACTAAAACTGTAAAAGTAGCGCTCTTCCCGAATTTCCATCGGTTTCCGCACAGAGGTCTCAAACAGATCAAATCGTCGATCGCTGCGGTGTCCATAACTTTTCATTCCGAAGATCTTCCTCTTAACTCTCGATCCACAGGGCCTGCATCAGTACAGTACTGCGTATGGATATCTTTGTGCGTGGGCAAAACGCGTTCTGGTAGGTACTGACCGTCGTATCACGCATCTTCACTCACCGCCCGCCAGTGCTGACTTTGATATTCGCTATTCCGGAAAGAGGAGACTCGATATTATCCAAAGGTAGTCTCGAAAACGCTTGGGAACCACCAGTCCCGAGACTATCCAGAGGCTTCTTTGAAGCTTTACAACGGCGTTTATTCTTTTCGTGGCCATTTGTTGTATTTCTGTTCTCGGCGCTGCACCTCCCCTTCCAGAAAGCGAGCGCCATCACCGTGTCCTCACATATTAGGACGTACCTATTGCGAAACAAAATATCACCCAACAGAAACCTTGCGAAATCTCCAACATATCATACCCCAGTACAATTGCAGATTATACAACTTTTCACTGTCGAAACCCGAAATTTGGACCCTCTCCTACCAGTTGAGATAAAATACACATCTCCACCTTGTCTCCTTCAGTTTAGATTGGGAGAGTGGAAGACCGTTCAAGCACATTGGATGATACATTCGGCCAGACAACTAGCTCTATTATGACAGGATCTTAAAAACTTCTTTGCTCTGATATCAGTACTGGATAGCGAGCTTGTATACCAACAATACAACAACGCTTCGCTAGGTGCTCGTGCTCGGAGGACCGAATATAGAAGGCGGCAATAATAAAGAGTGAAATAGAGACCAGCAACACCAGCTTACAGCGAGGAGTGCTTGCAAGGTCGTAAGGGACTGTGTATATGACGGAGCTGAGTGAAGTGCTGGACAGGTTGGGACTCCTGCAGTACCTGGGGAGGCTTAACGATGAGGGCTTCGATAAATGGGAGACTGTTCTTGACATTACTGAGCAGGATTTGTAAGTCTCACGAAGGAATCTATCTTGATCTTTTGCTCACGGATCATATAGAGCTACCTTAAACTTCAAATTGGGACATCGAAGAGTATGAAGTTGCCTCTCCATCGTCATTTGATGTTTAATGCCATATGGATCTTATTTGTAGCCGTAAAGGCAAGAATCATAATTACTAATGAGACAACAATGATCGTAGATTTTGCAAAGAGAGATTGCGAGTGCACGTGGTATTGCTGCAACACAAGCGTTGACGTCCGCGCAGTTCAGCACTGTTGAGGACTTTGACCCGGAGGAGAAGCCGTCGCCTTCAAAACCCTCGAAGTCTGAACTTGGAAAGGGACCAACCGCCGCCGCAGCATCGACGGGAAAGCGCAAATATAGAAGACATCCCAAGGTCTGGAGTATGTTCCCGTCGACCTGTTCTCTTTTTACTGACAACTCTCAGTCCGATGAGAATGCTCCGGAGAAACCACCATCAGCGTATGTTATGTTTGCCAACAGTTAGTTTGACGGAACCCTCTTCAAGAGATACTACTGACAGCACAAAAGGTGTCCGAGACGAACTTAAAGGTCAGAATCTCTCTTTCACTGATATCGCCAAACTAGTTGGGGAGAGATGGAAGGTTCTTGCCCCAGATAAGAAGGAGATGTATGAATACGAAGCTTCGGCGGCAAAGGATAAGTTCAACACCGAGTTCGAGGAATATAAGAAGACCGATAAATACAGAGAATACGCGAAATACTTGGCCGAATTCAAATCCAAGTTGTCCAAGGATGGAAAAGAGTCTACAGGTGAGAATCTACCAGCCAACGATCAATCTGGTCATACTTAAAAGATTAATGAGGGGATCGAAGAACAATCGGAATTAAATATGAAGCGACCGAGGCTGGAAAGTGCCCCAAACTCTGGCAGTTCGGATATTGGGAATAGCATGGGGAACAGTGGTCCTCCAGTGAGGAGCATTGGAAAGGCTGTGGGAGCTATCACAGGCCCGTTGAGTGTGTATTCCACTGCGCCACAAGAGAAGACCTCCCCGCCATCTACACATGCTCCTCGGGCTTTTCCTTCCATGGCTACCGGCACACCCATTTCCCCGTCCAAATCCACCACAGTAGCAATCGATTTTTCGGGTTATCGAGATGGAACGGCACGGACTATCCAGCATCAACCGCACGAAGCTCAAACTGCACCAGCGGCAGATGCAGATAGTCATTTCTTCCCCCGAATCCACCCAACTGCGAATCCGCACATACAACAACAATCATCTTACCTCAGACATCAACCACCACCAGTAGCTTCACAAAACATAGGGTCCCGAAGCAGCATTGTTTTACCTAGCCCGACACTTCGACGGCGACCTGACGAGGCGTTTTCCCCTTTGTCAGTATCTGGCTCTATAAGCAGCAGCGGGAGCTCGACTGCGCCCTCGATCACCCCATCCTCAATTACTATCGACGACAGTACTCGCAGTCACCGCGCTCTACCACTGCCGTCACCATCATCGGCTTCGGGGTACTTCGACCAACGAACTCAACACCAGCGCCAACCCTCCCAACCCTCCCAACCGCAATCCCCTCGTTCATCCTACGGACAAACACCACTCCCCCTCCCTCCCCCTCTTCCCACCATGGACCATCACTCGCGTACGTACTCCCCGTCCACTTCGCAACACCCTACAGCATCGTCAGGTGTAGCAATTCCCTCCGGTGGTCTACCACCGCCGCCTACTCCACGACCTCCATCCCAACATCGCCCCGAGTAAGCCGTCGTTCAGCCTTTCGCGCTTCGTTAATAATGATTTGCTTTTTGTTATGTGGCGTTGCTCCTGTTCTGGCGTCTTGGCGTGGGGAACAGTCAAGTCGGCAATCAGAGAGCAATCCCCTCTTAGAAGTGACGGTTCAGGGAATCGTTTCGGAGAGTTGTGAATATCATTGTATATTTGTAAAGACTAGCGTAGGGTATTCTTCTTTCGTTTTGTCTCAGTCTAATATATCAGGGTTGTAGTGTTTTGGGTTTAATTTGCAGGCACAAAGAATGTTGATCAGAACATAAATTGTCACTCTCCAATCACGTGCTGAGTACAGTACTTTCGTCAAATTTCTTCTTCTTCTGACTCTTCTAACTCTGTTGGTACAACCTCGTCGTAATACTCATCTTGCTCATCCCAAACCGCTCCTTCATCCCTTAAGTGAAGCGCACGTTTATCCACCAAAGCCAGGTGTCCGCCACCTCCTAGCAGCTGCTCAATTGTTTCCTCAAGAAGCAAACCTGTATGTCTTAGCAATGATTTTCCAGGCATTAACGAACATCCTATACATGCCCATAGCAATAAGTGCGCTTTCATCCATCGACTTGGAGCTAATTGGGGCCATCCCATGTGCAGAGTAGAAGTCAGATGCATATTGATGTATCGCAATCATCAAATCCTGCCTATAGTCAGTCTCTTGCGCCAGTCATACCACCAGGGGAGTTCACATTATCCGGCAGCCTCGCATCATACTCTTTGCTATCCACCGGCGCAACATAATCCGGCGCTCGTATCCGACGGGCTAGAACCTCGTCGGCCGGTCGTGCTACACCACTGCGGACACGTTCTTCTTTGAATTCGTTCAGAAACGCCGGCCGTATAAAACCCTCGTAATTTACACGGCTGGAGATTGCATCGTAGATCGTGGGCCACGCACGCTTGGCTTTTGCAACTTGTGGATTGTTCAGTTTTAGCTTTTTATGTGGCGATTTGGGCTTAGGGTTTGTGGAGGCAGAACGCTTGTTGGAGTCGGTGGGAAACGTACTTTTTGGTGGCATTGTGACGAAGTGTTAGGGAGAACGCGACTTGGAAAGCGCGTAAATAGAAACCAGGGGTCGCACCAGCCGATGTTAGATGTCATCGGTGTCTCGACTCTCGACACAAACCTTGTGTCGTCTAGCTTACTAACTAGAATATATCAATGAATAGATACCTTTTCGCACGAGAGCTAGGAAATCCTTTAGCTCGGGGTTTAGAAATCTACAAAACAACTCGGCTATGGCATTCACTCGAAAAGTCAATACCAGAAAATTCATTCCATTCTCAACATAGCGCTCATGGAGTCAACGCCTTAGATATCGAGAAGCAACAAGGTCGCTAGTACGTCACTTGAATACCAGATTAGTGTTTAGTTTCTGATCGTCGTGTATGCAGTTTGCTATCTGGCGGGGCTGATGGAGGTGTCGGTGTGTGGGACCTTGACATGCTGTCGGTGGCGACAAATCCAGTGAAACCGGTGGCTGCGGTTTCTAATGGACCTCAGTCTCACAAATTCGGGATTTCTTCAATCATCTATTACCCATCAGACCCAGGACTTTTCGTGACTGCGTCGTACGACAAGTCGGTAAAAGTGTGGGATACGAGTGAGATGAGCATAGCCTTTACCTTTAACTTGGGGATGGTACCTCACTCAATTGCAATGGGTCCACGGGCTTACCATGCCTTGGTAGCTGTATCCTCAACATCCCCGACAATCCGGCTGTTGGATCTGGGCTCGGGCGGGGCAACCCACTCCTTGGTTTGCGGCGCAACATTTGCAGTAAATTGGTCTCCCCGCGATGAATATCTGCTCGCATCTGGTGGCAACGATGGAACTGTCAGGCTTTGGGACATTCGGATGGCTGCAAGCTGTATTGCGTGCCTTGATATGAACAACTCAGGGAGAGAAAGGTTGGACAAACGCAATCGAGCTCACGATGGTAGTCCAACATCAACGTTCTTTGCTACAATGCACGGCTAAGTCATATGACTAGGAGCGGTAAATGGGATTACGTGGAGTGAAGATGGTGAATCCTTGGTTACTCTTGGGCATGACGAAAAGATAAGAGTTTGGGATCTTGCCACTGGGCAGAACACCTTGGTACACATCATCCCGTCTGCATGGCAGTTCATGGCTAACTACTCAACAATAGACAAGCTTCGACCCCGTAATCCGTAACCGGAGGCAGCACACTTTTAACCCGGTTTTGACAACGTTACGCCAGTCGGACCCGCAAATAGTCTTCATTCCTTCAGTGTCTGAAGTCGTAGGGTTTTACATTGCCGAAGGAAACGTTGTACTGAAACATCTCGTAACGCAGCACAAGATTAACGCCTTGGTATGCCGGACGCATCTCACAGAGTTGTATTACGGAACGTCGGGTGGCGAAATCCACAGGTTGACACCATCATGTATTGCCGAAAATGAGGATGAGGATGAAGCAACAGAAGCAACAGAAATGGATGTGTTAGACACAATCTATCGGTCTTTAGTTCAGAACCCAATTATATTCACTTGACTTAAAGTTTCTCAGAATGCGATTGTGCTACCTACCTGACATGATTCAAGTTCCAACCGCCATATTGATATCGGGGGGCTTGTATTGTGTGAGTATTTCGAGCTTTCAGCTAGACATGGCCAAAGTTATATGTAGGAACCCATCAGGGTTAACAGCCACCTGCACTAGTTCTGCCAATGGCGTACTCATCGAAACGACAACTCCGTGAACCACCGGGCGTGCTAAGACAGGAGTCCGTTTGGATGGAAACAGCTCAGGAAGGAGACTGTGCAAAGCAGTCCCGATTGTCTGAGGTTCTTCTGTGATATCTACTGTAAGTAGCTGTTTCTACATTAAACTATGGGAACACTGGACTGACTTGACTCCAAAAACGGAGGAACAGGTTGTTGGACCACCCGAGGAGTTGAAGGGACATAGACTCGTATCGCAAAACTGCGCAAAGGGCCGGACGATTCTGCTATAAGTTTGTCGTTGATATTCCAAAACCGCTCAAAGTCGTCTTGGATATAAGTCAGCTAGTCCAGGTACAACCACAAATACAAGGGGCTGTGTACGGGATGATAGCCCTTCCCAAAGCTTTGTCGACTCTGCTTTTGACAAACTCATCACTGCTTTCGCATTCCCATGCCTTGAGAATGCTGCCTTTTGACGGGTTAGATAACCCCACGATAATGGTTTTTCAGGATTTATACTTCTTTGACGCAGTTGATCCAGACATCCTGGAATGATGAAGGCGTATCCATGCGCATCAAGTGTTTGCTTGGGAAATTTTGAAAGTGTAAGGTCAGATTCCATGGCAGGCGGTGTTCTTCGTCTTCCTCTTCCCTCAAATTGGAGGGATCGCGGCCGGTAAATAGGTCATAAAGAACACCAACAGGCCAGTGCCTGTTGCAAGATATGTAAGCTCCAGTTGTGTCGAGTGATCAAAGGAGCAAAGAAAATCACACCATTTCAAAGGAACATTTTCAAATTCCAACCAAGCATTCCCGACTTTGGGAATATTTGTGTCTATCAGAAACGGCTCAAAAAACTGATATACCTCTCGGATATAGAGTGGGATGTATGACATTCGTGGTAGTGAGATCTATCGTGTCAGAAAGAATGTCATGGTTCCAGCCAAGCAATTAACGCACTTACAAAGTACGGGCCAGCAGCGTCAAAAACACGGCTTTCAGCGGGGTCAAGCTCTATTCTGCAAGGTATAGAGCCATTCCAAACGACTCGGCGGAGTGATGCATTATCCATGTGCGTTGTTGTCGTTGTCGTTGTCGCTGCGTGAATATATCTCTTGAGTCGTTGGTTAAAAGTTGACGTTGGAGAACAATGCTGGGGTGGTAATGTCCTCGCACGATCCCATTTTGGAGTTAGAGCCTTGGCGTACTTGTGCAACATGGGGGTTTTTGAAAATGTCACTATCTCGGAGCGTTTTCCAACTCGACCCGGTCAAGAGTCTCTACGACGCCATGTCTCTTCCGTCTATGTTCTTACGGCGAGCGCCTCGCGCTCTACCCTCTTTCGCGGTAGGATTTACAGACCATTGAGGCCTTTTGATATAAGCTCACAATATTGTGCGTCTGTCCAGAATACGATTCTTCGTCTGTTAAAACAACGAAGCATTCACTCGATGCCACCGTTAACCAATATGGAGTACTTCGCCGAGCATGGCGTACCTGGATTGTTTTCCCAAAGGGCTTTTAAGACGTCGTGGACCGAGTACCAAAATGTACTGGTGCAAAATTTGAACAGATTGATTGCTGGTGAGACCTTCCACGCTCTTCTGACTCATGTATTAACGGGTTGTTGACCTCAGAGACCGAATATGAGAATAAGATGCCGCTAGATATTGCAGTGATGACTGCACGACAAGCCGACCTTGCGGCTACCTTCAACTATGCCTCACAAGCACACAACAACCATTTCTTCTTTGAAACATTGGTTAGCAAACCACAAAAACCACCATGACGCCTTGCTTACTTTACTCAATGTATAGTCACGGGAAAAAACCGAGATGCCCGAGGGCTTTCTCACCTTCGTCCCATACTCCTTTGCCTCCCCCCAAGCACTCAAGACTGAACTTCTCACCACTGCGTTGAAAATGTTTGGGTGTGGATGGGTTTGGCTTGTTTTGGACCAGAGCAAATATCTCCGTATCCTCTGTACCTATAATGCTGGTACTCCATACGGCGCCGCTTACCGTCGTCAGGACACCGACATGAACACCACCCAGTCCCTTAGCGGCCCGACTTTGCAAGAGATGACGGCAGCCACAAGAAGTGCTTCCCAGGGGCCAGTAAATAACTGGGCCGTCCCGTTGCTTAATATCAATGTTTGGGAGCATGCATGGCTAGAAGACTTTGGTATCGACGGGAAAGAGAAGTACTTAGAAGCTTTCTGGAATGCGATTGACTGGCACGTCGTCGCATCGCGCTACCCATTCCGAGATAATATGGCGTCGGTGCGAACACCTTACAGCCAATAAGGTCATCGACAACGACTAAGGCGAACTTGTATTTGTATAGAACGCGATCCGCGATCGGGTGGATTCCGTGAACTTTATAGACGGCGTACCTAAAGTAGCTTCTACCGTGTGACATCGGAGTCCCTATTTTCCCTACCAATGAATAACATTCACACAGAAGTTTTGACAGCTTAGGGGATCCGATGATGTGCAATGCTCTATTATACCAATGTCTTCCCAGAATCATCCACGTAGTCCACCTTTCCCTACTTTAATGTGACAAGCTTTTCCTCCCCTTGTGTTTTCTCCGCTTCAGCGTTGCCCTTCCAGTTCTAGTCCTAATTCTCGCTAAAAAACCTGACCTCCTCTTCCGCACCCGGTGACTCGGGTCAAACGTATCTCTAGGCCCGTTACGAACTTGCAAGGCCCTCAACACCGAGGAAGCGCTGATACGAGATGTAAGGGTATCGGTAACAGAAGTTGCGGTTGTGACAGGTGTTGACAACCCGGCCGGAGCTGCACCGAGAACTGTTGGGCGAGTACCGGAGAATGAACAGAATCCTCTGTGGGTAGTTGTCAGCGCAATAGATCGAAGTAGTTACGAAAAAGGAAGACGAACCTGCTTGCAGCGGTGATCGATCTAAGGACCGAGGCGGTGCTGAGGCGAGCGCCGCTGCGAAGAACGTTGAGTGCAAACATTGCAAGTGGATTGGTGTTCTTCAGACGGAGGTGTGAAGTTGTAGTTTGGAGCTTCTTGACATGCGCATGTATAGTGCAACCGCAAGCCTGGGAATTTTTCTGACCCGTGCAACAAAACACACCATATATAAAGCTGTGAGCCTCCCCAATTCCCAACATTATCAAACATCTTGCACTACAATTGCACTATAGCTACTACTCATGATGTCGGCCGCACTCCCTCCAACAAAAGTCCTCTCCTCCGCTGCAGTCTTGCCATCCAAAGCACACACTTTTCTTTCGACCTTCATTCTCAAAGCCGACAACGATCGCGACACGTCGTCGCGTGGGAATTTAGTGCTCTCAGACCAGCGACGGATAGAGAAGGCTTTACAGGGAGTGTTTATACCAAAACCTGTGGAGGTGCTCGATGTCGCCGGGACAGCACTGAGGACACCGGAGGTTACGAAGGCTGGCAAAAACGCGATGGAGGACGTTGTCAATGATGAGGAAGCAGAAGAGACTGGCGAATCGGCTGAACATCACGGAGTACGAGTACAAAGCGACGACGTTCCTGCCCCCCGAAAGCAATCACAGTCTACCGGTGGAGTGGTGGACAAGGAAAAACGGAAGGCGGACAAGAAGCTACGATTGAAGGATGAGAAGAAACGGCGGGCTGAGGAGAGGGCGAAAGAAAGGCAATAAACCAGAGTTCGAGAGAAAGTGATATTAACCATCATGTTGGCGTTTTGATTTTTGTCTTGCCTGAGATTACCTGCCTGTCCATTGCCACCGCTAGCCGGTGAACCCAATGTAATGATACACACATACGATTAGACTGAACTCCTCCCTTCCTTGCATGGCTGTATGGCACAATCTATTCAATCTTTCCTCCCTTCCAATCCAGAGCTCTCAACCTCTCAGGGAGAATTGGGTGGGTGTAATGGTATGCCGAGTACAACCAATCGGCATCCATAGTGCTCAAGTTCTGGACTTGCAACTTGATCAAGCTCTTAGCAAGTTCTGTAGAATATCCCAAACGGACAGCAAACGCATCAGCCTCGAATTCGAATTTCCGTGACATGACGTTCATCAAGAGCTTCAAAACAGTGTCCACGGGAGTCAAGATATCATTGAAGATAAGGAAGCCGATGATGGTAGGCATAGTCATTTCAAATCCGAAGGCTTGGAACAATGACCGGTTGTTGATAAAAACGGAGAACATCGCGAACAACCAGAATGTGTATAACTAAACACCCACTCGTAAATACTCGGATCAATCTGATGGTGGAATAGCCTGCCTACTTGTGAGACACCAAATTGCTTGGTGGTATGTCCTTCCTTCCAGTGCCCCAATTCGTGGGCAAGAACCGCAACGACTTCACTAATCTCACACTTCTCAATCTTCTCACTCTTCTCACTGTTCTCATTCTTCTCAATCTTCTCAATCAAAGTATCGTAAATGACTATGTGCTTGCTCCATGGTAATCCATAGAAATAGGCGTTGCTGTGAGCACTTCTCCTTGAGCCATCAATAACATAGAGATGTTTCAGAGGGAATTGAAGTTTGGCGGCCAAAGCTTCCACCTCAGTTTTCAGCTTACCATCTTCTAGAGGTGTGAGCTTGTTGAATAGAGGCTGGATGAAGATAGGATAGACAGTGATCATGAAAGTTTGTACGCCAAGAATGAACAGCCAGACGTAGTAGAAGAAGTTGTTGCCGAAGTAGTTGACGATCTTCAAGAACCCAGCGAGAACAGGGCTACCAAGAATTACAATCAAGATCTGAGTTTTGATGGTATCCATGAAAAACTATGTTCCTAGTGAGCTATGTTTGCAGAACTTTAACAGCGCGTAATGCGCGTAATGGCCTACCAGTTGTCTTGTTTGCTTGTTGAAGCCGAACTTCTCCTCCAAGACGAACGTCTTGTAATAGGAAAACGGTAGGCTGACAAGGTTACTGGCAAGAGTGAAGGCTACGAAGAAAATGATAGAATGCGAAATGGAGCCGCTGAAGAGAGGGGGTGCATATTGAGAAACCCAGTCACCAGTAGTACCCCACAGCTTTGGGAGAAGGTCAAAGTGGATAGTCGCAATATTGTTGACCTGACCAAAGAGAGAACTGACGAACCCGAAGTTTGACTTCGCCCGCCCGTAAGCCTGCCCCAGATGTTAGCTATGGATTTGCACAACGCAGGTATCCACCACCTCCAGGTTGATTCACCTGAGATTTGTCATAAACTTCTGTCGTAACAACTCCATCTAAAGCTTTGGGCACCTTTGTCTCGCAGAGTTTTCGATGCTGGCGAACAGAGAGCCATGTCTCGAGGAGATACTGCGAAACACTGAAGCCGATGATGAGGGTTTTCCATGGGAAACCTGGACGGTCAAGGAACAGCGCCAAGTCCTGAAATGGGTATCAGCGAAATCGGTCTTGAGGAGGCGCTCATTACAGTGTTCAAGAATAAACCACCCGCAATCAAGCTTCAGCACTTCTGGTATTCTTACCCCTAAAAAATCCATGGCAGGCATTCAGATGCGAGAAGAGCGACGGTTACAGTATAGGTAGGATCGTGTGAAAAGTGATGGTGAATAAGATATTAGCGTTGAGGGAAGGCCAAATTATTAGTGTTTGACGTTTCTTCACATGTGTCCTCATAGGGGCTGGTGCCACGACATCATGCAAGGGATTGCACGTGACCAGACGAAGGTGTAGGGTAGTTACATGTTGGCCTCGACCCAGGCTCTTGGAGTGGCAGGGATGGGATTGGCTGTGAACTATTATTAAGCATATCATGTGATATATGCTTTTAAATTAAAAATTTGAGGAAAGAGCCTGAAAAACAAGATGAGTCCATATAAAGTAGATTTCAAGTTTTTAACAATTTCTATTGATCTGAAATGATTACAGTCTGTGGATTCTGAGCTGTATACACCTCACTATGATATCTATTTTATTCCATCTTTGCTTCAGCCTTCATGTGCAACTATACTGAAATAACTATCTAGTACTCAATAAAAATACTATCAAAGGAATATTTCAATTCACTGTCTATAAAATAATAACTTGTCATCTGTAATTTATACTATACCATATGACTTATCATAATCTCTGGGAACAGCTATACTGTCCGAAAATACAAATAGAGTAAAGCTTATTTCAATAATTTAAATAATACTTATTAGCAAAAACAAATTGTTTTTAAAACATATTATTGAATATTTGGTATCCAAGAGGGCAAAAATAGAATATAGACCATATTAAGAATTTGATTTTTGTATTCTATCATTATAATATTATGAAGGTTTTGTTATGATTTTATGAATGAGCTTTGGTATTATATATTTTTTCATAGACTCTTGATATTACTTTAATTAACACTTTGGTAAATTGAAATACTATAGATTCAAATAGAATTGTAATGCCATACAAGGTGAAAAAACATTGTTTTGTCTTTTCCACTATATGGTTTGAAACATAATATTAATGGTATTATTCAAATACTGATTCAATTGTATGATATAATACTGGAAATATGACTCCAGATATAATATCTGCAAAATAGTAAGTCGTTACCTGTAAATTATAATATGTTATATGATTTACCAAAATCCTCAATAACTACCATAATGTTGGAAAAGGCAAACAGGCCCAAGCCTATTATGAACAACTTGAATTTCACATCAGTAACATTGCCATAATACAAGGTAACTTGCAGTCATATGTCAATCTCATATGTAATTGATCATATATCTCCAAATGAGATAGCCAAAGTATCTGGTTTTGTTAGAGCTCAGATATGAAAGATCTGAGATTGATGGCCATGAGCATGTCAGATCCAATGGTCACTCATAAAAGTTCACAAATATAATGGCCATAATTATTTCAAATCCCAATGTAACTTGTTACAGTTCACAGATATACATCAGCAAAGTCAATCATTCAGTCCCGGAAGCCCCGGGATACTCAGAAAGTTGCAGAGGTCGATTTCAAATATCGCACTGTAAAGAGCCTCTGGGAGCCTCCAGGAGTACTGGTGAAAGGTTCTGGAGCATCCAGGAGTGCCGGTGTAAGGTTCTGGAACCTCTGGAAGTGCCAGTGCATGGTTCCGTAGCCTACAACAGCACCTGTGTAAGGTTAGGGAGCCTCCAGGTACACGAGTATATAATTCTGGAGTTCATGATAATATGTTTTGTGCTCGAGCGCAACCTCCCATGTGCTACAGTACCACTAGTATTGGAACATAAGTGCCAAAAATTGTAGTTTCTATTGATATTCAAATATCTACACTATAAACACACTTGGACTAATATACAGCGGGACATAAGATGGGCTTGGAGAGAGATGACAGATCGCGAGCTGACTTGGAGAGAAATAACAATATTGATCTCCAGTGGGCTTGGAGAGATATGAGGAGATGGATTTCCAACAGGCTGGGAGAGATCGACAACACGGAACACCAGTAGAATTGGGGAGAGATGGACATAATGGATCTCAAGCAGACTTGGAGGCAGTTCAAAGAGAGATAGATGAGATGGATATAGAGCAGGATTCAGGTGGCTGTGCATGAGTGATTGTGAGAGAGACAGTGTCTCAACCAGTCGCTGCAAGTGAGGGCAATGCACAATGCGAATAATTGGTGCAAAACCAGGCTTGGGAGATGTTAATGAACGATCACCCAGCCAAGTGGAGAACTTGCCTTGAGTAGAGAGCAGAGGCTGTACGCACAGTGCTCAACTGCACATACAGTTCTATTATGGGAGGGAGAAAATATGTAGCTGCAGTTTCCTGTGGAGAGCGAGGCCAGGTAAGCGAGGGCCTGATGGAGTGTGATTAGAATTGGTGCCAGACCTGTGGCTGGAGTAATAATATCCCACGATCGCAAATCCGAGTGGAAGACTTATCATTGCTAGGAGAGGAGTTGGTTTCTGAAGCCGGCTACAGTGATTCGTTCTGCAGTGTACAAAAGTCATCGATGGAGCAAGGTCAGATGACAGCTGGCTTATGATGTTAACTGCCTGATGACTGGCGATGGTCAGGGGGGGAACTTAACTCTAGAAAACCTGGATGGGACAAGGTTGAGAAAGATACAAGAAGGAAAAAGAGAGATAATGTATGAAAGTTTGGGAGCAGCAGAGCGACAGAGATGGACCTGAAAGTGCGCATTTGTATATGGGAAACTAGGACACCATTCAGTAGGTTGTATTCGTATTCTCGTTTAATCCATTTGATAGTGCATGGATTAAGCCTCAGAAGGCTTGGTTGGCCGACATTGCACCTCTGATTTCGATTCAACCTGCAAGTTTGGGTTAGACGATGTGGCTTGCCAAGCATATTATCCGAGTTAACAGGTGCAACCTACCAGTTCGAGACCTAGTTTGTCGCATATGAATCCAAGCTCTCAGAGCTTTCTTCCATCTCTGGTCTCTTTGCAATGCTCCCATTCCCATCCTCCTTTTCCATCTTTCATTCCAGTCGCATTTATCTTTACCAGAGTTAATTATCTTCTCTGCGGATTGCGTGTCAAGCCATCTCCCATCTGTGCTCACTCAATTGATTACATTTGCATACTGGATGGTGTTTGTCTCTGCAGCCCGCTGCAGAGTCAGACTGTAATCTATTCAAGTTACCTCCTTTACTCAGCTTTGCGATTGTGGAATAACATCACCCATGCCAGGCCCTTCATCAATTACACTTGCACTCCACCTGGCCCTTGCTCTCTGCAGCCAGCTGCACCTACCGATTCTCCCTTCATGCATCGATTACACTTGCACTCCGCCTGGCCTTCGCATTGTGCTGCCGGCTATTGACTCAGGCTTCTGACTACCTCTCATGCACTTGCTGCAATGCCCGGTATGTTCAACCTGTTGTCTCTAGCCAGTATCCGTCCTGCACTTGGCTTCTCGATGTCTGCTTGCCCATCATCCGATCATCTCTCTCCAAGCCCACTTGAAAGTTGTCCCTCATCTGCCTTGTATTTATCCAACACTGCATATATTGTAGATATCAATAGAATCAAGATTTCACCCTCAACGAGAGCCTGTGCAAACATGAATTTGAGAGTGCCACCAAGCGCTGAGCATTTCAGGAGCACCAAGCAACTCAGAAGCACCTGGGATCTCACAACAGTTGAGCATCTCAGGAGTACCTGGGATCTCAGGAGAGTTAAGCATCTCAGGAGGACCTGGAATCGCAGAGGCTTTGAGCATCTCAGGAGCACCTGAGATCGCAGAAGCGTTGAGCATCTCAGCAGCACTGGGAACAGCATTGGCAACGAACTGTAGCAGTTTGAGCGAATTGACGAACCAATTCGGTTTGTGGCAGTTTGAATTTGCCAAGAAATTCGCGTTGCAACTGTTCAAAGCCCACCAAACTTTCGAACAAAAATAAGTAAGCGAGTTCTTGTCCGATTGACACGATTTTTGGTTTATCATATAGCGCTTGAAGTTAGCTACAGGATGATCCAAAAATTGCGCAAATCAAACGAGAACTCTTTTACTTGTTTTTGTTCGAAAATCTTGGTTCGCGAATCACGTTGTGCGAACCGGTGGACATCCGCAAATGTCGATTCGAACTCGAATTGAATCCCTGCCCAGTTCGATCTGTTACATACTAATTCCATTTGTTGCCAACACTGACCTGGGATATCAGGAGCATTGAGCATCTCAGGTGCAACTGGTATCTCAAGAGTATTGAGTATCTCAGGAGCATTGGGCATCTCAGGTAGTGTTGGCAACGAACAGTCATGGTTCGAGAAAATCCTTGCACCAGTTTGATTTGTGTCGAATAGAATCCTGCCAAGACTGTTGACTCAAACCCCACCATTTCGCTGCAAAACTTCAAACAAAATTAAGTATGCGCATTCTTGTCCGATTGGCTCAAATAGTTTTTTATCATCTAGCTAACTTCGTGCGCTACAGGATAAACAAAATTCAAACCAATCGGACAAGAACTCGCTTACGCATTTTCGTTTGAAAATCTTGCTTCGCAAACTAGTTTGTGACGAAACAGGGGAAATTCCCAAATCTTGGATCGAACCTTGAACCAAATCCCTGTTCGGTTCAATCAGTCATGAACCAGTTCGATTCGTTGTCAAAACTAATTTCAGGAGCACCTGGGATCTCAGAAGCATTGAGCATCTCAGGAGCACCTGGGATCTCAGGAGCATTGAGCATCTCAGGGGCAGCTGGGATCTCAGGAGTGCCAGAGGTCTCAGAAGCATTGGGGACTGCATACGTTTGGAGCGTCTCAGGAACGCCATACCTCTCAAGAGCGCCAAGGATATCATGAGTCTCCAGCTACTCAGGAGAGCCGAGCATCTCCGGTGCACCGGGGATCACGGCAACCACCACGGTCACACCACCTCAGATGTGTGGAGCATATTACATATAGTTTTTGGACTTCTGAAACTCACGTCTGGTGCGCAGACACCTTGTGAAATAGAGAACAAAACTGTCAAGCTTTAAAACAACTTGGCTAGATCTCCACAAGGGTCCAAAACTATTCAAATATGTCCAGGATGCTTCCGGAGTACATGCCTAAGCTATGGGTGTCTCCTAGAGATTGACTGAGAGCTCCGGGACGGTCTGAAAATTCACCATTTCTCCAGTTGGCTCACAGAGTACCTTCCCATGTTCTGGAAGTGTCTGGGAGTGTACATGAGTATACAGAAGCCTCCGGAGCCTCCCGGAGTCAGTACGAATGCTCTGGGGTTATTGTTGATTTTTCTGATGTGATGACCATGATCATTCTAGATCCTACAGTCACATGTTAAAGTCAATTGATATGATCGTCATGATTCTATTAAACACTAGAATTGCATGTCACAGTCAATGGGAACGATAATCATGGTTTTGTCAGATCTTACCGTCGCTGATTAAAGTTAATAGATATGATGACAATGATTATGTGAGTTCTTACAGTTGCATGTTAGAGTTCAGGAGTACAATCACCATGCTTTTATACTGCTATGTCAATGTTTTCAGGTGAGCTTGTTCGACTCTACAGTCAATTGGTAGAGTTCAGAATTGCAATCTCAATAGTTTCATAGTCACTTGACAGAGTTCTTGGATATAATGGCCATTATCCAGTGGGATATCATAGTCAGTTGTCAGAGACCACAAATGTGATTGCCATAATCTCACAGTAGCTTGACCATGATCTTGTCTAAGTCTAATATGAATATAGTTCAAAAACCTCCTGCAATCTTCCTACATCATAAAAAATACTTTTGAAATTCTGAGGTTTCCAAGAATTCTGCTGGGTTTTCAAGATTTCCAAAATTGGCTTGTACAATAATTATTTGAATGACATTTCTGGGAGGCTGTTGTTGTTGCTGGAGTATGTGACTATGCGACTGTGTGACTGAAGTCACTCTGTATACAGAGAGATTGCTTTGTTGCTGTACAACTTTGTCAATTCATTTTGATGTTTTTGGATTTCCTATTTGAGTTCTTGCTTTATATCTAAATAATGATTTCATGATATCTATATTATTTTCATTTCACACAGTCTGTTTCATTATAATTCCTTTCTGTCCACACAATTAGATTGTGTATTGTACTATCTCATTGAATGATGAAATCATAAAATATTGATTTGTTCTTGAACCTTTGTAAATGAACAAAGATTTTTCCAACTATATCTGACCGCAAAAGTGCATTCTGCACTTGAATTTTCACGGTTGTACTGAGTGACGATTGATGATAAAGTGATGATTAGTGAATAATACAACGGAAAATCTACAAGAAGAATCAAATCAGGTTTTGAACAGAAGGCTAAAGTATGCCAACGATAAATCTGCTTTCATTCGAGAATGAAATCCAGTTTCGAACAAAGACCAAAGCATGATGAAAATGGAATCAGGTTTCGAACACAGGGTACAGCACAATGCCAATGCAACCAAGTTTTGAACAAAGGCTACAGTACAAGGAGAATGAAATCAGGTTTCGAACCAGTTTTCACAGGAAACATCATCAGCAAAATGTAATTCTTGCTCTGGGAGGCTCCTGGGGGCTCCCACAGTTGTCAGAGCAGTTCAGAGCAATTTGGAATAAGCGCAAGGTTTCGAAGGCTTCTGGAGGATGGGAGGGCTCCTCTGGGGCCTCTGGGAGCCTCTGGGACCGCCGGTACAAGGTTCTGGATCCTCCAGCAGCGCCAGTACTCAATTTTGGAGCCTCTGGGAGTACTGGTATAAGGTTCTGGAGCGTGTGGAAGTGTCTGGTACAAGATCTAGGAGTCTCTTGAACTTTGGATGATGTGGAATTATTTGGATATATATTCTGCATATTTTCCCCATTCCTGGGTGATTCATCCATCCATTTGATTACTTTATATATATACCATTGGAATGACAGTGCATTGTCTATATATTCATATTCAATAGGAAATAGTTTGAAATAATTATACGGAAATAGGCATCAAAATGGAGAGCAACTTAGAAAGCACTGCAAGGAAGGAAAATAATAAATGAAGCAAATGGGACTGTGAGGAACATAAAGCACAGCAACTAACACCCATCCAACTATCACCTGTCCAACTCGATCAATCAAACATATTATCATTATCACCAATACCATTACCCATTTTATCCGCTCCAAGGATAGCGGATATTTCATTTGCATTCTCTTCGCATGGATGAGTGATGCATTCTCTGCACTTATTGATGATTGCATATTGCCTGGTTGGATGGATGGAACACCAATGAGTATAGGCTGTCAGAGTAACGTCTACACTCAAAATTTCGTTAGTCATTCTAGTACCCATATGTATAAATGAGCATAACCAGAGTCCAATCAAATAGGGAGCAGCTCGAAACGGCAAACCAGGTTCACCCAAAAGAGATTGGTGCAGATGAAATGGATATGAAAAACATAATAATTACTTTAATAATCATCCTGGGTAAAGTTTGTGGTGTCTTTTGTGCCCAGGTCATTGTCTGATAGTAGACAGTGGATGGCAGCTGCCGCAATTGCTAACGTGCATGGAGATACCAGATGAAAGAATTCAGCTGTATGTGGGAGCCATCTTAAGCTGTTCACTGTAAAGAAGAAAATATGGTTTATGAGATCTAAGATCTGAAACCTGGTAAACCGAGCTATTGTATCACTGACAATTATCATCATGTATCAGTCTTCAGCTAGCAGATGCACCATATGGAATTTCAGGTCTTCTTGTGAGCGAATATCAAGGTGGTAGCTTTCTACAACGGTTTGCTGAGCAGCCTCAGCCAGGTACCCATGCAAGCTACCGATTTTGTTTTATAGCTATATAAGTCAATTCAAATCACCATTCCTTGTGCGGTAGGCAAAACTTACAGCCTCTCGAGACTGAAAATCTATGTCATTTGCGGGGCCACTATTTGCTGACATACCAATGGACCGTTTTCCGGTGCACCGGCGACCCGCCTTTGACAATACTGAGCCTCAATTGAAAGGTTCCAGCTCTTTGCGATAAGATCATATTTTTCGTCCTTCATTAATGGCCATGGGTTTTTGGTAAAGAGAAGACATCAGGAAAATGCAATTTTCTCCCTGGCCCGGCACCCACCTTCCGGGATCCTCCTTGGGGCTTGGGAGGCTCCCAAACCCTTCCGTATCATTTTACTATGCTCCGACACGCTCCAGACAGCTCCCAGTGCATCTGTGAACTTTCCACAATCACACAGGAGCATCTCACAGCATTCCTACCACTTCCTGTGGGGTCCACAAACTTGCTTCTTCGCGTACTCTGCTCCGCGTGCCTCCCTGACGCTCCATAGCCCTCACTGACAATTGGCATCATATTTGACTCGATTTATGGATCATGTTGTCAATTCATCGCTGCTACTTCAAGCATCGTCATGAGAGATTTGTATATATAGACATCTCTAGATCTCATTACACTAATATATTGTCCATATACACCAGCTGGATTTCAAGTGCACCCCTGCATGAAACTCGTCTCATTCGTTTGGATAAATGGCAGAGATGGCTCCAAACCTTTGGTCCATATGTGTTTTGTCTTAATATACATCCCAGTACATATCCAAATCCAATTGATTATTTACAATCCATACTGAACTGTTCCCTGTTGCTGCCCAGATGTCTGGGACCAAGTGGCACAGCCCTTCAATTTTCTCCACGGCAATAACATGTGGTGTTGATTCCTTTACCACTCTGGCGAACCCATCCACTTCTTGAGGATGCCCTGAACGATGCTCGAGATGTGTACCGACAACAACGGCCAACTCCAGCACTGATTGTCTATCAACCCAGGCTTGAAGGGATGAAAGAAAATGTGGGTGCTGCTGCAACGGCCGGCCGCCAGTCCTCGCAATCATCCCACTTACCAGCGAGGTCCTGGTCGGTGGTGAAAAGGTGAAGTATAGAATGGGAAATGTGGGGCAGCGTCCGCAGAGTCCATCATTCGCATTTTTGCCCACGCACACCCATATCATCTGCGGTGACCGCATGTGCATCTCACCATCTGGCGTACCCTCAACGCTGCAGTCGAGAAGGATCTGGTTCATCTGCTGAGGGTTATGACATTCCGGCGTGTAGAAAGCGACCTTATTGTGAGGTTGTAAGGTCATGTCTTCCTTGAACTCATTTCTGTAGCCCCAGATCACACTGACCGCATCACGGCCCCAGATCTCATGCAGATGCTGCCTGACAAGTGATGGCAATGTCGGAATGTTGAAGGTTGCAGCTGCTTCAGGTAGTGATATCCACTTGAAAGACCATGATCGTGCACAAATAGTTGAAAGTTTATACTGCCACAGAGGTTGTATACTGGGTCGAATCAAAGGTTCAAATTCGCCGGCAAGGATTCTTTTCTGCCAGTGGCACCTGGTCATTTGCCGTTGCTCTCGACCTGTTATCATGTTAAGGAATACTGCGCTCTCCTCGATATACCATCCGTATAAAGCAAGCTATCAAAGAGTGTGTTCCATGTAGTCCATTGCAGTATAGCGATCATTGTACTGAAGAAGCTGTAGCATGAAGTTGACCCCATTGCTGGCAGGGTATGCTTCTTTGACATTCGAAATGTGCAAGAGCTCTGAGATCTCGGTTGAAAAATCATTAGGAGCACCCATCCTCGTGATGAACTCGCAGTAATGAGAAAGGAGGTGCATTTTTGGTTTTCTGAAGTGATAGGATTGCAGCGTTAGCTGCTTCCGTAAATTCGGACCTTTCCTGGAGTCCCATTCCTGATCATACTTCAGGCACTGCCCCGCCATGGCGTGACAAAAAGCCGCTTGAGCTGCATGGATTGCCCCGTAAACCTCTATCTCCAGACACCGGGCAACCTCTTGTTGGTGCTCCTCTGACCAATATGTTGCTGCTTCCTCAGCTTCCAACAGGCGCGGCTCGAACACCCGCTGTGCAGCAACAGTGACCTTCGATGCACTGAACACGGCAGTTATGAGGGCATGACGTTCTCGTTCAAGTTCTCGAGCAAACTTGCTTGTAGATCCATGGCTAGCTTCGGGACGCAGCTTGAGTTCCAGACAGTACTGAGCTTCTTTAAACAACTTGCCAAACTGGGCAAGCTGGTTTGTGAACGCTCCGTAGAGCTCTGCTTCGAGTCGTACTATTGTTGTCGCCCACTTCTCTGCATTCCAGGTTGTGGTGTGCAGCTGCTCTTCTTTCAGGTGCACCTCAAATGTTCTCTGCTGCCCAGTTGTGATACCATAAATCGCTCCATGAAGCTCTCTCTCTATCTTCTCCATCGCCACCTCTTTAAGTTTTGCTGCCTGCACTTGGAAGTCACTTTTTAAACGCCTTGTCCGAGCCTCAGTTGCATGTGGAGAAGTGAAGATTTGTTTGCA
>WHVE01001088.1:0-32475 GCA_015178995.1 Trichophaea hybrida
ATGGGGCAATGATGAGAGTTTTGCGACCGATGCCTGGAGTACCTGAGCTAGATCAACCGAAGCTGGCAAATTCAATGTAGCTATTCACGTTGGATTCGCAGAAGAACTGCAATAGTCGGAACCAATTGAATATCAGGGAAGGCAGTGGATGAGGAGCTGAAGGAGGAGTACACTTTCGCTTGTGTGGCAACTGTAGCAGTTGTGCGACCGATGCCTGGAGTACCCGAGCTGGATCAACTGAATATGACGAATTGAATGTAGCAATTCACATTGAATTCCGAGAAATATTGCAATAGTCAGAACGAATGAAATACAGGGGAAGACAGAGCCGGTGGGGCAGGAGTAGGAGTATACTTTCGCTTGTGGGGTAACTGTAGCAGTTGGGCGACTGATGCCTGGTATATCCGAACTGGATCAACTCAGTACGGCGAATCGAATGAAACTATTCACGATCAATTCGCACAAGAAGTGCAATATTCAGGACCGATCAAATACAGTTGCAGGAGGTGCAGAAGCAGCAGTACCATTCCTTTTCCTTGTGGGGCAACTGTGGGAGTTGTGCGATCGATGCCTGGAGTACCCAAGCTAGATCAACTTGACCTGACAAATTGAATGTAGCTCTTCACGTTCGATTCAGAGAAGAACTGCAGTAGTCAGAACCAATGAAATTCAGGTGTGGGTAGAGCAGGTGGTGCAGGAGGAGGAGTAAACTTTTGCTTGTGGGGCAACTATAGCAGTTGTGCGACAGAGACCTGGAGTATACAAACTGGATCAAGTCAATACGATGAATCGAATGAAGCTATTTATAATGGATCCAGAGGAAAACTGCAATATTCAGAACCAATTATATTCAGGAGGATGTAGCACAAGAGGAGGAGAACCATTTGTTTCACTTGTGGGGCACCTGGGGGAATTGTGTGACCAACACCTTTAGTACCGAAGCGGGATCAACTTAATGCAGCGAATGCAATGTAGAGCTTCACGTTCAGTTCGGAGGAGCACAGCAACAGTTAGAACAAATCAAATACCCCAGAGGAATGTGATGGTGGAGTACTATTGCTTTCGCTGGTTGGGCAACCCTGGAAGTTGTATGACTGACGGTGGGTAGTGTTAGCGACAGATCCAAATTACGGGTCCAGGTCAGTTCTGGTTCTGAACCACCAATGAACCGAACCTTCAAATTACAGGCGGTCAAAACCTGGAACCGAACTGTATCCTGCCGGGTTTTGGTGTGTTTTTTCTCCAAAACTATTGCTCCAATTAAGTATTTGAGTTATGATTGGATCGCCATATGTTATATATGTAGATTATGCAGCATTTGATGCTAGTTCACTTCCCAGTCTCCGATTTGCGATACAATCAGTATTCGTTGAGGCACTGCAAATAAACGTCAATCTTGGCCGCATTTTCGGCTTTATTTCACAGCGACTCAACGAATACCTGTTGTATCGCAATTCAGAGACCGGGAGGTGAAAGAGCATCGAAAACTGCATAATCTACGTACATAATATGTCACAATCCAATCAGAACTCAAAGACTTCATTTGAGCAGAAAAGCTGTGATTATTGGGGGTGATGAAAAATGAGGCTCTGCTGCAGGTAAAACCCGCCTAAACCCAGTGGGTTACGGATCAGTTGCAGGTTTTAACAACCTGTAATTCGACAGTTTGTTTCCTTGGTGGTTCCAGAACCAAATGGAGGCCACAGGTCCGGTTCCGAACCTGACCGCAGCCAGATATCCTGGACCTATTGCTAATACTAATGGTGGGTATCGCTGGAACTTAGAGGCAATCAAATGGCAACGAAACGGGTCATGGCAATTTGCAGCTATGTTATTGGTTGATCAATAATTGATTAAACAATTGAATATATTCTACTGACAACTGGGTAAGTTGTTTTTGGAAAAGTTCTTCCCACAGCTCCAATGGTTGCAAGGGTCCTTCCCAATATACCCAACACAACCTACGCAAAAGCTGCTTACGTAGATATGTATTGTCCCTATATAGGCAAAATCTTTTTCCTGATGCACAATGGTTATCAATTGTCAGGGATTCAGGGCTGGGTGTCAAGGGCTCAGGGCTTGGGGTTCTAGAGGTTATACAATCCAAGAGATGGAAGGCTCCACAGTTGAGAATAGCCTGCAGCTAAAGAAACAAAAACTGTACGCAAGAGACTCAATCCAGAATCACCGTGTCTGACAGCAGTGCAAGCTGGAGCTGATTGATTGTTTTATAGATAACAGAATGAATGAAGAAACAAACTAATTTTCCTCCGAATACACAGTTTATATACAGCAATTTCACACATTCCAAAATACATCTGGAGTCCTGCTTGCTTTGTACATTACTTTCGTACGATTCCATCTTTTCACATAAAGCCTGAACTGAAAAGCTGATTTCATTCCCGTCCTGCTGTAGCCTCCGTTCGAAACCTGATTGTATTCTCGTCGTACATGATCTTTTATATCATTCACCAATCATCACTCCACCATTGATTGTCACTCAACACAACTGTGACAGTAGCTTCTCCCTCTCTCATGATGACTACCTACGAGGTTCACAATCTGGGCTTGCTAGGTTGTTCGTGTGAAAATTTGCAATAGTCAAAAGTCCATCGACGCTGGTCGTTTGGCTCCCCGCCGTGCTCGTCTTAGCCCCTCCATTTTACCAAATACTGCAGCTGCCTCCGAATCAGTCTGAAATCGTCTATCCGCACGGCTTCATACTCCTCTTCACTATCCACTATTATCGGTGGTGGTCGTTCTTGCTCTTGATTCAGGAGGTGATCCTGGATGGCCTTCTTTAGTCTGGATATCCGTTGAACGTTGTGAATGCGTAGCCAATTTGGTAGTTTAATTCTACAGGGCCATGGACTGATGACCTCTGTGATTTCATATAGTTCAATACGTTTCCACTCATGTTTCTAACTATGTTGGGCTGTCGACATATATCATACGTCCAGCCATACCGGTTCGTCGACTTCTAATGGTATAGCAACCCTTCGAAATTTGTTGGTCTGTGCGGTCTGTATGGCCTGGGCTGTTGGCATTTCTACTCTATGTTCACTGAAGAGTTGCTTCATCCATTCGACCATCTTCTGGGGGTTTGCCTTGCAATATATCGTTCCGATCCATAACTGGATGTTGGCTGATGGTCATTCGTGGATGAAAGCTGTAGTGGCCAAAAGATGCGGAGCAATTGCTCATCTCCCAGGTATGATTGTAAGCTGCGAACTCCACCAATGATAGCCACCTGACCCAATTGTTCTGTTGATAATTAACAAAGTTCCAGAGGTACTGTTCCATTACCACATTGACTGTTTCAGTTTGGCTGTCAGTCTGGGGATGAAACGCAGTTGGCAGTTTTTGTTTGATTCACAATCATTCGCAGACTTGTTTTCAGAATTTCAAAGCAAATTGCGGCCCTCGATCGGGGACTATTGTCTTGGGCAGTCCGTGCAGGCTAAATACTTCTTTCACATACATTTCTCCCAGCTTTTTTTTGCCTACTTTGTCGATACAGGGTGCCAGTTGTCGCATCCGCGCAAGGCAATCGACCATTTCCCATACTGCGTTGAACCCTGCTCTTTCTGGGAGTCCAACTACGAAGGCCATACTCAAATCCTTCCATCATTGCTCCGGTATTTCTAACAGGTGTATCAAGCCATGAGTCTTTCCATGGGTTGCATTGTCCCTTTGGCAGGTGTGGCAATTTTGTATATAGCGATTGATGTCCTTCCTCATCTGATTGCAGGGGTAACTTAGGTTCAGCAAGTCCTAAATTTTTGCTCATCCGGGATGTCCTGCAACTGGAGAGTCATGACATTCTTGGATCCACTGGAGCTTATCTTTGTCCGTTGGTTGGATTTGTTGTAATTCAGTGACTTCTAGCTGTTTTTTTCTGTGTGTGCCTGACTCTGGCCATTGCTTGCATATGTTTATAACCCAGTTCCACAGCTCATTAGGATTTACCAAGTAGTTATTGAGGTCAACTGTTTCCATGAATGCCACTGCCAGGTCTCGGCGCAGTTCCTTGTTGAAGTTTTCCATTTTTAACATGATTTGTTGGATTTTTTCAGCCCCCCCTTTGGAGGAATATCTCCTGGCATTCTTGTAAGTGCATTGGGTTTGTGACCTTGTTTTCCTCAGCGGTAGACTATCTTGAACTTTAATCTTGACAACAACTCAGTCCATCTGGTGTGTCTTCAGTTCAGCAATTTAAATATCATGAAATACACCAAGTTCTGGTAATTGGTGAGGATTTTAATAGGATGTGCCAAACTTTCGCATTCGGGTCTCCATTGTTCCAGGGTTTTGATCATTGTACTTGATTCTTGATCGTAGATTCTGTAACTTTCTTCAGCAGTCGAATGTTTTTTGGAAAAGAAGGCTACAGCATATAACACTCTTTGGTCGTTGTACTGAGAGAGAACTTCTGCAGATACATCACTTGAGGCGTTAAGTGTAAGGACTATCTCTTTGTCATGAACAAATCAGGCTAGCACTGGTGCCATTGTAAAGGCTCTTTTGAGTTCCGCGAAAGCCATATTTCGATCTGGTCCCCAGTGAAAAGTACTAACTTTTCCATAGGTTTTGTTAGCAGTTGTACCACCCTGCTGTAATTCTGTATGAACCGTCGATAGAAGTTAGCAAAGCCAAAAACGGCTTGGACTTCTTGATGTTTCTCCGGTGTTTCTCCGTTTTCAACTGCTTGAACACTCTCCGGATCGATTCTTATTCCGTTTACTCCAACAATGTGCCCTGGGTATTAGATTTCTTCCTTATGGAACTCGCATTTTTCTGCGTTCACGTAGAGCCCTGCTTTCTTGAGAGATGTCATTATCACTTGGATGGATTCATTGTGTTCTTTCAGATTGTAAGTGTAGATAAGAATATCATCCAAAAATGATGTGGGGAATACATCCAACAATGGTTGTAACGAATCATTGATGAACTCTTGGAATGACAGCAGTACGTTGGTATGTCCGAAAGGCATAACTAGATATTTGAAAAGTCCATAGCCGGTCCTAGATGCCGTTTTCCACTGATCCCCTTCTGTGAGTCCAATCATGTTATATTCATTGCAGATATCTCACTTGGTGTAAAATTGGGCCTTGGACGGTCTTAGCAGAGTTTCTTAGATCAATTCCACAGGGTATCAGTGTTTTATTGTTCCTTCATTCAGGCCTCGATAATCAACACAGAGTCTTAAACCTCTCCCTGATGTTCAAGCAAAGAGTATTTGGACTCCACAAGGTGATGAAGACGACCGGATGAATTTCTTGCACAAGTTCGTTTCTATCTATTCTTTTAAAACTGGTAGCTCTTCTCAGAATAAGCTGTAGGTAGGTCCAAATCGGAATGTGAACCATTGTTGCATCTAATTTGTGTCGTTGTGATACTGGTGGGGAGGTAGCATTTCCACAACTATCGTACTAAACAGGGGCAGAAACTTGTTGTATTCTTTGGGGATGACTTTTTCAAGGGGTTTTTCTGGTGGATCTTAAATATCGAAGGCCTTATTGATTTCGTACAATGTAATGGTGTAAACTTTGAGCCCTTCCTTACTTATTGTTCTCATACAGGGTGAGGTGGCTACTGCGCTGATGTCTCGCCTGGATTTGTCCGGATCCGTTGTTTCTATATGATTGCCCCACACCAATATGCCCGACTGGTGTTGGCAGTGTTGTTGGCAGAAGCTGGTTTGGAAACCAATCCTGTGACTTTGAAATTTGACTGTTACATTGTGAAGTTGTAGCCATGGTAGCCCTAACACCATCAGATAATGTCCTGACTTTGTTACCAATGCTGGTAGTTGCTCCTGATGTGATCGTATTCCCATGTTCAACTTGGCCACGATTGTACTGGTTCCTGATTTGATCGGGCTGCCATTGATTCCCTCTAACTCTCCTGACTCGCGTAATTCCTTCCCTTGTATTTCATGATTGCGAAGGAAATCATTGTCCACAAATGCCATATACATGGCTCGGCAGTCAATTCATGCGTGCGTATCAATGAACCTGTCTCCAATCGTCATCGAACATTATACAACATGATGCTTGGTTTCCAATACAGCCTGCTTGATTTCTGCTGTACTAATTGAGAACTGCAAAATTCCAATACGAGATTTTCACAACTGTAGGCGAAAGAGATTCATGCTCAGTACAATGGCCATTCTTATTGCACCAGTTTGAACATTTCCCAACTCAACTTCTTTTTCCAAATCTGCGTCCATTTCATTTCCTGCTTTCTTAAACAGTGTTATCTCCACCTGCCTGGATGCTGCATTCAATTGTTTTTGGCATGAAGCCGCAAAGTGCCTGCTATCCCTGCAGTTCATACAAAATCCTCCTGTCCTTCATCGCTTGCGTTCTTCGGGAGTAATTTTCTTCTCTTTGACTGCCTAGATGTCCATCAGAGCGGGGTCATATAATCCTGCTACCATTCCTGCTGGTGCTGAATCTGGGGCAGATGTGGTGTTGGTTGTTGGGTCAGACTTCTGGTAGTTTCCTTCTCATCGTCCTGACTTCTTTTCTACCACTTGTCTTCATATTTGTGTGTCTATTTTTGAGCACAATATCACGAATTCGATCAGACTTTCTGGCTTTTCCGTGTGTTGTAAGGAGTTCTTATGTTCATTAGATAGCGCATGTCGTAAGGTATCGATTTAGGCTTCTATGTTCCATTTGACATCTGCTACGTATGTTTAGAATTCCACATAGTAATGCAAGACCTCACAGACTTGTTGCTTGAGATTCAAGAGTTCACTCCAGGCGGTTGCTGGTTTGTCTTTGTCTCCGAATGCTAGGTCCAGCAAGTCAACTAGGTCTTTCAAAGTTTTGAGCTTGACTTCCCCCGAAACTTTATCGCATAATGGTATTGATTATGCCAAAGCTACCCCATTCAGTCACCCCACTGTATACCTCAGCTTCTTCGGTTCGGTATTAAAAGCTTTTGGTTTTCTGGTGATCTTAAAAGCTCACTGCACCTTCCACCCTTGGAGTTCCATTCTGTCTTCCACCAAAAAGCTGGCCACCTCATTTACCTTTCCTGTCTTTCTTCCCTTTCTTCGGTCCTTCCTTCCATCCATCTCAAGATTCAGATTAGTGGTTCCCAATTGTCCTCTGCCAAATTTCTGGACTTCCCTATTTGTGCCCGAGCATCGTCCAGGTTCTGTTTCAATTCCACCAGATCAGGATGATCCTCTGCGAGCTGTTCTAAGTTTCGGACTGTTTCATCTGGATCACCATGAATGCATTTTGGGACCCTTTCCTCCGTGGTTTTTAACTTTTGTTGCGTAAGACCCAGCTCCTGTTTCAGGTTGCCCTGTTCCTTGATGACCTTGTCTCCTACTTCCAATAACTCCAATATTGATGCTTCCGCATTTTTCACAGATTGCTGATCCATCGGCAATTCGTTCAACCTGCTGGTTGTCAGTAACTGAGCCAGGGCTGTCAATCTTGTGTTCATTGCTTGGATGTGTTTCCAGAGGTGTTTTGCATCCATTGCCTCCGTATTTACGTGTGTTATGTTGTCCAATTCCAGTTGGAATTCTCTGGTGGATGTCACATTGCAGGCTGTTCTTGAAGATTCTCTTTCCATCATTGCAATGTTCAAATGGTGATTGTTGAAAATATTTGTTGATTTTCCAGCCGAAAGTTTGTGCTACTTCAAGGCACCCATCACAGATATGCCTCCAGGAATCACCTTTCCAGTATATCCAGCAGTTGTTGCCACAAGGAATTTTGCACCAAATAGACTTATTTGAATTACTGCACATTTGTCATCCAATGGCGAGTTGCTGTCAGTCAAATACCCAAAAATCATATTGGTTGTCGTCTAAATGGCAATGATTCATTTTTTTGCAAGTTCTACACAGATAATCAGAGATACTATTGTGCCCGCAGGTACAACAGTTTCCATGAAATTGGTTTTTTAAACACAAACAAGGGCTTGTGAGTTCCTTTGAGAGTCAGGGTGTATACAAGTATGAATGACGATAGTGGTTTTGGAGGTTAAAAAGCGACTGCCAGTTTATATTTGATGATTTCCATGGGTCATTATGGCGATGTTTGAGCGGCCTGGCTTATTTATCTTTTTAACAATGACAATAGTTGCCAAAGATATCTGGATTTACGGGTCTTCAAAATTCCTACAAACAAGATAAGCAGCGGTGTCTCCAATATGAGTGGATAACTTATCTGTTTCCAAAATTGATTGCTGATCTCAAATCTTTGAAACATGCATTGCAGATACGGTGACAGTAGTAGCAGCCTAATCGATAAGGATATAGGCACATACAAATATATCCGGTAGAATCAATCATAAACAAGTTCTTCTTTCAGGGGTTCAGGGCTGGGTGTCTTGGGCTCAGGGTTCGGGGTTCCAGGGGTTATGAAATCCATCATCTGGAAGGCTCAGGAGTCAAGAATAGCCTGTAGATAAAGAAACAAAGACTGTACGCAAGAGACTCGATCCAGAATCACCAAGTGTGAAAGAAATCAAAGTCGAAGCTAATTGATCGTTTTATAGATGAGAGAACAAGTAAAAAACAAACTTATCCTCTGCTGAACACCTGGTATATATACAGTAAGCTCACCCATTCCATAATACATCCAAACTCTTGCTTTCTTGGTATACCACTTTTGTATGATTTTGTTGTTTCCCATAAAATGCTAACTTGAAACCTGATTTCATTCTCATCGTGCTTTAGCCTCTGATGAAAACCTGATTTCATTCGCATCATACTTTTGCCTCCGTTCGAAACCTGATTTCATTCTCATCACGTTTTAACCTCCCTTCAAAATCTGATTTTATTCTCATCATGTATTAGCCTCTGTTCAAAACCGGATTTCATTCTTGTCATGCTCCATTATTTTTATTATTCACCTAACATCACTCCACCATTGATCATCACCCAACACAATCGTGACATCAATGGCAGAATTCACATCAAACATTCACACCTTCAAAACAACAGGATGCTCACAGTTTTTTGGTAATTATTGCTCCTATTCAAGAATCACTATCAGTCAACATTTGGTTCAAAATGGTAATGTTATCAGGGAAGTAAATGCTAATACCCTGTCCCAAAAAATGAGTGAGATTTTTGAACAGATGAAAACCAAAATGTCCCAGCCACAACTGATTCAAGCAAAGCAGACTGATAAACGGTATTGAAAAGGAGTGGAACATAAGGCAGGAGGTTGAGTATGAAAGGATACCAGGAATTTTGCAAGACAGAGACCAACAAAAGATTGGATTGGAAACACCTGGGACTGTATGAAATTGAGGAAGTTATCAGCTCATGGGTCTACCACTTCAAATTACCCAAAGGCCTCCACATCCACCCGGTATCACCCATTGCCTGCCTAAGCAAAGATTCAAAAGACCCACTACCTGGGTACAATAAACCAGCACCACCGCCAGTAATCATTGATGGGGAAGAGGAATGCGAAGTGGAAAGTATCAAGGATTCCACCATATTTCAACATCAACTCCAGTACATGGTCAAGTGGAAAGATTATGATCAGAGGAGCTGGGAGCCGGAAGTCAATATAGACAGACTTCAAGCATTTCATATATTCCATCAGGAACAACCTGGTGAACCTGAATCAATAGCCTTATTGGAACTTGTCATTCAGAAGGGGCAGCTGCTGTGACAGTTGTGTCAAGTGAGGATCAGTCAAGGAATGAAAAATATTGGAAGGAAATGGATTTTGTTGGAAGAAATCAGATTTCACTGGAAGAAATCAGGTTTGGTTGGATGGAATCAAGTTTCGCAGGAAGGAATCAGATTGTATTGGAAGAAATAAGGTTTTGTTGAAAGGAATCAGGTTTTGTTGGTCGGGTTGTAAATAGGGCGTAATGGTTGTAGAGTGAGTTGTGGATCGAAAGGATTATATACATCGTTGGGTGAGGTTAGAATGCATTTGGGGACAAGCAAACAAAGGGGATGGTGGTCACGTTAGCTGTATATAGGACGGATGGATTTGCCAAGGTTAGGTTTGTTCATCACTCATGCTCTATGCTTCAAAACAATCCATTGCTTTAGCTTCAATGTCTGTATACTTCAGTGATTCCAGATGTCGTGGCTATTGCCTTGTGTGCAAACACCTGCAATTCCAAATCGTAGATTCGTTTTTATAACCCCTAGAATCCCGTGCCATGAATCCTTGACAGGTACAAGGATCTGCCGCCTCCAGTAGTGCTAATATGAGGTTTTGAAGCCTTTAGGTACATATGTGCAAGGTTCTGCACCCTCTATGAACACCAGTGAACAGATCTGTAATATCTGCAAGCACCAGTACATGGTTCTGAAGCCCTTTGGTACACCAGATCAAGGTTCTGGAGTCTCTGGGAGTGACAGTATATGATTCTGGAATCTTCCTAAGCACTAGTATAAGATGCTGTTATCTCAAGGAGAACTGGTAAATGATTCTGGCAATCATGGAAAACTTGTGTAAACTCAAGTGCAACTACCAATGATCTTGAGTTGTACTGCTTGAAATTGTAGTTTCTATCGATGTCTAATTATAGACTATAAATACACACCCAGACAAATATCAAGAAAGATATCTGACTCGTATGGGGAAAGAGGTTGGATCTGCAGTGAACTTGCAGACTGAGGACAAGATGGGTCTCTGGTAGGCTTAGAGAGAGATGACAAAATAGATCTCCAGCATGCTTGAAGAGATTAACATGAATTTTCTTTGGGATGGGATAGATGGACTTAATTCATCTCAAGTAGAGTTGGAACAAGTTTCAAGAGTTGGACAATATGGATATGGAGGATAATGATGGCCACCGAGAACAAGCAATTGGTAGAGTGATGGTCACAGAAACTGGTTGTTGAAAGTGAGTGTATGGCAGAATTTGAGTAATTTACATAAGTTCTGTGTAGGGAGAGATTAGTAATTAATCCCACAGCCAGGTGGAGGACTTAATTTGGAACAATTGAAGAGACTGCATAGATAGGGCTCACATGGATAGCGGAGTAAGTAGATGCAGCTGGCTGCGGAGCGTAAGGGCAAGACACAGTGTGAGTGTAATAGGTACAAGACCTGCATCTTGCAAAATGTCATCCCACAATTGCAACACCAAGTAGCGGACTTATCAGTAATATAGCACATGTTAGTCTCTGAAGCTGGCTGCATTGACAAGTACCATTCAGTATGTGTATGTTGTCACGGTTGGGCTGAGTGATGATTGATGGTGGAGTGATGATCGGTGAATAATACACAGGATAATGCACAACGAGAATGAAATCAGGTTTTGAGTGAAGGCTACAGTACAACAAGAATGAATTCAGGTTACGAACAAAGGCTAAAGCATGACGAGAATGAAATCAGGTTTAGAGCGAAGGCTAAAGTACAACGAGAATGAAATCAGGTTCCAAACGAAAGCCAAAGCACGATGAGAATGAAATCAGGTTTCGAATGAGGTCTCATGGGAGAAGAAGGATTCGTGCAAAAAAGAAGTGTACAAAGAAAGCAGGAGTTCTGATGTATTATGGAACGAATGAATTACTGTATATAAACCAGGCATTTGGGGGAGGATAAGTTTCTTTCTTCAACCGTTCTCTGGTTTATAAAACAATCAACTTGCTTCGGCTTTCACTTTTTTCACACTCGGTGATTCTGGATCGAGTCCCATGCATACAGTCCTCGTTTCATAGCTACTGGCTACTCTTAGATTCCTCGACCACCCGGCTTCCGGTATCCATTACCCCTAGAATGCAGAGCCCTGAACCCTCAATACCCAGCCCTGAACCCTTGACAGAAGAACGAGTCTAAAAATCGATTGTACCGGTTATATTCTTGCTTTATGTAACGTTACCCCAACCGTTTAGGTTGCTATTTTTGTCATCGCATTTGCAACACATCTTGCAAAGTTTTAAAATCAGCAAGCTATTTCAAAAATAGATTGATCATCCAATCCTACTGGAGACATATCTGTTTATCTTGTTTGTGGACATTTCGAAGATCTATGAATCCAGATGTTTTTAGCAACCAGTTCCACTTCTAAACACATGAGCAAGGACGAAAGGACCTGCGACTGTATTTATTTTTGCTACTGTTCAGAAGAAGAAGGAGACCTAGACCACGATTATCCAAATCCAACTATCCACTGCAACTGCGGAGCCATTCAGGATTGGACCATAACACCTACCTGCAACTGCGGCATAGTGCAATTCAATACATTTTTCGATTGCATTGAGGACCAGAATTGCATACTCTGTTTACTTTGGATTATCGATCTTGAAACCCTCTTGCCTTGGTATATAGCCCAATGGCAAGCACATACACTATTTTAAGCCAACATTGAAGCAATTGAACAGTATTATATAATAAACGAAAAAGATTGACCGCAATTCGCCATCAGGCGTTAATCTGCTGGAACCCCAATAGGTGTATTTGGTGCGAAACTCCCTGTGGCAATGACTGCCGGATATACTGGAACAGCAATTCCTGGAGGCACATCTGTGACGAGAGCCTTGAAGTAGCAGAAACTTTCAGTTGGAAATTCATCAAATACCTAGATCAATCACCATTCGAAAATTGCCAAGATGTCAGGAGAATCTTCAAGAACAGCCCGCAATGTG
The DNA here is from genome assembly GCA_015178995.1 of Trichophaea hybrida. NCBI lineage: Eukaryota > Fungi > Ascomycota > Pezizomycetes > Pezizales > Pyronemataceae > Trichophaea > Trichophaea hybrida. Next base: position 12,602 of record WHVE01001088.1, read on the forward strand.
ACGTTGACCAGAGAACTCCAACCTGAATGGGAAAACGTAATACCTGCATATACGGAGGCAATTGCCGAAAAACAACTCTGGGAACATATCCAAGCAATCAACACAGGACTCACAGCCTTTGCTCAGTTACCAATAACCAGTAGGTTGAACCAATTGTTAAAGGAACGACAATCTGTGAAAAAGCGGAACCACAAATATCAGAGTAATTGGCAAAAGGAGACAAGGACATTGAGGAACGGAATAACCTGAAACCGGAGCGGCTTTTTTCACAACAGAAATTCAATACCACGAAGGAACGAGTGCCAGTCAGCCCACATGGAGACCTGCAAGCCAAGATCACAGATCTAGAACAACGATTGGAAAACAGAGAACCAGAAGGGACGGAACACCTCAGACAGGAATTATAAGAAACAGAAGAACAGTTAAGAATCTGTGGAGAAGAGAGAAACAAATATCGGAATCAGGTCAAAAAAGTGCTTGCATTGGCGGGGAATGGTGGTAATGATGATGGTAACAGAGGACATAAAGGTAGCAAAATTCTCCGATTTTTGGGAATAGACCTAAGGGCACCCCGAGGATGGATGGCACAACTAGCTATGGAAATTGCGGATGAACCGGGATGATTCTTCAGCGAACAATCCAAAATGTGGTATCCACCAAATCGACTAGATGGTGTGGCCCTGAATCAAATTCAACTGTACATCGACAGGTGAACTGGAGATCTGAAGTTAGAGTCACTAGAAAAATTGCTGGACCTGTTGCAATTGGCTTTCAGAGACCAGGACATAAGTGCCACAGTGAATCGGAGACTGCTCAAACTTGAGCAAAAGGATTGAGAATTTGCCCAATAGTACGTAGAATTCCAACGGTGGGTACCTGACGTCGATTGGAACGAAGCAGCCCTGTTAGAAGTGTTACGACAAGGCCTATGTGGGGAGCTGAAGGACTGACTACAGCACTGCGACATTCCGTTGGACCACACGTCATTTGTCAAAATCTGCTCAAAAAGAGACTCCCAAATCCGCACCCGAGCTGCCAAGAGAATGTCAGGAAGATAGACAGCCGGGTCAAAGACACACGAAACCACAAGCAACACCATACCTGCCCCAGAAACAGCACCAGCAGGCACTGTGGCAGCTTACCACAGCCCTGCTCCAATGAATCTTTCAGCGGTCAAGAAAAGGAAGGTTACGCCGGAGGAATGAAAAAGACGAAGGCAAGGAGAATTGTGTATGTACTGTGGGGATAGCAGGTATTTTGCAGCAAGTTGCCCAAGAAAATTGAAAGCAGCATCAGGACAGGAGGAAGTAACACCTTTTGAGCACGCAGGAAATGAAATGGACGCAGATTTGGAAACAGTGAAAGAAAAGGAAGTCGAGTTGGGAAAAGTCTAGGCCGGTGCAATAAGGATGGCCATTGCGCTGGGCATGAATCTCCTTTGTCTACAGTTGTTATGTTTCATTTGGAATTTTGCAGATTTCAATTAGTAGTTCAGGAATCAAGGAGTCTTTCATGGAAAGCAAGCATCTTGTTGTGAAATGTTGACTGAAAATTGGAGAGAGGTTGATCGCTACGCACACTGTGATTGACTGTGGAGCCACAGGAATAGCATTTGTGGACTAAGATTTTGTTCGCCATCATCAATCGGAAGAAAAGGAATTACAAGAATCAAGAGAGTTAGAGGTTATCGATGGAAGACCCATTGAATCAGGAACCATTACGACCATGGCCAAGTTCAATATAGGAAAACGATCACCTAAGGAGCAATTAGCAGCATTCGTAACAAAGGAGGGGCATTACCCGATCGTACTAGGATTGCTATGATTACAACGTCACGATGTAATGGTTGAATTCCACGCACGAAGGATCAGCTTTGAAAGTTGCTACTGCCAACAGCATTGCCAACATCATTCGAACATATCGGTATGGGGCAATCACATGGAAACACCAGCAGCAGATCTGGAATGACCGAAATTAGACATCGGCGCAGTAGTAGCATCACCTGTTGTAAGAAGAATCAGAAGGGAGAATCTCAAGGTTTACGCCATCACACCGTACAAAATCAACAAGGCCTTGGGAATGAAGGATCTACAAGTAAAGTCCCGCGAAGAAGTCATCCTCAAGGAATACCACGAGTTTCTTCCCCTGTTCAGCAAAGTAATCGCTGAAATGCTAATACCGCACCGACCCTACGATCACATGATTCTGTTACAGGAAGGCTTTACACTACCGTTTGGGCCTATTTACAGCTTATCTCGAGAAGAACTACAAGTTTTAAAGCAATGGATAGAAAAGAACTTGTCCAAATAATATATCTGGTCGTCTTCATCACCTTGCAGAGCCCCAGTACTCTTCACTCCAAAGCTGGGAGGATGCTTAAAACTCCGTGTCGATTACCGAGGCCTACTTGAAGGAACAATATCAAACCAATATCCCCTACCATTGATCGAAAAAACCCTGCTAAGACTCTCGAAGGCCCGCTATTATACAAAGCTGGACGTCAGCAACCCATACAACATGATCAGAATCGCAGAAGGGAATGAATGGACAATGGCGTTAAGGACCCACTATGGACTTTTCGAATCCCAGGTTATGTCTTTCGGACTTACCAACACACCAGCATCCTTCCAAGAATTCATCAACGATTCTCTACGATCATTCCTGGACATATTCTGCATGGCGTGTTTAGACGACATCATCATCTACAGCGATCACCTGGAGGAACATAAGTAACACGTCCGGGCAGTCATGATCTCACTTAAGGAAGCCGGCCTCTACCTAAAAGCAGAGAAGTGAGAGTTTCAAAAGCAAGAAGTCAAATATCTAGAATTAATTGTCGGAGTAAATGGAATCAGAATGGACCCAGAGAAAGTCCAAGTATTCGAAAACTGGGAAGCACCAGGGAAACTCAAGGAAGTCCAAGCTTTCTTTGGCTTTGCGAATTTTTATCGACAGTTCATACTAAATTATAGCAAGGTAGTGCAACCACTCACAAAACTCACGAAAAGCTGGTACTCTTTTGCAGGGGTCCAGATCAACAAAACGGCATTCGCAGAACTCAAATGGGCCTTTACAACGGCACCAGTACTAGCCTATTTCGATTATGAAAAGGAGATAGTCCTCGAAACCAAGGCCTCAAGTTACGTATCCGCAGGAGTCCTCTCTCAGTACCACAATCAAGAAGTACTACACCCAGTGGCCTTCTTTTCGAAGAAACATTCACCCATGGATGAAAATTACTAAATCTACGATCAAGAATTAGGCATGATAGTCGAAAGCCTGGAACAATGGAGACCCAAATGGGAAGATTCAGTACATCCGATGAAGATTCTTACCAATCACAAGAACCTGGAGTACTTCATGACATCGAAACTGTTAAATCGAAGGCAGACCTGATGGTCTGTATTTCTGTCGAGGATTAAATTCAAGATAGTTTACCGGCCAGGAATGCAAGGTCGAAAACCCAATCCACTTACAAGAATGCCAGGAGACATTCCTCCAAAGGGGGGGGCAGAAAAATCCCAGCAAATCATGCTAAAAATGGAAAACCTCGACGAAAGGGTACGCAAAGGGTTAATCGTGGCATTCACGGACACAGTCAAGCTGGATAGCGACTATGTAAGGTCTGAAGTGTTATGGAACTGGATAAACAATGTATGTCAGCATTGCCCGTACGACAGATGCAAAGGGCTATGTATGCATAAGGATCAGTCGCAGGAAATCTCTGAGATACAAATCCATCTGACCGACAGGAATAAGCGCAAGTGGATCCAAGAATGCCATGACTCCCCGGTCGCGGAACATCGAGTATGAGCAAAAACATATGACCTGCTGAGCCGAAGTCACTCATGGAATCAAATGCGGAAGGACATGGACAGCTATGTACGATATTGCCACACCTGCCAGCGGAGCAAAGTAATGAACGGAAAAACTCTTGGCTTGTTACATCCGTTAGAAGTACCGGAGCAACCATGCAAGGACCTGAGCATGGACTTCGTAGTCGGACTATGAGAAAGCGAATAATTCAACTCGGTATAGGTAGTGGTGAATCACCTAACAACAATGCGTTATCTGGTACCTTGCACACACAGCGTGGACAGAAAGAAATTGGGCGAAATGTACATTAAGGAAGTATTCGGACTGCACGGATTGCCTCAAACAATATTGTCTGATCGAGGGCCGCAATTCACTCTGGAATTGTGAAAACACGTCTGCAAACGTTTGGGTATCGAACGAAGACAGTCAACCGCATTTCATCCTCAGACCGACGGCCAAACTGAAAGAATCAACACTGTAATGGAACACTACCTCCGAAACTTTGTCAATTATCAGGAAAATGATTGGGTCCAGTGGCTACCATTGGCAGAGTTCGCGGCTAATGATCATACCTCGGAGACGACCAATTGCTCTGCATTCTTTGGTAACTACGGCTTTCACCCACGAATGACTTTTGACCAACAACCAATCAAAGATTGTAATGACATTCGCGAAGTCAACGTTCAGTGGATGGCCCAACCAATGGAGCAACTCGTCCGGGAGCTCAGAGCCGAGATTAAAAGGGCCCAGGCCATACAGTCCGAACAGGCCAATAAGTCCTGGAGGGTCGGCACAATATTAGAAGTCAGCGATAAAGTGTGGCTGGACGCACACAACCTATCAACAACCCAACCAAGCAAGAAACTCGACTGGAAACGCCTAGGGCAGAACAAACTTGCCGAAGTCATCAGTCCCTGGGCATATCAAATAAAACTACCCAACCAGCTACACATTTGCGATGTCCAACCTATATCTCGCTTGGAGAAAGCCGCTTAAGATCCCCTCGCGTATCCAAAGCAAAAACCTCTACCACTGGTGATTGTCGAAGGAGAAGAGGAGTACGAAGTAGTGTGGGTGGATGATTCCAGGCTTTTTCCAAAACAATTACAATATCTTGTGAACTGGAGAGGGTATGACGAGAGCAGCTGGGAGCCTGCGGCCAACGTGGATGGACTTAAGGCTATCGACGACTTTCACACCATATAACCTGGCAAGCCCAGGTCGTGATCCTCGTAGGTACTTGGCATTTGAGGGGTAGAGCTACTGTCACAGTTGTGCTGAGTGATGATCGATTGTGGAGTGATGATCGGTGAATAAATCAAAGGATAATGCATGACGAGAACGAAATCAGGTTTCGAGCGAAGGCTTCAGCACGATGAGAATAAATTCACGTTTTGAACGAAGGCTTAAGCACGACCAAAATGAAATCACGTTTCGAGCAAAGGATAAAGTGTGATGAGAATGAAATCAGGTTTCAAATGAAAGCTAAAGCAAAATGAGAATGAAATCACATTTCCAATCAGGTTTTACAGGAGAAGTAGGATTTGTGCAAACAAGAAGTGTACAAAGAAAGCAGGAGTTCGGATGTATTATGGAACAAGTGAATCACTGTATATAAACCAGGCATTCGGCGGAGGACAAGTTTCTTTCTTCACTCGTTCTCTTGCCTATAAAACAATCAACTAGCTTCGGCTTTCACTTCTTTGACACTCAGTGATTCTGGATTGAGTCTCTTGCATACCGTCATTGTTTTGTAGCTACAGGCTACTCCTGGATTCCCCGACCACCCAGCCTCCTGATTTTATTAACCTTATAACCTCGAGCCCTGAACCCTCGATACCGAGCCCTGAACCCTTGACATATGTGATTGATCATGCAAGAACAGATCTGAGCAGACTGAAGTGATAGCTCATGATATTGGCCATTGAATGACTGGTGATACTCCGGGGCGAAAGATAACTATAGACAAGCTGGATGCGATGCGATAGAGAGAGGGGACAACAAACAAGGGAAGAGGGGACAACAATAATAGAGAGAGCAGGCGACTGAAAGTTTCAACCCTTCTGAAGCGCAGAGATGGACAAAAGCCCACCGACAGTTTAGATTTGTATGCAAGAAACAACCACTTACTTTGGTAAGTTGAATAGAATTTCTTGTCTAATTTGTTTGATAGTCAATAAGCCAAGTCTTATCAGGCTTAGTTGGCCAAAATTGCACCTCTGATTTGATTTTGACCTGCAAGTCTGCATTAGAATATATGGTTTGGCAAGCCAAATATACAAGTTGTCAGATATAATATACCAAATTGAGACCTATGTTTTGTGCAAAACTGCAAGCTCCCCTAGCATTCATCAGTCTCTGGTCTCTCAGCGGTACTCAGGTTCTCATCAATTTTCCCTCTGTTTCTGCCTTGTTACATCCAACTTTATCCTAGTTGATTGCCTCTCCAGTGAATAGCCAAGGAAGCCAACCCTTATTTGCCATCAGTCGATTGATTACTCTTCCTTACTGCATGGTTCTCATCTGTGCAGCCCACTGCTCAAACCAACCATTTTTGATTAAATTCACATCTTCTACTTGACTTTCTCATCATGGGATAACATCTCTCAAGGCAAGTTTTGCATCCATTGTACTCACACTTCGTCTGGCCCTTGTCCTCTGCTGCTGGCAGCAGGTATGGGCTCCTCTTCCTATATGAGTACCCTATTTACAGCCTCCTATCTTGACCCATGAGATGTCCTCCATTTTGTATTGAAATTTTTTGTTATTATCTTCCTAGGCAGATCTTGCACCATTTACTCACTTTCTGTCTTGCCCTCACATTCAGCAATCAACTGTATTGTCTGTTGGTATCACAATTTCTCATATTGAGCAGCATTACTCTGTTTCATTGAACTCACTCTAACCGCACTTGGGATCTATTTTGTCTATCTCTATGCCTGTATGTATGTCATTTTGTGATCTCTTTCCAAGCCCACTTCAAAGTTGTCTCAGATTTTCTTTGTTGTTATCCAATTATGTATATATTGTCGATATCGATAGAATCAAGATTTCTCACACATCTATGACCTCAGCACATGTGAATTTACATGTGCCACTGAGGGCTGATCATGTCAGAAATGCAGCGCATCCCATGAGCCCTGATCATTTTAGTAGTGACTGGCACCTCAGGAGTATCAGGGATCCCATATGATCGGAGTGGCTCATTAGTGGCAGAGATCTCAGGAGTACTGCGGATATGATCAGTTTGGAGTGCCTCAGAGGCACCAACTATCTCTGGTGCACTGGGGAGTTCATGAGTGACAATAATCTTACCATCGCCGATGTATTGAACATGTCAAGGTTTTAACGCTTGGAGTTCTAGGGATTATAAAAACTAAACTGAGGGTGCAGTGATCACAGGTACTGCGTAACATACTAGAGACTCGAATTCCGGAATCACAGAAGTGAACAAAGGTGGGTGCCAAAGCTAATGATGGTTTTGTAGACTACAGAACGAGTGAAGAACAAACCAATCCTTCGCAAATCCAGCGTCCATATATACAGCTAACGCGAACGTCGTCACTTTTGCTCACTCGTTCCAAAATACATCCAAACCTCACCCAACTATGTATGCCACCCTTTCAAACCATAAACCACGCCATAACCATCACGCCATATTTTCAACGCAACTGTTAAAACCTGATTCATTCCATCAAAACCCGATTTCTTCCTTTGATACCTGATTCCTTCCTTTGAAACCTGATCCCTTCCAACGAAACCTGTTTCCCTTCGTATTCCCATATACACTTCTTCAATCCACACTGTTCCTCCGATGCTCACTCAACACAACCGTGACAGAACATCCAGACAGTTGTTTTTGGTGTGCCAAAATTCAGAGGTCAGGTATGCCAAAACATTGTGAAATAGGGACCAAATTTTTGAAGATTTCAAAATGTCAGGACTAGAGCATCAAGAGTTTTCACACCTTTTTCCATTCTTCCAAATGACTTCAAGAGTAATCTACTTTACTTTTTCTTGATTATTCACACAGTGAGACTGAGTGCACAAGTCAGAACAGAAGTCTGGAGTTGCAGAGAGTACTAGTACAACAGTCAGAAGGGGTTGAAGATCAATTCATTTCTTCACACAGATTTAAGCTGTTGGCGATTCCTCAAGGAGGCCCTGAGAGTGATATGCACATCGTCAGCAGATCTCCGGAAGGGTTGGTGAGAGCTCCAGAATAGCTGGGTAGAGTTCTAGGATGGTTCGAAATGATACCTACTTCCCCTAAAGGTACCCAGTGTATATTCACCTGCTCCAGAAGTCACTGGGAGGTGTGGTGAGAGGTCTTGGTGTGCCAGAAACAACACCAATATCTCCCAGATAAATTCTGAATATTGTTTCAAGCTCTGGAAGTCTCTGGATGGTTTGCTGTGAGCCCCAGAGGGATTTGGAATTATGCCATTTCTCCAAGAGGCTTCTGAAGCATCTTTCTATGCTTCAGAAGTATCCAGGAGTGGCTGCGAGCTTCCAGCCGCCTCTCAAGATTGCATCAATACTCATGGAGTATTTTATATTATGCTGACATTTAGTATCTCAGGTGGGTGGATTCTTATTACAGTGTTCTGTTATCAGTTCTAACTCAGTCCAGTTATGTTCCATGTTAGCAATAAACGGAAGGGGTTTGTGAGAATTGACAAACTGATTCACTTCATGATAGATGTAATTTGTGAGATATTTGTATTGCAACTACTCAAATTATACCAATATTTTGAACAAAAATAAGTAAGCCAGTTCTCGTCTGATTGGCACAACATTTGGTTCATTCTATAGCTAACTTCAAGCACTACAACAAAAATAAATAAATGTACCAATCAGATAAGAACTTGGGTACTTATTTGGGTTCAAAATTGGTGGTTTGCAAATTGGTTTGTAATACACCTGTTGTGTTAGTAATGGTTCCAGTATTGGACCTGGCCGGTTTTATAGACCTGTATGGCAACAGCTTCCCCCATCAAAAATTGACAATTTATTACCTGAACTTGTGCATTAAGTCCATGAATATTGATCAGAGCATTTAGTGAGTGGTATGTATCATATGCCGCTTTTCACGGTGCATCTTCTGGCCGTCTCCGATTTTCATTATCTCTACAACTCATTGAGTGCCAATCAAAAAAGCTCGTTTTTTGGCCGAAAATCGAATCAATTCTAAAACAACTCACTGAGCTTTGCAGCTATGCAAAATTACAGACTACTGCAAGATGCGCCATGCAAAGCTGAATATTTTACATTCAAAACACCAAATTTTCATATCAATAGTGATGGACTTAATTGAGAGAACTATTTGGCAAATACCCAGACTGAACCGGCTGGTCCGGGTTTTCATAAAACTGCTATAGAAGAAACGATTCCAAAACGGAACCATTGCTAACACTATACACCAGTGCAATTTGACATATCCTGGATGAATTGCACATGAAATATCCACATGGTTCGATTTGATTTGAATTTATTTACCTCAATAACAACAGTAGTTTTTCTGTTTATAATCACAATATTACCACAAATCCCATTGTAGTATTGGTTTATTTCTGTGTATGTATGTATATATCTATAATATGCAAAGTTCTGGGTGATTTAATCAATATGATACTGAATTAAATTTATATACTATAAGAAAAACAAATGAGGTTTTGTTAAAACAAATCAGATTTACCATGGAAAGGAATTATCTTTCAAAGAAAGAAGAGAGGTTAAATAGAATAGAAATTGGGTTTTCCAAAAAGAAATTGAAGTGGTATATACTGTAATGGTAGTTTGGAATATATTTCATAATAATGTAGTTAAAATAATGTCAGGCACAATTGTTATACAACAATTGACATTTATAGCAGAACATTTGTTTGTTCTTGACATATTTTCTAGTTACATAACATTGAACAGCTTCAGTATTAACTTTTGTGTATTTTGGTAATTCTGGATTGAATTTTTCACATTGTTTGTACTAGTGATTCCAGATACTGTAGGTTTTAATTCCTTGTACACTGGGTAGAGTCTACCCTCTTGGTCATTTGAAATCATCAATTCTAGTATTGTATATTGTCTAGAACTCCATCCTAAGACCTATTTTGAGTGATAAAAAAGGCTAAAATCAATTCAACGGATTATAACTAAGGTTGTATACTAGTATACTTCCAGAAACGGATGGTATTATTTTCACCATCCATCCACCCACTCATATACAGTATGCAATTGTACTAGTAACTTCAGAAGCCAAGTATGTATGTATATTATTTGGAAATACCTCTGCAGACAATACCTGTTGAGTTTCCATTCAAGAAAAGATATCTTTGAGATTTTCATTGTTACTTACTATATATACCGCTCCAGTTGTTATTGTATTTACTTTTTGATTTTGATGATCACTATTATCAAATGTTCAAATCAAAATGATGAAATTTTATAAATTATATTAATACTATTCTACAAGAATCTTAAGAACAACTTTAATAATACTTCTAGTAGAATATGTAATGAGTTTCATTTTTGCATATCTTTAGGACAGACGCAACAACGTCAGAAGAATGAATAAAAGTCGACAACACAGTATTTAAAGTCTTTTGGAGAAAGTTTTATTCACTGTAAACGAACTGTTCAAATCAGAACTCCTGCTTTTGGACGACCAATGTAGAGACAAACACAAAACAAAAGAAAGAATACCTAATGCTCAATCATCTATCAAGGAAAACAGCATTGATATTATCATAGTTACCCTACCTATAGTAATCAATTGACTAGACACTGTTCAAATGAAGTGATAGAGGATTTGTAATTGATTATGTATTACTGGTAGAAGTCTGATTCATTGCTCATACTTACAAACAATATAACTAATTAATTATATACTGTTACCATGAAAAAACAATTGATCAACTGTGTAGTTACTCATTAGTATTAGCCAAGTATTGGAATCATCAAGCATACAAAAAATTGGTTAGCTGTTCAGTAGATATATGTACACTTGTCAATAATGGCATGAAGATCACAAGGTCAATTCAATCACAGAGATATTCCGATGACTGGCCATTTTAAGAGCATGTCAGTTGTTATGTATATGACCAACCTTGAAATTGTTAGAATAGAGCAAATGGCAACCAATGCTAATGATGCAAAAATGGCAATAGAAATAGTATGTGTTCATGCAATCAGTCAAACCGAGTTATATGTCCAAGACCTAAATGTAACAATGATGGAACTGAATCCTAAATAGCTTACACTAGATGATGAAATATATTTTGTTTAGATTAGAATTGATGAATTGGAGCAATAAATACCCAAATATCCATTCAGTAATATCCAATATTAGTAAATAATATTCTTCCTCCAAACAACTTTAAAGACTTTTGCAGTTGTTAGAGCAGTATGGAGCAGTTTGATATGAATGCAAGGTTTCAGATGCTGCTGGAGTATAGGAGCAGACAAAAGGCTCACATCAGCAAAATGTAAAATGCTCCCGGAGCATTAGTGTAATCTCCGGGAGGCTCCCGGAGCATGGGATGGTACTCTGGGAGCCTCCGGGAGACATTGACGTAGTTTCGGACCCTCCTGGAGCTCCCACCACCCTCCGGGTGACTCCCGGAGCATGGAAAGATACTCCGGGAGCCTCCAGGAGAAATGGACATAGTTTCGGACCTTCCCGGAGCTCTCGCCAACCCTCCCGGAGACACCCTGAGCATGGGCAAGTACTCTGGGAGCTTCCAGGAGAAAAGGGCCAAAATTCGAACCCTTTTGAGCTTCTCACAAAACCTCCCGGCGCGCCAGAAACCTATGCCGATTCCGAGCTCATAAGCACTCACCAAACCTCCCGGCGCGCCTGAAAAGTCGTGTAACTCCGTTAGATTGCGATGCACCTTATTTTTTTTTTGGACCAATGGGCTTTTGCACTGTCCAACCAGCATTCAGATTGGTAAATTCAGATTGGTAAACTATATAAATGCCATATCGCTCTACAAATTGTCATTGCAACTGATGTCCCACCTCACGAAACACCCAACCGGCCTAAACTCTGATTATAGGTGCGCCGAAAGCATCCTCGTAACTCTCAATATACAGTCCAGCACGAATCCAGGTCCACCTGGTTGTTCAATAACCATACACTTGTATCATCCACACGGTTACTACACTGCCTAGTACTTCTTCATCCGCTCTGACCAAATGTGCAGGCCCAATAATTGCTCCAACTGGAACGATGTGCATTTTATTAGTCAATTTTACCACTCGAATGAAACCATCAATCTTGTCAGCCCAGCCCCTTCGGTCTTGAAATTTTGTTGGAATCACCACGCATACACTTGAGGTCGAGGACATAATACCCATTCCTGTGTCCTTTTACATCGTTTGGAGAATGTTGGTAGTATTTTACCTTCAGGTAGGTGTTCTCGAAACTGTAGAATCTTGTTTGTGGCGTCCAGGCAAAATATACGATCGGAAACGATGGAACTCGGCCTTGAAAATTATTGTCAAGGTGATTATGCTCACTCTCTGCATGTTGAACCCACACAGTATGTGCTTTAGGCATCATTCCCTTATTAGCATTTGTATATTCCACCTTACAGTCAAGCCCTATTCGCTCGATGGTTGCAGGAGAGTGGAACATTGGCGATATGGATAGACCATTGTGTAGTTTGATTCGAACTTCGTCTATTAGTGTCTTAAGATTGTAACCCAACACAAGACCTGTAATCTCTGTTCCCCAATCTTCTTCAATTTGAGCCCAAATAGCTTTCCAAGATTGGAATTGCGAAATCGCCGGCTACATCTGTTAGAGATTTTAGTTTGACACTCTACACTCCCCACGGATGTGTGTTTCTCTCAAGTTATACATATTTGGCGGTACTGGGCGGAATATTGACTCAGGCTGTCCTTTTTCGAGGCGTAGTCGGTGGGCTGCCTTGTATTTCGTCATTTGTCTACTGCTGATAAGAGATTGAAAGCCTAGTTTTAATAAGCTGGACTGGCCAATAAGATATTAATAGAAATCTACTCTCAAATAATTTCTCACCTTAGCCGATCAGCATCATACCAGCCTTAAGTGAAGGTAACGCAGAGTTTCCTCCATATAGTCAGCCACTGGGCGGTCATTGTATTTGGAATTTGTCAGTATAATTCACTTTATTGCTGGAGCGGTAGCCATCTTTCACATTGGAAATATGTAACAATTCTGAGATATCGGTTGTGAAATTGTCTCCCGAACCCATTCACCGAATTGACTCTGATATATGGCTGACCAGATGCATCTTGGGGTAACCAAAGTGCACTATCTGATGTTCAAGGGCTTTTCGGAGCTCATGAATGCCGTGTTGCTCCCACGAAGTTTCAAATTCAGCCATTCGCTTAGAAAATGTCTCTGAAAAGATGCTGTTGTGCACAGTGATTCGTATATCTTTCTTTCCAGATTGTCGGTGGTAATCGAGTCTCTGTCATCAATCCAGTGTGATCAGACGCGCTTAAATTGTTTGCGTTTGGCAGCATTAATTTTGTGGGCCCCATACACTTCTGCCTCTACTGCAACTCGGATCTTCACAATCTTTTGCTCACGTATTCTCACAGATTCTCGTTTCAGCTCATTCATGACTTTGGCTTCTGCAGTCTTCGACATTTTCTGTTTTCGGAAAACACTTTTCAACCTGTAGAATGTTTGAGCGCATCATCAAGTGCAGTGAGGGATAGATCAGAGTGGCTTCGTTGGCTTACGAGTAGGCAGAATTCGCATAATGCCCGCACGTTCCCATTACTTCTTCATCGGATGAAATCTCGTCAGCATTCGTTTCGTCATCCATGGTACCAGCTAATATTGGTGCGCAGTTAACTGCCAATGTTCTAACCATTCCCCTGATCTCTTTCCCCTGCCATGTCCCACTCTTTAATGAATCAAAGGTCTTTTGAAATAGTTGGAGTCCCGGATACCGTGGTACCGATGTGAAACGCTTATCGAATCGGTCTTTGAGATTTCGTGCTTTAGGTATTTGAGAAGCCAGTCAAATAGATCCTTTACTAATCCCAGGAGCAATTGATGTAATTCATCAGGTTGCCATAGACGGTACACATTGCAGAGAGGGTATTGCCAGAACTTGTTAGGGAATGATCGTACTCCAGATGCTATTAGTTCATCGATCTGTTCATGATCGAGAAGTTCACTGTAGGTTTCTTGATCCCTCGGATTAAAGATTGTTTGTTGACCTGAATGACCCATCGGCGCACCTTTAGGTATTTCACAAATAGGACACGAACCGTATGAAACTCGAGCAATCATCACATGTTCTGGATAGTCACCAACCCATGCAGCCAGCAATGGAAAGCACCTTCTTCGAAAACCGTCGGCACAATCCCATTCCAAGCCCGGTCACTGATATCGAGTTCTCGGAGCGCCGACAGAATCGTGTGGATTGCGTTGTGCCAGGCATCATCGGTGTTTTTGGAACCTTTTGGAGGACATGGTATGAGTCCGACGAGGATCCAGGCACGCTTCTTGGGGCTCCGGCGGACATCTTTTCGTATATTACCGATAGTCATGTATAAGGGCCAGGCCTGTTTATCACCAGAAAAATTTGTCAGATGCGTTTTATCAGACGCAAAAATAACTGGTACAATCGTGGCGCCCTGAGGTAGGTGCTCCTGAGTATCCCACCACCAATCGCCAGTGTTCATCTCACTGTAAATGCGACGCCCCTCAGAATCTGCTAGTCGCACCGGTTCAAAATCCAAGTGCGTGGCGAATGGGATATGAGCCAAAAGAAATTTGATGCACGTGAATATATCTCGATAATACAATGTGCCGAATGTTTGTGAACAGTCTTCTAGCCAACTCTCTGCACCTAAACCGAAGTCTATGGATTCCAAGAGTGCCCACAACTCAGCAGCTGATTGAAAAGACTCGATACGGAAGTCGTCAAGTCCATGTTTCAGGTGCTGGTCGATCCACGTTTTGGAGTTCTGACACAAGGATTGAGCTTGCTGAAAGTCATATGCACAATCGAATGGATGCCATGGGTTCCATTGATCCAGGTATATACGATGTTTGTTGTATATCCCAGTAGCAACACCGTACGCCTGACCACCAGCCGCCTCCGCTCCCACGACATCGCTGTGATATTTAGTTTTCATTGGGTCAGGCGTACATGTTAGATCTGGCTTCTGAGGGTCTATAGATTCACTGTCGAGGAATCTTCGGGTGGTGGCACTCCTGGTATAGAATCTACCGGCTCACCTTGGTATAAGATCATATATCCTGGGATGATTCAGGTGCACCTACTGACATTGAACCTAGCTGGTGCTGGACGGTTCCAGCCAACTGGAGGTATAGTTCTGTCCAGCAAAAGGCCTTCAGCCAGGGTAATGGGGTGAAACTGCTTGTAGTGAGCTTCTAATCTGTTCTGGTGGGGTAATTTTTGTTGCAGATAAAACAAGTAATGCGATTTCGCCTCGATCGAGCCATGCTAGTAGAATAGATGGTGGTGGTGATTTTCAGGGGGGTTCACACAAGAGTTTCTCTCCCAGGATTTCTTTGTAAGACTGGTCCAATTTGCGTTAGCGCATTAAATTTCAGCCGCACCACCACCACGGAAGTGCACCGGCTAGAAGTGCACCACCTTGAGTGCGGGTATCAACCTCAACTTCTTTTCATTTTTCTCATCACTGTTTTTCTTTCTAGAATCACTACAACCGAGCTGCTTTCCCACCAAGCATGCTGTATAATTATGCCCTCAACCTTACTAGGCTTTTTGTACATATGCATATCTCTCGTTCTGGCCCATATATAACAAACTTATCGTATAAACTATATATGCTACGTCACCGGAGCACCTCCAACAACCACCCGAATAACGCTTGGGCCTCGAATATCATACAATATGGAGGTAAGAATCATACCTTGCTGCTCACCATCATCAAGTTGATTGGTTCTTAGGATGTCTACCTTTCACCTGATCCCGTATTTTCGCCCATTCGTGGTGTACCGGTGATACTATTCTTGTGTGTAATGTTTGTATAAGGTATGCCATGGTAGAAATCATGGTAATTATTGCATACACGGACCTCCAACAGGAAGCCGAGTGGTCATACTCATACAAAATATGAGTGAGATCTCATCACCACCACTGTCGCCATGCTGTCGCTGGCTTTTCCACATTCTGCTTGTTCTCTTATACCAACAATGCGAAGGATACCCCCTTGGTGTGTGTCAATGAAACAAAGAAGTGTGTACCTGGTTTTTTTCAGAACCCTATGGAACAAGGAATGGCATGAGACTCGAAGATGTGAGAGATATAATAAGCCCTTCTTTCCGCTGCTTCTGTCATTTGCTAATTGCATAAAATATCCAGAGAGCCTTGAGAATATCATTCCAATTTTTATATCTGTGTTCCGAAATCTTTTGTACAATGTCATCTTCAGGATCACCACCACAATAGAGGAGGATCCGGAGATCGACAGCAGGATGCTCAAAAATTCAACAATTATCCGCAACAACAGCAAACGTACAGTTACCCTACGGACCAGAACCAAGGATCGCAGTATGCGATCACCCCCATTACAGCTCAATCCTACCATGGTCAGGCTCTGGACAGCAGTAACAACTCATCGAACTCATGGCCTCACCCGCAATATCATCTCAAGAGCACCAACAGCAATTTCAAGGCGCGCCTCAGTATTCCCAACAGCAGAACGCCCAGGCGCGCCGCCCTTCCAACCTCCCCAGCCAACACCCAAGGTGCGCCGCAGTACTGTCTTTCTCAGCGAAACTCCCAAGGTGCCCCGCCGTACACCCAACAGCAGAACTCGCAAGGTGCGCCGCAGTACGCCCAACAGCAAAACTCCAAGGCGCACCGCCGTACTCCCAACAGCAGAACTCTCAAGGCACACCACTGTTCCTTCCTCCCCAGCCAAACACACAAGGCACGCCGCCTTACCCTCAACAGCAGAACTCCCAAGGCCCGCCGCTGTTGATTCAGCCCCAGCCAAACTCCGAAGGTGCGCCGCAGTACGTTCATCCCCAGCCTAACTTTCAGGATACCCGGGGCACTCAGCAGTATCCTCATCCCGAGCTGAACTCCCAGCAATCTCAAGGCTCGCCAAATCCTCCTCATCGGCAGCCTGGATACAAGCATCACACCAAGGACCCTTATACAAGCTCAACTTATCCTCAACCAGAGAAGACACTTGGCAGCAACTCATCAATCAGCCAATGACTCCTCTGCCACGATGGGATCGTCAGCGAAACTCCGGTGCGCCTACTCCTGCTCTACCACACCCAAATCGCACTCCGCCGCCATTGGAAGGCTTTCACCTGAACCACAACCTCCATGGAACACCCCTAGAAAGCCGATTCCCCTACCACCGAAGCGGTTTGTAACGCCTCACCCGGTTCAGAAAACTGATATGGAAAAGCTCTCTGTGCTGCCACCCATTCCTGAAATTTCGTTCGATGAGTTTGAAAATACTGGGGATGTTTTTGGGACGTCTGAGAAATTTCCCGTCCATGATGGCACCAGGCCACCCAGTTTTAGAACCGCAGATTTCATGGACGAAAACCTTGCCATTCGAATGGGTCAGACATCTTCCACGTTCAACAAATGGAACAAATCATTCATTGCCGGTTTTGTCGAAAAAAAGCACAAAGAAATTATTCCCGGCTCGAACAGACTAAAACTGCAACCCCATGGAATACTGCACTGGGAGTCAGCTGTGGCCGACTTTATTGAGATTTATGATCAATGGATGCCATTGGCCCATTTCGATAATTCTGAGTGGACAAGACATCAGTGGGTCGATATGTTTTTGAAAAAGGTCACAAATGAGATCAGGGAAAAAAGGGTCAGGAATAAAAATGAAAAGAGATCGGCGACAAATGATAGAACAGAGCGCCCAGTGAAAAAGGCCAAGGTGAATCTCCCTATACTGGAGAACTCAAGCTTTACAATAATGGTTAGTTGCATATCTCCGGATGACAGCACAACCGTCGAGAGGGAATTATCAGCGTCATATACCGATGTCAAGCTTTGGGAGGAGCTCCTGAAATTTATATCGAACAGCGGCAGTCCGAAAGTGTCTGAAAAATCTTTCACTTTAACAGCACAGTTCAAGTACACATTGAGTGATGATGTTTTGGATGATGAATATATGGGAAAGTACAAGAATGGACAGGTTATCCGGGCTGCGCTGTTTGATCAAATTTCGTATAATGCATCACTTTCAAATGCCTTTCAGCTCAAACATGATGTGGAGGTTTTCCTGATCAAGTTGCACATGGCAGGGGAAGGTTCAGAGCATGTGATTGGTTTGGTAATTATCCGTTAATCCCAACAAAGTCCAAAGAGCCGCTGATAATTTCAACTAGAACAATTCAAGTGCAGGAGATAAGAATATCGAGAATGATGCTGAGGAGATAAAGAGCAATCTGTAAGTGGATTACAATCTGTTAGTGGATTAGAGTGAATAAACCGAAATCCATTTCAATTTTATATAAATTACGCATCCACTTGCCAATGTGATCCTAACCGAATGTGTGCATTTTGTCAGGTGCGCTGGCGCCGGAGTCCGAGCCCATCGGAACAACTGACTACGGAGGTGATCCAAGAAATAATGAAAGAAGATGAACCCGAAACCAGAGAGGCCCAGGAGCAGATCTCCCCGTTTGATGAAGTATCAAATGATGACAAATCAGGTTGGAGTACCGTACTGAACACAATCAACAATGCGTTCGAGCATGAGGGTTTAGAAGAAGCTCTGAAGCTTCTGGGTGCATTCCCGGTGCGCCAGTCAAAGACCGATAGAGTTCCTGGCCATAAATATACCATCCCCGGCCTGCCGGTAAAATTTCTGGTGCATCAAATCTGGGCCATCTGGTTTATTGTCAGAAGATGGGATTGGGATGCTGACATGCCTGGTGCGCTCCTGGCAGATGAGATGGGCCTCGGAATAACCCATACGTCTCTTACTGCAGCCATGTTTTGCAAATTGCAGACTGAGAAAGTTGTTTTTGGTCAGTCTTTGTCGATTCTTTGGGGTCAAACTCTGGATGAATGGATTAATCAAGCACAGAATGATTATCCAGCAGTCCCACCAGAGGAACGGGGTTGGTACCGATTAACAAAGAAGAATCCGGGTACCGCGCCAGCTGTTGGAGAGTAAGACGACACACCCCTATGGCGATCTATGCCAGGTATTCGCCCACGAACCAATCTTAATAGTCACTCTTCCTGGAATTTGTGAGACGTTTAAAAGTGTCATAAATGACATGTCCTACAACACGGATTTCACTATAATCGATCTGTTGAGCCCAAATCATTACAACCTTACCAATGAAGATCTGAACGTCACTGCCGACAAGCCGGAATGAAGGTGGAACATCAATCTCATATCATACGATACCTTAACGGCACGAGCAAAACCAAATGGTCAGAGGCAACTCACCAAGTGTGCTTGGAGCTTCGCAATCTTTGACGAATCACACCGGTACAAAGGACGTGATTCCCAGGGATTGAGTGTTGCTGTAGAGGCCAAGATCGGATTTAAACTGCAGGTGACAGCGACACCAGCATACCACACGCTCAATGACTGGGTCAATCAAACGATATGGGTGTTCTCTGGCGCGCCGATTCGACCGGAAGAGAAAACATCAATGGAGCTGCATGGTGCGGAAGCACTCCATGTTGCCGTTCGGAGTTTGACACAATGCATTAGGACTGACGACGACGAGGCTCAAAAGGCTGCATCCGAGCAGATCATAAGGATAGCCAACCATGGACTATCCAGAGGTGGTCAGAGTCTGAACTAGCCGATGGAGAACCGTTGGCAGAGATGCCTAAGGTGAAAGAAGATATTGTCAACCTGACATGGACCACAGCAGAACAACAAACTCTACAGCAACTTGTGAACCGATATAAGCCTCAAGGTGAGGGAGGTGCCTACTGGGTGCACCGGTGGAGATTGGCCTGTTTCCCTTTGGTCTTGGAGAATACGGAGGACAAGAATGTTTGGGGCGAGTGGAGTCAGAGTTGGTCTGAGATCGATGACTTGAG
>WHVE01001089.1:0-32447 GCA_015178995.1 Trichophaea hybrida
AGCACCCCCTCTGACAAGGACAATAAGGTAAGTCAACTGAACAATCAAATTACGACACAGGCAAAATGAATTGCTTTGTTGATAACAGAAGAAAACAACCTTCTAGCAAGCAAAAAGGCCACAGATCAAGAGCTGGCATTAACACAACAAAATGTGAAGAACTTGGAGGCAAGAGCATCCATCTATATACATGGAGACTTGCAAACAAAGATGACAGATCTAGGGCAACGACTGGCAAGCAGAGCACCTGGAGGCACGGAAAACCTCGGACAAGAATAAGAAAAAACATAGGAACAATTGAGGATCTGTGGGAAAGAAAGAAACAAATATCAGGATTAGGTCAAAAGAGTGCTCGCAGTTGTGGAGAATGGTGGTAATGGAGGCGGATATTGGGGACATGAATGCAATGAAATCCTCTGGTTTTCATGAACAGATAAGAGAGCACTCCGAGGATGGATGGTACAATTAGCACTGAAAATTGCAGATGAATCAACAGGATTGTCAAATGAACGATCCAAAATACAATATTCAGTACATCGATTGGATGGCGTGGCATTACATTTGATCCAGCCATCTATCAGCAGAGTTACTGTTAACCTCAAACTCCCATCATTGGAAAAATTGTTGGACCTGTTACAGGTAGCCTTCGGAAATCAAAATACAAAGGCCACTGCGAATCGAGACCGCCTTAAGCTTCGATAAAAAGACTGAGAGTTCTTTCAATGTTTTGCACAATTTCAATGATGTGGGCCGGATGATGACTGGAATGAAGCTGCCCAAATGAATATGTCAAGACAAAGCTCATCTGATAATATAAAAAACTCACTACAGTATTGCGGAATTCCAAATAACCTTATAGAGTTTCTTCAGCTCTGCTCATAGCATGACTCACAGATCCAGGTATGAGCAGCCAAAATGAAATCCAGAAGATGGACAGCAGCGTCGAAGAAACATTGAACCCCGAGCAACACCACACCTGCCCCAGACATGGTACTAGCCGGCACTGTGGCAGGAAAGCATGGCCCCGGCCTGATGGACCTCTGAGCAGTCAAAGGAAAGTAGAATACTCTGGAAGAATGCAAGCGTTGCAGGGAAGGGGGACTTTGTGTATACTGCGGAGTTACCAGACACTTTGCGGTATCATGTCCAAGGAAGTTGAAAGCATCGTCAGAACAGGTGGAAGTAACACCCTTTGAGGATTCAGGAAAAGACAATGAAGTGGCGAAGAAAGTCGAGTTGGGAAAAGTCTAAGCCAGTACAGTAAGATTGGCCATTGTGCTGGGCATGAATCTCCTTGGTCTATAGTTGTTAAGTCACGATTTGGAATATTGCAGTGTTCGTTGAGCAGCACAGAAATCAAGCAGTCTTCAATAGACAGCAAGCATCATGTTGTGAAATGTTCACCCAAAATTGGAGACTGGTTAATCGATGCGTATGCTTTAATTGACAGTGACGCCTCCTGAATAGCTTTTGTGGACAAAGATGGAATGAAGCTGAGAGAAATATACGTCAAAGAAGTGTTTAGATTGCATGCACTGCCCAAAAACATAGTATCTGATCGAGGGCCGCAATTCCCATCAGAATTTTGGAAACACATCTGTAAAAGATTGGGAATCAAACAAAAATTATCATCCACATTTTATCCTCAGACTGATGGCCGAACTGAAAGTGACAATGCAGTACTGCAACAGTATCTCCGAAATATCGTTCATTACTAGCAAGACAATTGGGTAAGGTGGTTACCATTGGCTAAATTCGCATTTAATAATCATACCTTAGAGACAACTAATTGATCCGTATTTTGTGGCAACTACGACTTTCATCCCCAAACGACTTTTGGCAAACACCCAATCAACGATTCTAACAATGTTTGCAAAGTCAATGCCCAGCAGATGGCCCAATGGATGGATCTACTTCTTAGCAGACTCAGAGCTGAGATGAAAAGGGCCCATGCTGTACAGTCCGAACAGGGCATTAAGTCCAGAAAGGTCAGCACATCATTGGAAGTTGGCAATAAGTTTTGGCTGGATGCATGAAACATATCCACAACCCAACCAATCAAGAAACTTGACTGGAAACGAATAGAGCCATATGAAATTATTCAGGTCGTTAGTCCCTAGGCATATCAAATCAAACTGTCCAACCAGCTATGCATTCACAATGTCCAACGAATACCTCATTTGGAGAAAGCCACTCAAGATCATATTCTGTATCAAGAGTAAGGACAACCACCACCGGTAGTAGTGGACAAGGCAGAGGAGTTCGATGTTGTGCATATACATGATTCCAGGCTGTTTCGGCGGCAGCTGCAGTATGTGATAAAATATAGGAGCAACAACGAGTGCAGCTGAGCGCCCATGATCAACGTCGATAGACTCAAGGCTTTCAACAACTTTCATACTGAACTACCTTGCAAGCCCAGGTTGTAAACCTGGTTGGTATTTGGCGTTGATGAGGGGGAGCTACGGTCACTGTCGGACTGAGTGACGATTGGTGGTAGAGTGATGATCAGCAAGTAACATCAAAGATTATGCATGACAAGAACGAAATCAAGTTTCTACTGGACGCTAATGCACTACAAGAATGAAATCAGGTTTTGAATGGAGGCCAAAGCACCACGAGAACGAAATCGACTTTCAAACATAAAGCAAAAGACCAATGAGAACCAAATCCTGTTTCAAATGGAGGCCCAAGCGTGACCCAAACACAATCAAGTTTCAAATCAGGGCAACGACGGAAACGTTCAAAAGCAGTGAACCGAGAGAGCAGGAGTTGAGATGTATTATGGAACGAGTGAATTACTGTATATATCCCAGGCATTCACAAGAGGATAAGTCTCTTTCTTCATTTGTTCTGTCATCTATGAAACAATCAATTAGCTTCGGCTTTCACTTCTTTTGCACTCCGTGATTCCGGATGAAGTCACTTGCATACAGTCCTCGTCACTTAGCTACAGGCTATCCTCAATTTATTACCCTTCCCTGCTTTTGGTTATTATAACCCCTAGAACCCCAAGCTTCGAATCCTCGATACCGAGGCCTTGAATTCTAGACAGGAAGAATGTATCCAAATCTTCTGTATTTCAATTATAGGTTGAGGATATAAGCCAATCTTGCAGTATATTGCAAGTACCATAGAGGGTTAGGTTTGAATGATCATGATTTGGAACTTTGTTGGTTTCTCAGCAATAACTATAATTGATACAGTTACAAGTTTTTTTATCTTCATTCATATGGTTAACTGAGATAGTGTATTCATTGGGCTCTCAATAGCAGCAGTCCCAGTATTCATAGGTACAACAATGATTATCAGAAATACTGTTGTGTTCGCAAATACAGCATGTTGCATGAAATATTTTTCTGACGAACAACGAGGGGCTTGCTAGTTCTTTGCAGGTAAGGGGGTATACAGAAGTCCAGAAAAGAAGTAGTTTTGGAGCCTGGAAGGTAAGTGCCAGTATATATTCAATAATTTTAATGGATTGTGGTGGCAAAATTTGAGCTGTCTGACTTAGATATAATGATCGGTGGCAGTAGTTGTCAAAGATATGTAGATTTGTAGGTCTTCAAAAGATGTACATGCCAATTGAACAGATGCCATTCAAATATGAGTGGATGATCAATTTGTTGTTGATGTTGCTTGCAGATTTAAAAACGATGCAAGCGCAGTTGCTGTTGCATTAACAGTGGCTGTAGTCAAATTGGTAAGGGTATCAATAAATAAATGGAGAATATAACTGGCAGAATCGATTACAGACCCATTTTTCTGTCAAGGTTTCAAGGCTCGGAGTTCAAAGAATTATGAAAACCCAACCGAGATTCATGATTGCAAGTATTGTATACAGAACCAGTAACTTGAGATTTGGAATCCCAAAAGTAAAAAGGGGTGGATGCCAAAGGTATCTATAGTTTAGTAGATTAGAAAATGACCAAAAATCAAAACCAATCCTGCAATCAAAACCTTCTCCTTATATTCAATCAACAAGACCATCATCACCTTAACTCACTTATTCCATTTAAATTTAAATTTCATTGAATGTTGTTAATATCATATAAGTATTCTGAGATTTCCCTATCAATTTTCTTTGGTGTGTTGTTTCTACCTTTGTAGTGTTCCTATTATTTTTAGAGATTATTGATAACCGGTTTTCTTTCCTTCACAACCTGTTTTCTTACTCAAACACCTGTTCATTGTTCTGGCGATATATTAATCTGTTTCTTGTTAAATGAATGTAACCACCGATTGTCAGGGGGTTTGTGGCTCAGAGTTCTAGAGGTTATAAAATTCAAACTAATATTCAAAATTGCAAGTATTGCAAATAAGGCAAAAGACTCGAAATCCAGAATCACAGATGTGAACACAAGTTCATGCTGAAGCTATAGCTTGGCTTGTAGACAAGACAACAAGTTCAGAACAAACCTACCCTCCCAAAACTATCAGCCTTGTATACAGCTATCACAACCATCATCACCTGTACTCACTTGTTTGAAAATATATCTGAACTCAACCAAACAATGTATGCAATCCTTTCATCCCTTCACTAATGTCATAACCATCACTCTATATCTTCAACACTATCAACAAACTTGTTTCCTATCAACACAACCTCATTCCTTCCAACACAACCTGTTTCCTTCCAACAAAACCTGTTTCCTTTTAACAAATCCTGTTTCCCTTCATAATCTTTATTCCTTCCTGATTGAACCATACTGCATGTTTAATCCTCATTCAACACGACCATGACACTGATCATCTATCATCAATAGTTCACTGATCCTCGCTGTACACAACCTTGATATTTTCTCTTCCATACTATATTTTTTTACAGCCAAATTGATCCAAATTTTCCAGTTCAACAGTAATTGACTTGTTGAATACATTATTGTAGTTAGTTCAATTAGATGGTATGGTAGAGAGAAAAACATATTGTCAAGCTAGTAATTTATATCAGTAGCTAGATTACAGTATAATAACAACTTGTATTCAACATTACTTTTATGTAGAAATTGCTATTGTAATATTAATCAAGTTGTATAAGGGGTGAACAAGTAATTGCCAATAAGATTAACAATATGCATTAAGAATATATCCATGCCTTAAAAATGTTTTATTATATCCTTGCAATAATATACCTCCAAGACCCAATTTTGCCCCGCATGAAATGATATTTTGGTTGATATTGATACAGAAATTTTAATGGCCAGAATTAACCA
Source organism: Trichophaea hybrida (assembly GCA_015178995.1). Lineage (NCBI taxonomy): Eukaryota > Fungi > Ascomycota > Pezizomycetes > Pezizales > Pyronemataceae > Trichophaea > Trichophaea hybrida. The sequence goes on from WHVE01001089.1 coordinate 5,214, forward strand.
CAATCCGATTTTGCTGATGTTCTTGGAGTACAGAGACACAATGTTCTCACAATTGAAATTGAGTCTTAACAATCGATATATTGCAAATCCAATTGCTTTCTTGGTGAATTTATAAGTTATTTCCACATTCTGAGAAAAGCTTCTATTTTAACAAACTTTGAAACACGTCTACACTTGAGTAATGATATTTCCTGGACCAGTACATCTAAAATAATACTACATATATCATGTTATATTGGTATTTATGGAATACTTTCAAGGAAGGCACTTTGTGTACCAACTTTGGTATGCATCAAGTAGTTTTACTAGTGTATTTTATTTACAAACTTTTTTCTACTATTTTCAATATCAGTACTTATCATGTTATATTATGTCTCTAAATACCAGACATGTTGTATACCCCCAAATATTCTATCCATTAAACAACTCAAACATCTAGCTCTATCATTTAGCTACAACTATTCAATCCATCATATATCTACTGCCCCCTGGCCCATTTTCTACTTCTTTGATACCAAATTCTTTGCTTCAATTTCAATCAGTCAATTTGATTGAAGATTAAATCAACAGTGTGCAAAGATTAGAAATATGTTCATAGCAGTAAAAAGAATATTACCATAAGGATATTTGGCTATTAGTAATATTGCAGACTGAATATCCTACAGATAGTGGCAGTAATCATAAATATAGTACCCCAGTACTTGCTAGACATTTTCAATTCTCTGATTCAGATGAAACATGAATTGTGGAAACATGTTTCGTCTAATATAGGAATCTCTGAGTAATAAAAATGAACATCTGGCTGGGCATTTTGATTCCTGATCAGGTACTATATTGCAAAGTATGCTATGAAATCTTCATATATCTTTCTTAAAAATTCATACCAAATCTCTAGATTTGTTTACTTTGTATTGAAATAGAATATAGTAAACCATTGATATAAAGCAATCAGCAATCACAAATATTGATGAATATTCATTTGATATTGGTGAATCAGTAATGAAATTCATACACGTCAAATTGCATTGAAAGCATGAAAATTGAAGATAATATAGAGGTCAATATTGAAGTTGCATTTATTCATTGAAATGTTTGACAAGAATGAATATAATCTTTGATGAATTTCCCAATTTCTATCCAAAAGAAGTTCGATCTGAGCTCATCAAATATTTCATTTTGCCCCATATATCATATTAAATGAAAATTGAATTCAGTTTTCAGTATAATTTTCTTCAACTAATGATTGTCCAGCATCCACTGTTGGTATTTATAATAAATCCCTTTATTTCAAACAAAATATACAGTCTAGAGTATTTTTCAACTATGAAAACATACTATTTTTACCAAACAGTATTATTGTTTGTGGAACTGACAGCTCTATCCAATATTTTGAAAATAATCTTCATTTCTACTATTGGTATTAATGTTGCCAAACAAATTACAATCAAATTGCCTTTTAACTTGATTGATATTACTTGTGCTGTTTTTCAATCAAAAGTTACCAACAGATTGAGTCTCCAAACATAGTTAATTGTTAGATTTTTGTTATCATTGGCACTTCCTCCTCCCCATATTAGGACAGTATGGCATATATTCTTGAAACGTATTTGACCTGCTACTTGTATACCCTGGCCAAAAAATTTCTTGAAATAGTAATCTCTATATTCTTGAATACAGCACACATGTATTCAATTGAGAATCTTGCTAAAAGCAAATGATTAGAAATTGTTGTATTTGATGAACAAACTAATTAGATATAATTCCCCAGCACGATAATATCATTATTCTTCGACTGCACATTCAACTACTAGCATTTCGTTATTAGAGAATTTGTGGATAATATCAATTTTGTCTATTTATCATGAGTGATAAGCAACATCAGGAAAATAAAATTTCCTCCCTGGCCTGCCATCCACGTTCCAAACTCCTTCTTGGGGCATGGCAGGCTCTGAAAATATCCTGAATTATTTAAATATGCTCTGATGGGCTCCAGGCAGCTCCCGGTACACCTGTAAACTTTCCACAATCACACAACAGCATCTCATAGCATTCCTACCACTTTTTGGGTGGTTCATAAACTTGGACCTTTGCGTACTCTGCTCCACGTGCTTCCTTGATGCTCTTCAGCCCTCACTGCCAATTGGTATCATATGTGACTCAATTCATAGATCATGCTGTCCATTCGTCACAGCTACTTCAAGCATCGTCCCGAGACATTTGTATCAATAGATATCTCAAGATCTCAATACACTAATATTTTGTCTATGTACACCAGCTCAATTTCAAGTTTACCCCTGCCTGACACTCCGCTCATTTGTTTGGATAGATGGCAGAGGTGGCTCTAAACTTCTCATCCATTTATGTTTGGTCTTAATATATATCCCAGTACATATCCAAATCCACTTGATTATTGACAATCCATACCTAACAATTCCCTGTCACTTCCTGGATCTCTGGGACCAAGTGGCATGGCCCTTCAATTTTTTCCATGGCAATATCATGTGGTGTTGATTTCTTTACCATTCTGATGAACCAATCCACTTCTTGAAGGTGCCCTAAACGATACTCAATATGTGTACTGACAACAATGGCCAACTCCAGCAGTAACCGTCTATCAACCCAGGCTTGAAGGAATGAAGGGAAATTAGAGTGCTGCTGCAACAGCTGGCCGCCAGTCCTCACAATCATCCCACTTACTAGCAAGGTCTTGGTTGGTGGTGAAAAATTGAAGTACAGAATGGAACTTGTGAGGTCGTGCCCGAAGAATCTATTTTGTCTATTATTACCCAAGTGCACCCATATCACCTGTGGGGGTCGCCTGTTCATCTCACTGTCCAGTGTGCCCTCAACGCTGCTGTCGAGCAGGAGCCAGTTCATCTGCTGACGGATATGAAAATCCGGCGTGTAGAAAGCAACCGTATTGTGAGATTGTAATGTTATGTCTTCCTTAAACTCATTTCTGTAGCCCCAGATCACACTGACTGCATTACGGCCCCAGATGTCATGCAGATGCTGCCTGACTAGTGATGGCCATGTCGGAATATTGAAGGTTGCAGCAGTTTCAGCTAATGATATCCGCTTAAAAGACCATGAACATAGACAAATAGTTGAAAGTTTTAACTGCCACAGAGGTTGTGTACTGGGTCGAATTAAAAGTTCAGATTCCCCTGCAATGATCATTTTCTGCCAGGCACTCCTGGTCATTTGCTGTTTCTCTCGACCCGTCATCATGTTAAGGACTACTGTACTCTCCTCAACAAACCATTTGTACAAAGCAAGCCACCGAAGAGTCCGTTTCATGTAGTCCATCATGGTGTAGCATTCATGGGGCTAAAGAAGCTGTAGCATGAAGTTGACCCGATTGCTGGTACGGTACGCTTCTTTGACATTTGAAATGTGCAAGAGCTCTGAAATCTCGCTTCAAAAATCATCAGGAGCACACATCCTGGTGATAGATTCGCAGTTATAATAGAGGATGTGCATTGTTGGATTTCCGAAGTGATAGAATTGTAGCATTAGCTGCTTGCGTGAATTCGGACCTTTCCTTGAGTCCCATTCATAATCATACTTCAGGTGCTTCTCCGTCATGGCATGAAGCAATGCAGCTTGAGCTGCCTAGCTTGCCCGATAAACTGCTATCTCCAGATACTGGGCAACCTCTTGTTAGCACTCCTTTGTCCAATGTGTCGCTGCTTTCTCAGCTTTCAACAGGGGCCGTTTGATCTCCCGCTTTGCAGCGACAGTGACCTGCGATACAGCAAACAGAGCCGTCATGATGGAGTCCTGTTCTCGCGCAAGTTTTCGAGCATACTTGCTTGTTGGTCCATAGCTATTTTCGAAATGCAGTTTGAGTTTCAGGTGGTTCTGAGCTTCTTTAAAATACTGGCCAAACTGGGATAGCTGGTTTGTGCACACTCTATAGAGCTCTGAATCGAGCTGTACCATTTGTGTCACCCGCTCCTCTGCATTCCAGGTAGTCAGGCGCAGCTGTTCTTTCTTCAAGTGCACCTCAAAAGTTCTCCACTGCCCAGTTCAAATACTCTAAATATCTCTATAAAGCTCTCTCTCTATCTTTTCCATCGCCACCTCTTGAAGTTTGGCTACCTGAACTGGTAAGTTGATTTCAAGATGCCTTGTCCGAGCCTCAGTAGCATGGTGAGAAGTGGAGATCTGTTTGCACATGTTGAACTATTCAAGCGCTGCGTCAATGTATTTCAACGAGATGTCTGAGTGCATTCGCTGGCTGGTTAGTGACGAAAAATCAATTACTGCCTGAATCGGTTAAATAACCTCAGTATTGGATGCACTGGCTGAGATTGTATTTTCTGCAACATCGCTGGAATGCAGGTAAGTGCTTACAGAAGATAGACTCATGAGCATGCCTCGGATTTCCTTGCCATGCCAGGATCCAATCTTGAGAGCATCAAAGAGTTTAAAGAAACGCAACATGTTCGGATAGTGCAAACCTGGGGTGAACACGGCATCGAATTCAGCTTGCAAGCCTCGATCATGAGGTACTCCAAACACCAGTTGAAGAGATCTTGCACCATCCCCAAATAGAGTTGGTGAAGCACATCTGATTGCCAAAAGTGATAGACTTTGCACAGAGGATGATCCCAGAAGAGATTCAAAGTCAGTTGTAGATGTGCCTAATAGATTTCATCAATTGATTCTCCTCCAGGTGCTCGTGATAGCATGACATATATCAAGGCTTCCAGTTGTGAAATTCTTTGCCATGGTCCATCTCTGGTCCCTTCAGTACTTTACACACAGGACATACTCCTCCGACCATCTTCATAATGATTGTGATATCCGGGTAGTCCGCAATGTATGCTGCTAGCAATGGGTAGCAGGTACATTTGAAACCGTTGGCACAATTCCATTCGTATCCACTGCCACTGATATTGACTTGTCTTAGTTGTTTCAGGATGGTATGGATTGCGTGGTGTGATGAAGAGTCTATATCAGTTGCGCCTTTCGGTGGAACTGGAATGAATCCCACCAACATCCAGGGCCACTTTGATACTGCACGATGAACATCTTTCTGAATATTCCCAATAGTCATATATACTGGCCAGGCGCACTGGTCGCCAGAGAATTTCGTTTGATGCGTTTCGCCTGATCTGAAGATCACTGGCACAATCGTTGCACCGTCGGGTAAGTGCTTCTGAGATTCCCACCACCAATCTGCTGAGTTCATCTGATGATAGATTCGATGATAAGCCAAATCGTACTGTTGTACTGGAGTGAAGTCCAGGTGCTCCACAAACGATAAATGCACCAAAAGACACTGAATGCACTTGACTATGTCCCTGCAGTCTATGTTGCCCTATTTCCCAGGCTGTCACAGTTGTGTCGAGTGCAGATCAGAGACGCAGTGTTGATCAATGGAGTGTATATCAAGAACATGGGACACAAGGAAGGAAACAGGTTCTAGGTGAAGGAATCAGGTTTTTTTGGTAGGAATCAGGTTTTGTTGGAAGGAATCAGGTTTCGCTAGAAGGAACCAGATTTTGTTGGAAGGAATCAGGTTTTGTCAGTTGCATTGTCAATATGGCGTGATGGTTACAGGGTGAGCTGTGGATTGACAGGGTTGTGTAAATAGTTGGGTGAGGTTTGGATGAATTTTGTAACGAGTGAGTAAAGATGATGACTGTCGCATTAGTTGTATATAAGCGTGATGGTTTAGCAGAGAATAGTTTTGTTCTTCACTCATTGCCTAGGCTACAAAACAATCACTAGCTTCGGCATGAATCTCTGTTCACTTCTGTCATTCCGGAATTTGAGTCTCTAGTTTATTCTATTGCACCCACGATCACTGCACTGTGCGTTTGGTTTTTATAACCTCTAGAACTCCGAGCCTTGAAACCTTGACAGAAGAACAAGTCTACAATCAACTCTACAGGTTAAAAATTTAGTATATGTACCGCCATCACCACCGAAGCGGCTGTTACTTTGGTCACTGTCCTTGCAACTCTCAGTGCCTGGAGATTAAATATGTTGGTAACTTTGAAAACCGATTAATGGTACACAGTTTCTGGGAACACATTTGTGTAGTGTGCATCTGGCAATTTCCATGAGAAGCATCCAGCATATTCGAGTAAATGCCAGTGTATGATAGTAGCTAACCACAACAATCCCGAATCAATTTCTTTGACCTAGCTGAAAAGCAGCCTGGAAGTGGACGATTTGCAAATATAATGATATCAAATTTATACATGTAGAGAGAACAGTTGGAGGATGTGCAAGCCAAGAACATTTTGGAAGGAAATAAGTCTTTCCATCCACACAATTTTGAAGAGGGAAATTCACATTTCTTCCTCACCAGGTTCCTTCGGATTGTCTATACAAATCCTACTACATTGGAGTCGGCATATTCCAATTGCAGAAAGTTTCAACAGCTTTATGGTAGGCTATTTCACATAACCAAAGGTATTGATACCAATGCTTTCATGTTGACCACCCTGCTCACTGGAAAATACTGAATGTTTTTAACAATGTCTACTGGACACAAGATTGTGTGGATTACAGCCAAGACTATTCTTCACCACCACCTTTGGATATGATAACCAACCAGAATTGGGAATATAGAATGCAAGCCATTCTCAAGCATCAGGGCACTTCGGCCAAAATCCTTCAATATACGGCACACTGGCTTTAATGTCCCCAACCGGACTGGCAAACACTGAACTATTTGATCAGTGGAAGCAATGATTTACTCCAATATAACTATCAACAAAAACATCTCTGGGTTTATAGATGGATGTTGAAAGGCTAAGCAATGGGTTTTTGGTACTTCTTATGGCTGTTGACATGCAGGAGACAGAATTGACAGATATCGAGTGTTATTGTCTTTTTGTATACTGTATTTCAGGGCTGGTGCTGGTATTTTTGGAGTAGAGGTAGTTGCAGGAGATTCCAATATATACATAAGTGGTGGCTCTGTACAGCTCGGCTCATGTACACTGACCAGAACATGTGGCACCAGTATGCTCAACCTTGGTATCGCTACCTAGCAAATATACTCTATCCTATTACAACCCCTCAGTTCATATCAAATGTAATACCATTTTAAATTGGCAATAGTTTATTTGCAGTAATCTATACACATTTCCAATGAACTCTATTGACTCCCACTATAGCCTATATTGATTTGAAGGTTTTCAAGAATCAAAATATCTTCTAAAATACCAATTATTACATTATATCATATATACAAAGTGGAAGTGCTTGTAAATGTATACTATGAATACCTTCAGACATATTTCCGTTATACTAACAATTCAATACAGCCTGTCAAATATTTTCTCTATTGCATATATATAGCTATACAAATATATAATTTTTATCAATTCTGTACTAATGATTGCCTTGGACCAGATGATGGAGAATTTATATAATATGGTACCATAAACAATATGACAGAATGATATAGGTACAAAATTACAGGTAATGATGACAATAATGATAAATATGAAAAGAATGAGATTGAATTAGAGAGAAGATGTATTTGTAAATGAGAAAGAAAGAAAAAAAATGAGTTCTAGGGAAAAAGTTCATATGATACGCAAAATCAGATAGAACAAAATCGATAGATATTGTACTATTATTTAAAGCATATTACAGACAACAATAATTTCTTGAAAATTTCTTGATAACTATAGTTGGGATGACAAAAGGCTATATAGTAGTGAAATAAAGTGAGAAGTTTGTTGTGTTTTCTTTGTTCAGTTTGATTTGTTATTCTTGTTTAGGGTTATTTGATTTTATTTCACTTGCTATAGTCTGTATACTGTATACTGTATAATAAATAAATAAATAAACAAGCCAACAGCTAAACTCTACATAATTACTGACTAATATAATATATATTTGAATAATAATATATAACAAAGTCTTATTAGTTATATTGCTCTTTCTGCAAAGGTTTAAATCTTAGTAAAATATAACTATATATCAAGTTTTAGTTAACTTTGTATACTGGTAATATTCAATCTTCATATTTTCAAGATTTCTATATCACAGATTGTGATTGCAATTCATTATTGTAAAAATATAGCCAGAATACAGGGACTGTATTAGCAAATCAAATACAAAAGAGAACAGGAAATATTACAACAAACAAAAATTCGGTACAAAGGATATTGTATTATTTGGAAAATAACAGAATATGTGAACATCAAATATTTGACTACTATAGTCTTCTATTAATTCAATTTATTTTTAACTATAATTATAACATATTTTTCACTGACCAATACTATCCAATATAAATAATTTATTATATTTATCATTTTGTGCACAGACAATAATTATATATTTTAGATGCTGGCCATGAATAGCTTTCCAATTGATTATTCTATAATTATAATGAACCTAATTGAATTGTGTTTTATTTATGAATTATAACAAATATATTGATTGTTATTCAAATACATCCATAAAAATAGTTTGTATACAAAATACTTGGTTTGTACAGGATTATATCTTTCATTCAATCCACTGTTTTGTGTTGAATATATCGATTACATATAATCCATTTGTATTTGTTGTTGGTTACCAATGTTTTTTCTTATACCCTATTCATATGAATTTATATAGTAATAATCTTTAATATATTTTCAAGCAATTGATATATTTTACTTTGTATATTGTTTTGCCAATTATATTACCTGGTGGTGGTAATTCAATATGACCATTGTATATATTGATAATCAGTAGCCAAGTAATAAAACATTAACAAACTATAATAGAAGTTATTTGTTATAAAGAAAATATAAACAATTGAAATTCAATATAATAGTGTGGCAATTCAAATATAGAGTGATGGAAAATGGATATGATATAATAGAATAAGTATATTATAATAGAAAAAAAGAGAAGTATATAGTAAATGTGTTTAACTATATTGAATTGTATTTTGATATGATTGAGATGACTAGTAATTATGTATATAAGCGGAAGAGTTTGCTGGTCTAATTGATTTGCATTTTATTCATTGTCTCATCTGAAAAATAATATAATACTTTTGAAATCCACTCAAGTTCATTCTGGTAGTTAATTTTGAATCTCTTGTTCAGTTTGTATAGTAATGCCTTATTCTCAACCTTAGTTATAATAACTCTTGAAACTTTGTATATTGCAATATTGATAAAAAAACAAGTCATCAATTAATCAATCAGTGATTTTCAATTTATTTACCAATATAACTGATGATATGGTGGTTATCATTGTCATTGCACTAGTTTCAAATCCTGCACTGTACAAAAATCTATCAGTACATTCGACAATCAACTAGTAAGAAACATCATTTCTCCATATATTTATGCAAATTGACTTTCAACCATCCAAAAACCTACTAACCAAACGACTTTTAAACTTACTATCACTTTGATCAATATCAGAGAATATAATTCAAACTGTCAGATCAATTATTCATTTTGTCTGTATGGATACCTCATGCCAACTCTTAGTATCTAAACTAGTAAAAAGTTTGACTACAATTGAAACACTATATTTGAAATCAGAAATACTGCTGGAGAAATACTTTTGAAACATATGGAATACAGTGTTCCAGTAGAACAGATATTGAACAAATCCAGTAAACAATACAATATAATATAAAATAGGCAATTTAGTATTGTTGAATTTCTGAACTGAATTTATTGATTCATACTGTACCTACAAATACCATAATTCTTGTTATTGCAAATTCAAATATGGAGGTACCAACTCTATTAAATGAAAACTATTGGTGATGCTCTGAATTATTGTTATACTTCAAAGTAATCCACCTGAATATAAGTGGCAGTATATGCAACACTTGTTTCAATCAGTAGAAATCTGATTTATACAATTAAATATATATGCCAATATTGATTCAATTTGCAACCACTAATACAAAACCTTTCAAGTAGAGGTCTTATTTTTGTCCAATATTAGCCAAATATGTTTTTATGAAAAAGAGCAAAAGATAATCAATTACTAAGATGGTAAAGGTGTTTGCTTCCAGGTATATGATGTATCTGTTAAAATGAACCTAGTTGAGATATTCTGACATAGGAGTGCATAAAACTGGTGGACATACTATGATATATACTATTAAAGTTGACCAATATAGTTTGAAAGTTAAGGATACACCAGATAGCTATTGGATACCCCTGCTAACTGCATACCCCTGATTATCCCTATATACAGCTTCCAAAAGCTCTCTGGGAATTTAACATTGTATATATCCAACCTTACAAAATTGATCAATTTTGGTATATGTTTACTTACAATAAGTTCTATTTTGGCTGCCTTTTTCCTCCTCTTTGACTTGTATTCCTCAGTGTTGGGATACAACTATACTTGGCTGTCAATACTTGTCGGTTGACAAAGAGACCTGTGACTTATCCTCAGGATTTGCTATATAAAACCTCTGTTTTGTGGCCCTATTCTTTATATACATTTCTTCCTGTATTCCATAGCTATAAGGCTCTTGAGGCCTACTGTGTACACCAATAGACAATAGTATGGTGTTATCGGTTGACTTGGTGATATGGCCTGATAAATGTTATATACAGGATTAAATGCGTATATTGCTTGCATATCACAGGCCCTTTTCACTTCTGCTTCTGGATATGGGTTGTATGATCAACACATAGATGCGGTTTGGGAGTGAGAAGCAAATCATGGTGTACAATTGCATATCTGGTCTTTGTACATGTACTGTATCCAATATGATAGTAAAAAAAGCACCTGTCGATATGATGGCAATATCATTGGTTGCATATGCAATATGATGAAAGTGTATATATACAATTGGTATCCTGTATGTACACCTTCAGTTCCATTGCTGTAAATTTAATCTTACACTTGGGACCCTCCACAAAGATTAAATATACAGCACACTGGATCTAAAGACTCTAATTGATTTTACAGTTTGCCACTTACTATTACTGCAGCACTCGAACCACTATATAGTAACATATGAAGATAATGGAAATAGTATAGCATGTTTACAGAAATACTTGTGACCAGTATTCCAAATTATTGGTTCATACTAATAATATTTCTCATAGTGAACTCTACAGTTGTAAGCTGAAATGGCGGCCGGTCAGCACCAGGTGACTGCCCAGGATATAGTTACCTCATAGGAGTACAATTGCACTCCAGCAATAATTTCACCCACTATCCTTCACAATCATGTTGTATTCTCATATGCAACTGTAACTCCCCCATTTGACATCTCTGACTATACATAGCCCTACTAGCCCGTATACGTTCATATACAATATTCACTCGTTTGAACTCCATATTTATTGTGCTCATAAGAATTTGCAATCTTACTTCTATTTTTGAGGACATATCAACACAATCAATACAATGCCTCCAAAGGCTTCCAGTTCTCAATGACAGCTGGCTGATCATCAGAGTGAAGAAATATTCAAGAATTTGGCCCTTGCATGTTGATGTATCTGCTCCACCAGTATCAGTTTCACACCTGCAGTTTAATCGGAGGCCTGAATGATTGACGATAAGACCACCAGAATCACGATGACCACACTACACAGCCAAAATATTATACCTTTTGCACCAAATGCCCATTGGAAGACAATAAAGACCTGAGCAAGATGGTAATGATGCAGAAGCAGCGACTCAACAATATAATTCAGCAGAATATAGTGTTGATGCAGATTGATGCTATACACTCAAGTTGTACCAATGAGGTTCGGTCAGGGTTCAAGGCGTGGGATTCTAGGGGTTATAAAAACCAGACTAAGATTCGAAATTGCAAGTATTTGCAAACAAAACGAGAGAATTGAAATCTGGAATCACAGAAGTGAACAGAAGTTGGTGCCAAAGTGATTGATTGTTTTGTAGACTAGAGAATGAGTGAAGAACAAACCTATCTTCGGCAAATCCACCAGCTTTAAATACAGCTAACGTGACTGTCATCACCTGTGCTCACTCATTCCAAAATACATCGTATTCGAACTGAACTATGTACACAACACTTTCAATCTGTCGTTCATGCCATAACTATCACGCCATATGTGCAACCCCATCAACAAAACCAGTATCCTTCCAAAGAAACCTAATTTCCTTCAACAATACCTGATTTGTTTCAACAAAACCTGATTTCCTTCCAACAAAACCTGTTTCCTTTCAACAAAACCTGATTCCTTTGGAAATCTCATTCCTTCTTGATCAATCCATACTCCATGTTCGATTCTCACTCAACACAACTGTGACAGGTTCCCTTTACCAAGTCACAAAATTACATGATGTCTAACCTGATGCACTTCTGCAGTGGTGCTAGGGAATTAGGGATATTTAATGGTTTGCTTCATTTGAACTTCCAAACTCACAACAAAGCATTCCCCAAGTGTGATATTGAAGCTATCCAGTATGCACATTACACACTTAGATACTGGATGAACCACCATGATTGAAATCAGCAGAAAATGAGCATCATCGATCTAATTTTGCGGGGCCAGCACCTCCTCAAAAACACCAACCCTAGCTCGTGGCACTTTTAACTCTTCATTAGCACAATACAGAAACTTCAGGCAAATCAGGAGCTGGAACTTAATGCAGGTATTTGGGGCTATACCAAGTTCACACAGGGACACCATGACTAAAATGAGGGTGTCTGAGTATACACCAGTCAATTATGGGAATTATGGTGGATGGCTGAATAGAACGAAACACCTCACTTCAGTGTACTGCACTATTGCATCTGTATGGCAATAAAGTCTGAGTTGCAACCAAAAATCAAACCCTTTATACCCAAAAGTAGCATATTCGAAACCGCTGATAGACTCTTTGACTGTGCAGTAGACATTCAAACCAAGCCGAATTGACAAGAACAGAACTGTGACATGCAACCACAATCATTTCAGTGGCTGAAATGCAAATTACCCAACATCCAGCCATCTATATCCGAGCTGTCACAAATGAAGTCTGGAGACTGCAGTTCAAACACAAGCTCCAGGTCAAATGACAACTGATGAACCAACTTACCTCAACCACCCTAACTCTCAGTGGAAGTCAAAGGAAAACAAGATACCGACAGGAAATACATTTTCCGCGGTGACCAACATAAATCAATACCATGTCCAAATCACTCTCCTGCCAAATATGCTGATTGGGTCAATGCCAATTGAGGCCAAGGCATCTATCAAGTTAATCATCTGTGGTCATTTGATACCGATGAATCAAAAACAGGTCTACCTCTCTCGATATATTGCTTGGTGAGGGAGGCTAAAAAACACAGGGCAGGGAATAGAGACATTTAGCATACAGGCCAAATGGCAACTCTGGATGAAATCAAATCCCACCAAATATCATTATAACCACGTGTAGTTCTGGGGAGCCTACAAGCACACATGTCAAGTCAATATCATTGTGGCACAGTATGTCTAGATTTGACTCACGCTATCCATGAAGACTGAATGTGGAATTGACAAGGTGAAATGCCACATATTCAAGCTCTGATCATTTGTGGTGTGACAAGTATCATTTAGTTCGCATGAATCTGAAAGAAACTCGGCCTAATGGAGGAAGTGGTAGGCATTGCTACCCTCAGCCTCGATGGGTACATGATGGAGTCTGCAAAACACACTTTGAAAGGATAATGTGTATTTAGTATCTTGAACATCTTGTACCAGTCAAAGATAATGATATACGAGTGGTGCCTATGCAAGCCTATGATGTTGTATAAGGGCTGCTGTGGTTCGCGATACAGAATCATGATATTAATTGGATACAATAATCATCTATTTCTGTATAGACTCCAAACAGTTCTCCAGGAGAAAATGAAGTACACTTGGAAAAGATGATGCAGCCAGAATGGGACCCCCATGGGCAAAACATAGTTCCTCTGGACATGCAAATGCCTTGGGCTGCTGCATTTGACAATGTCTTAGCAAGCACCACATTTGTAAAAATATTTGCTCCTGGCAATCAGGAATTCTCAGGTCTGCTGGGAGTGACTTTGAATGTCAGATACTCAGACATACCAGGTGAGACCCAAGCACTGGAAAATTTCAAGCTGGAGCAGCAGCAGTAGTTGCAGCATGATAGTGTGCAAACAATGGGGTACTTGAATGACAGCTACCCGCTTGCCAAGTTACCAAGAGAAGATGTACACCACCGTCATGCTCTATTGTGTCTGGCTGGCAGTAGTACTACTACTGGGAATTCTTCCCTGTGTAATCTCTTTCTGTTACCTGAACTGACGCATGCAGATGGAGTGGAAGCAGAGATGGTAGCTATAGAGAATGGGTGGTACATCCCTGTCAAATATCAGTAATTCATTGAGGTCTGTAGACGGAGCGAAGCAGATTCATGACCAGTACATCGTCCAATTGACCATGCAACTGATTTGGAGTCCGGCCATATGTTGTAATATGGGTGGATTTATGATTCTTCTAAAGTCAAGCTGTCCTCCTTACGAACTTACATTGAAACAAACCTGGCCAATGGCTGTATCAGACCGTCATCACTCCTAGTGTTGGCAACAAACCGAATTGGTTTGTGACGGATCGAACCAAGCAGCGATTCAATTCGTGTTTGATCTGAGATTTGTGAATTTTCGCTGGTTCATCAACAACCAGTTTGCGAACCAATCAGTTGCGAATGAAAAGACGAATGCAAGTTCTTGTCCGACTGGCTTGAATTTTTTATATCTAGTAGCGCTTAAAGTTACCTACCAGATACAAAAAAAATCTAGCCAATCTGACAAGAACCCGCTTACTTATTTTTATTGGACATTTGGGGTCGAATTTGGTTTGGTTTGAGCAAATATCTTGGCAAGGATTCGGTTTGAATGAATCAAACCGATTTGTCAATTCTCACAAATCTCTATGGTTCATTGCCAACACTAATCATCAACAGTGGCAGCACCAATACAATTTGTCAAGAAGAAAGATGCAGTTCAAAGACTTTGAATTGACTACCGAACCTTGAATGCAGTCACTGTGAAATACAGATATCCACTTGCTCTGATCTCAGAGATGTTTGAATATGAGCATGGCACAAGACCAAGTTGGACCACTGTAGGGCCTGTAATCTCATCTGAATCAGAGAAGGTAACAAGTACAACATAGCATTCCAAATATGATATAGCCAGTTCAATTACCGTGTCATGCCATTGGGCCTCTCAATTGCACCAGCTACATGCCAGTCATATATCCACAATTGCCTTTGATGATACATTAATGTCTTTGCCATTTGCTATCTTGATGATATTCTGATCTACTTGGAACAGGAGAAGTACCATGACAAGTACGTTCAGAGGGTGTTGCAATGACGACAGGTGTTCATCCTTTGGAGCAGAGGAGACAAGTACAACCTCAGAGTTAAAGAGGTTCGCTCCCTCAAATTTATTATCTCTGCTGACAGTGTTGGCTTGGAAATGGACTAGATTGCGATGATCTAAGACTGGTTGACTCTGAAATCTGTCTATGATATTCAAGTGCTTCTGGGGTTCACAAACTTCTACTGAAGATTTATTCTGATATATGCCAAGGTGACATTCCCACTCAAAGAACTGTTGAAGATAAATAAGCCAAAACAGAAGTTGAATATACCCCTGAATCGGTTACAGCCAATCAAATCCAAAGAGAAATTGACAAAAGAAGCCAAGTTAGTATTGCGGAAACTTGAGAATGCCTCTTCCAATTAACCGATTGTTCAGTACCTTGGCCTGGCCAAGCCCACTGTTCTCCCGACTGATGCCAGTGGCTTTGCAATTGCAGGTATTCTCAATCAGTTTGATTGCTTTGGAATTCTCTGCCCACTCAATGTCCTTCTGAAATTACTTTCCAGCCCAACGGAACTATGATACATACAATCAAGAACTGTTGGCTATCATGGAGATCATGAAACAGTGGCAACATTATCTTGGGGGATCCACATACAAGGTTCTAGTGCAGTGCAATCACCAGAATCTTCACTACTTTGACATGTCAAAAATGCTCTTCCAACAGGAAGCCCACTAAGCTGAAATCTTACCTTCCTACCATTTTGTCATCAACACTTGAATGGCACAAAGAATCCAGCTGTTGGTACGTCCAGCAGGCCCAACTATGGAATTGGCCATGAAAGACCTGTCACATGACTCCTGGCTACCCTAACAGTGACTTTGGTAGAAACTTCTGTTGAATTGATGATAACCTCTTACCACCAATCAGGACTGCCCAAGCTACTGACCACATGGCCATCAACATCTCAGAATAGCTAGTTTCTCAGCCAATGTTTGTTGGCAAAGGTGAACAAATTTAATGGACAGTAATCACAGGAGCTTTGTCCTACAAAGGGAGGATATACATTCATTTGGATGAAACTCTGTGGGATTATATGATTGGTTTCCTTCATGAAAACCCCATATCTGCTCACTTTGGAGTACATAAAACTGCTGATCAAGTGTCTAGAGACGTTTATTGGCTAACGATGGACCCATGCAAAATGATGAATGTTAGTGGCTGTAAAGTTTCACACCATATTGGCGCTCTATGGCACAAATGGTACAGTTCAATGATGCATTTTGAACCACTGTCAGAACCCTGGGATAGAATCACCATAGCTTGTATTATGGACTTGCTGCAATTGATAGCATCTGAAAATTTGTGAATTCCAATATAGTTGATCAACAAACAAATATGGCATTCGAAGTCCCTTGTCAAAAGGACCTCAATCCACCTGAACTGGCCAGGCTATTCTTCCATAATGTCATCTCCAAGCACAGTGTTCCTAAAAACATCATCAACAACCATAGCATGCAGTTTACCAGCCAATTCTGGATGAGAGTCTGTCCCCACCTAAGTATTAATCACCAACTTTCAACTGCCTGCCATTCTGGGGCCAACAGCCAGATTGAATATGATAATAAGGCAATAGAGCAGTATGTTTGGGCTTCTGTAACAATGAACAGGATGACCAGATGGAGTTACTACCGTTGGCAAAATTTGCGTATAACCATTCCATGTATGCATTGATGAGAATTACCCTGGTCGGAGCCAACTACAACTACTATCTAACCACGCAATTCAAGACTCTGAAACACCATGTACACTTGATGTCAGAGGTGCAAGCAGACTTAATTGCAGGGAGCTTGAAGGATACCCACTGGACTCTCAAATGAAACCTGCTGGAGGCTCAAGTACACCGGACGAATTATACTGGAGGCATGGAAATGACATTTGAAGCTGGCGAAAAGGTCTGGCTCTCCACTTGGAATACAATGACGTCTAGGACCTCCATGGAGCTGGATCATATCAGAGCTGGGCCATATATGGTGAGTGTTGATATCAATAAGAGTACTTACAAATTACACTTGCCAAGTACAATATGCAATCACAATATGTTTCATGTCTCTCAGCTGGACAGATACAGACCTCCTGCCTTTGGCCAGCCACCATCTTAACTGCAGCCAATGATAGTCAATGATTCAGATCAATGGGAGGTTGAACAAATCCTTGGCTCCAATTGATGCTACCTAAAGCTCAACCACATCGTCAAATGGGCTGGATACAACTATATTCAAATGGGCTGGAAGCCTGTGAAATATGTTGAGAATGCTCAAGAGCAACTCACCATGATCCATCAGGAGTACCTTTCGCAGTCACAATTCCAAGCTGTTCCAGGGTCATGTCCATGATAATGGGCCAATAAATAGATTCTACAAATGAGCAACTTTGTGGGTCCATGAATTTGGAAATCAGGAGGTGCAGGATGGGCCAAATTGGATGGATTCTTTCAGATTGTTTTTATTTCTTCTTTTCTCTTCTCTTATTGGATCTTGGCCGGTACAAATGGTATCAGCATGGTATTTCACCACCTACCACTGGAGATTCAGTTCCCCCATATACTGAATGCAACAAAGGTTACCTATTAATGGTAACAATTCGTTGTGCAATGTACAAGGCTGAAAAAGAGTGAATGAGTGTGGATCTTTACTTCTTTTGACTAAAATAGGTGTATGGCAGCCTTGGGGGTTTGCAGCCCAACAGCGGGATAATGTATTGGCGGCCAGTTAGTATTTGATAACCATCTGAGATATAGTCATTTTATGGGAGTGCAATTGCACTCCAGCAATCATCTTATACACTATTCTATTCAATAATTTCATATTTTTATCTGCAACTGTATTTATTTTATTTGACATCTCTGGCTATACTTAGTTCTAATAACCCATATCTATTCTTATATATGCCTTCTATTTCAGAATATGTTTCTTGGAAGTGGTAGAAACAACAATAACTACAAATAGAGAGTTCTTTTTCTGGAAGTTTCAAAATACAGATATGATATATAACAGATATGGATGACAGACTGGCTATCAAGTATGGAAAATTTATTTGGGAAACCAATCCAGCAAATTGTCAACCAAGGGGAAATAATAGATAAAGTATATGACAGAACTACTCAGTTGATAGCAGAAAGAGATAAAGTAGTTAAAGAAAAAGAAAGGAGATCTACAGAGTTGGGGTTAATACTATAAGCAGTTGTACACTTAAAAGAAAGAGTGTTCCTAAATATAAATAGTAATTCGTAAAGCACATTTTTCAGTTAGAAATGAAGTTGATTGTAAGAATTGCAGAAATTATGTAGGATAGAGTACAGTATTTTAATAATATCTAACAACATTTGAAAATCTTGAAGCAAAATGAACAACATATGTCAGTTGTGCACAGTAAAGATTGATAATCAAATCAGAATTAATAATTGGTGGTGATATTTGATTGGCACCAAAACGGTGTATATATTGTGAGAATAACAAACATGTTTTCAAAAAAAGAAAATAGGTTTTGATGGAAATAACACAAATTGTCAAAAATAACAGGAAACAATCGGCAGATACCCAGAATAAGAAACAAGGAAAGTTTGGGATGCCGACAGAATATATATGAAGTTAAGTGTGACTTGGATATATATAGAACAAGTGAGTGAAGGTGATAATGGATGCATTTATTATATATCAGGAAGAGACTTGAGCAGAGGATTGGTTTGCTCATGACTTATTCTCTAGTCCTCAAATCAATCAAATAGCTTTGATACTAATCTCTGTGTACTTTGGGGATTTTGAATTGCAAGTCCTGGAACGTTGATTGGTTTTTATAATACCTAGAACTCCAAGCCTTGGAATCATGATACAAGAGATATCAGAATGAAGTTGACACAATAATTATTTAAAGAAAATAAAGAGAATTATAGATGGATAACATAATGGCAGCAAAATTTGAAATATCTTGCGTACAAATAGGAATCTGATTTAACAATGGGCATTCCTGTTAGCTGAAAATAGTGTTGGCAACAAACAAAATTGGTCCATGACCAATTGAACCAAGCAGGGATTGGATTTGAGTTTGATCCAACTTTGCGAATTTCCAGTGGTTCATCTCTAAGTCATTCGCAAACCAATGACATTCAAACCAAAACATATCCGCCAGTTCTTGTCTGATCTGATCAAATCTTTGACATCTTCAGCACTTGAAGTTACATACAAGAAATAAAATATAATCAAGCCGATGAGACAAAAACTCCTAAACTAATTTTTGTTCAGAATTGGGGGGCAAATTTGATAGGGCTTGAGGGAAAATCATGACAAGGATTGAGTTTGATCAAACAAAACCAGTTTGTCAATTTTCATGAACCCCTGCAATTCATTGCCAACACTAGATGTGAACATTGTGGTAAATCATTCAAGGCTATTGATAAACAAGTAATTAAATGATATATATTCAATGGACTTGAAACAGTAGCAATAGCCCAAATACAACTCTATGTTGAGGGTATTATAGGTCATGTCAAACTTATAGATCTAAAAACCTTGGTCAAAATATTATTAGCATTACAGAATTCTGACCACTTTAAAGTGGGTACCAAAACAGTATTCCCACAATTTTGTCTTTTATTACAAACAGATATACATATTGCATAATAAAATGAAGTTAAGTGAAGTTTATTGATAGTATCTTTTGAGAAACACTAACTTTGGTGAACTGTACTATGACTATATTAACTATTGACCAATAAGAGTCAAAATATTTGTTACAAGAAACAGGTAATGAGTTGCATATTCCATATTTGCTGAATTAAGTATAATATCTACAATAATTGAAAATCAGTCAGCAATAGAATATCAGGGAAAGTATTGACAATAGATAAAAATATATGACTACTGATATCAATACTTTTTGGTTCTGAATAGTGGGCTGAATCATTGTTATACCAAGGGAATGCGTTGATTGCGATACCATATATACCTTAATCGAAAAATATGATGCGTAACATCAATTCCAATTAAACTTCTTCAGAATCAGATATTCAAAATGGATTGAATTGAGTATAAAAATAGCCATAATTAGCAAACAATCAACAATGGATTCTGTATGAAAGCCTCAACAATAGGAAAAAATACATATTAACAGATATCAATGGTTTTCTTCCCACTGCTATATATGGTATTATAGATGCCACTGGGAAATATATCAATCATATATATCAAATACATTTATTTTACAAAGTAAATTGGACTATCTGTTTCTGTATTCTGGTATAGAGTTGTATTTTTTAAATTGAGGGAATTTAGTATTATAACAGCCATAATTGGGAAACAGTTAGTAATAGAGTATGGATGAAAGTATTAACAATAGCTAAAAATCACTATCAATATATATCAATGCTTCTCTATCTACTATATTATGTGGTCTCATAGTTACAGGTGAGAAATTAATCAAACAACATCCCCTGACTGCAATTATTGAAAAGAACACTTATACTGTCGATTGTAATCAACTTGTATTTAGTTGAATTGTTCAAATGCACCAAATCAATAATTGTAACAGTTAAAATGAAGAAACAATCACTGAAAGAAGATAGAAAAAAGTATCAGCAATAGCAAACATAAGCATCAACTACTATTATTATTTTTCTGACTAACTCATAAAAGTCAATATTTTATTTTGACAATGTAATACCTTCTGAATTGCCCATAGGATCTCACAACCCTGCCACCACTCCAGAAAGTAATAAATCTTTCCTGTCAGGGGGTTCATGGCTTGGGGTTCTAGGAGTTATAACAATCGAACTAAGATTTGGAATTGAAAGTATGGCTATCAAAACAAGTGACTCAATATCTGGAATCACGGAAAGGAAAAGAGATTGATGCCAATGCTATTGATTTATTTGTAGAGTGTAGAACCAGTGCCGAACAAACCTATCCTCCACAAAGCCATTGGCCTTATATTCAGCTATCGTGAATGTTGTCTCTTTTCCTGACTCATTCCAAAATACATGCGAACTTCGCCAAACTATGTACACTACCCTTTCATCCCACCACAAATGTCATAACCATCATGCCATATTTATAATGCAACCAACAAACTTGTTTCCTTCCCACACAACCTGATTCCTTCCAACAAGACCTGTTTCCTGCCAACAAATTCTGATTCCCATCGTGATCTTCATTCCTAATTCATAAATACTTACTCCGTTTTCGATCCTCACCTGACAGAACTGTATCAGTAGCTTCCCCTTCCAAATGCCAAATGTCAACAAAGTTGCAGACCCAGTCTTGCCAGATTGTTCTGTGTGAAATATACTGATGGCTTGAAGACTGTCCATGTTAATTGCAGGCTCCCAGCTCTTCTCGTCTTGACCCTTCCACTTGAGTAAATTCTGCAACTGGAGCTAGAATATCCTGGAGTCCTGGATGCATTCTGCTTGGTATTCTTCTTTTCTGGCTACGATGACTGGTGGTGGTGATATATTGATACATTCTGGTAGTGGATCTTCTGGTATCTTGCTCAGGCAGGGGATTGGTAAAATGGGATGGATGTGAAAGTCCTGTGGTAATTGCAGATGGCAGGTCTATGTACTGCTAACTTCCATGACTTTGTATGGTTCCATGTGTTTCCAGTCCAACTTTTTGCTTGGTCTCTGTGTTGCAATATTCCTGCTGTCCATCCATACTCTATCTCCTGGGTTCACCATTGCTCCTGCTCGACAGTGCGTATCTGCTTCTACTGCTTGAATTGCTTGTGCTTGAGACATTTTAGCTGTCATTTGTTTGAACATTTCTATGATCTTTTGGAAGAGAATGTTGGCCTTTACTTCCCTGATATTGTTGCCTTTTGGAACCGGATTTTGACTGAAAGTCATTCTTGGATGAAAGCCATAATTGCCCAAAAATGGTGAGCATTCTGTTGTTTCGGAGGCGTGATTGTTTGATGCAAATTCTGCAATGGGTCACCATTGTGTCCAGTAGTTCTGTTGATAATTGATGAAGGTTCTGAGGTACTGTGCCATGATGGTATTCATGCACTCAGTTCAATCATCAGTCTGTAGGTGAAATGTAGTTGACAGTCTTCGTACGATCCCTAATCATTTGCATATGTGTCTCCACCATTCCAAGGCAAATTGAGGTTCTCTGTCTGATATTATATAGTATATGGTAATCCATGCCATTTGAGTACCTCTTGTATTAACATTTCACCCAGCTTCTGTCCGTCTGTATCATTTTGGCATAGAACCCAATGCTTCATATTTGACAACCTATCTACTACAATCCATATAGCATTGTACCCTTTGCATTCCAGTAATCCTACCAGAACATCCATACTCAAATTCTTCAATGGTTGTTGTGCTATTTCCACCAGTTGAAGCCATCTATGCATATTTTGATCGTTTGTCTTGCTGTGGTAGCACGTATGCCAATTCAGTACATACCGATCCAGGTCTGACCTCAAGCCTTGCCATTGATAATTTATTTTCAACAGTGCAAAGGTTTTCCTTTGTCCTAGGTGCCTGGCAGCAGGTGAATTGTGGTGTTCTGTTATTAATTGGAGTTTGTGTGAATCATTTTTGTTGCTAACTTCTGTTGCGTTCATGCATGATACTTGGCTGCTGTTGAGTGGCCATTATGTGCATACGTATAGAATCCAGTTCCATATCTCCTTGGATCAATCTCCGCTTCATCCTGATTTACAACTTCCGCAAATACCTTTACCAGTCCCCTTTGTATTCTTTTGTCAAGATCATCCATGTTTAGCACAATTTGGTGGGTTTTTTCAGCCCCCCCATTCAGAGGAATGTCTCCTGGCATTCTGGTGAGTGCATCAGGCTTTCGATTGTGTTGTCCTGGGCTGAAGATAATCTTGAATTTGAATGTTCACAGGAATGCCGACCATCTCTTTTATCTTCAGTTGAGTAGCTTTGTTGTCATGAAGTATTCAAGGTTCTTGTTGTATGTCAGTATCTTGATTGAATGTACTGATCCTTGGTATTCCGGTCTCTATTGTTCCACACTCTGTACATTTGCTTCCAATTCCTGATCATAGATTTCGTAATTCTCTTCCACGCATGTAGGTTCCTTGGAGAATCATGCTATTCGACGAAGGATTGATTGGTCATCGTATTGAGATGGTACCCCTGCGGACCCCAAGCTGGAGGCATCTGTTTGCACCACAATTGTGTTTTCATAGTGAACATGTACCAAGGCCGGTGAAGTAATACCGGGTGTGTCACTCCAGGTTTTACCAGGCATAGAAGTATCTGTACTCAATGCGGGACTGCTTCAATGGTAGGTTAGAACTTTCACTCAGGATGTAGACATCATTAGTGTTGGCAACAGGTCCGGGCTACATGCCCTCGGTCCGGTTCTAAACCGGAACCATTCTCCATTTCCGGTTGTGGATCCGTACTGATCCCGACCCGGATGTAATTTCCGGTTCCAAACCCTGAACCAAACTGGCCGACCTGAAAGTTCTACTAGGTTCAGATAGGCCCGCCAGGTCTTCCCTGCGGGTTCTAAAAATGGGTTCTTCTGAATTTCGTGAAAGGAAAGCATCGCGCATGTGTCAAATAACATTTCATTCTTTCTGCCCAGTTGTTCATAATAATCTGTAGAAAATGGCGTTTGTACGTATTTGATTATAATATGTTCTGCGATACTGATGAATTGTGATTTGATAATTGCTGATACACACTTTTGGAGAGCGCATCGGTGCCTCATGGAGAATTCTTTAGTCGACAAAGGCAGTCGGATGTTGAAAAATATCAATGTAGCACATGTAATCCCTCGCACTAGAGGTGTTGTGCGACCAAAAATTGTTGATGCTATGTTGACGCCCACTTTCAGTCCTGTAGCCTATGCGTATGGTCAAGTGCAAATATCAGAATCAACAGTAAAGAATGGCGTTCGTCATTATTTGATTATGATGCGTCCTGCGATACCGATAAATTGTGATTTAATAATTGCAGATACACATTTTCACAGATAGCATTGGTGTATTATTGAGAACTTTCTAGTCGATAAAGGCAGTCAGAAAATAGAACATATGATTGTAGCACATATAATCCCTCGCGCTAGAGGTGTTGTGCGACCAAAAATTGTTGAGGCTCCGTTGACACTCACTTTCAGTCCCGTAGCCTTTGCGTATGGTTGCGCACGACTATTATAATTAATTGTACAGAATGGCGTTTGTCATTTTTTGATTATAATGTATCCTGTGATACTGATAAATTGTGATTTAATAATTGCTGATGCACACTCCAATAATTCTAATGTTGCACACTTCACAGATTACATTCCATTTAAATAACTATTATATTGCGAGTTTTCGCAGCTGAAACTGTTCAGATAGATTTGATATCAAAATTTAATGTCTCTATAATAATAATGCACATAATATCCAAAAAGTCGCTGCAATTTGAAGCGTTAAGTATGCCCAATGAACCCACTTCCCTATTCACTTAGATTTCCAATTTCTTCATTAAGGTTATCTATCTCTGTGAAACAGTTAGTAATAATTATTGGTTTGGGAGGTGGGAGTGCATACCAGAAATTTCCTCAATGGAGTCATCAGCACAGGAGTCAGTAAAATTGGGATCGTCTTTGGTATCGATATCATTTTCTGGAACATTTCGGTTCAAAAGACTGGGATTAAACATCCTTTGATCACCAATTTGCACTGCTGGACGTACGGGTACTGCTAGGGCTGCAGTTACAGCTCTGGCTGCGGATACTGCTGATTCTGCTGGTGCTGCCGATACTGCTGGTGCTGCCGATACTGCTGGCGCTGCCGATACTACTTGTGCTGCCGATACTGCTGGTGCTGCCGATACTGCTGATGCTGCCGATACTGCTGGTGCTGCCGATACTGCTGGTGCTGATGATAATGCTGGTGCTGCGGATACTGCTGGTACTGAAATGGTCCCAGGTTTTGTGTCTATGCGCCTCCAGTGGGTGGCAGAATTTTGAGCAATCTTATTTTGGCAGGGCAGGCAGCCATCTAAGTGATTATCATAAATCATGGACGGATGCTTTTTGATGACCGCCTTCACATTCTCATTGCCTGGCAACTCAACACCTGGTCTCTTTTCTTCTCAAATATCTGCCTGAGGTGTTTTAATCAAATTCTTTGTTCGTTCGATTCCAGCATGCGATATGCCATGTTTGGCCATATTCACCATGTTGAGCGCTATGCGCATGTCTGCCTGCTCAAGCTGTACACACCCACCTTACCTGGCCATGGTTGCAGACATATTAAAAACCTATCATTATTCAGTTGCTGCAATGAACATTTGGTGGTGAGGAATAGTATTTACTTCAATCATATATTCCTCTGAGGCTTCCTCTAATGCTTTTAAAGAAGCTCTTGTCCACTCCCGAAGTCGTTTGTCAGAAAATTTCTCGGCAAAAACACCGGAGTTGATATCATGGTGTTCAATTTCACGAACTGTTCGGCCGAATGGCTTGGAAGACCACTGGGGGTTGCTTTTGCTGCTCGGGTTGAACTGGTCACGTAATTCTGAACGAATTGCAGCTAATTGAATTTGATTAATTGACTGACGTTCTTATAGATTATATTACTCACATCCTTTTGCATGGTTTTCCCGGTTTTTCTTGGTGCCAGTTTTGTGTACAATTTTCAACTTTTCGTCCTTATGCATATTTCTCCTTGCAATATTGGCGGCTATTTGGTGGGGATTCTGTGCGCGTTGTTGGAGCAAAGTTTGATTAGTTGAGGTATTTAAAGTAGAGGCTGGCGTGCATGTGGATTCATTCTCGGATCCACTGCTAGATGCAGCTTGTTGTGGTTTAGCCATTGCTTGAGGATATTGTAAATGAAGAGAGAAGAATTTGGGTGTGAAGAGGGAGAACCTGAAGAATATATAAGAATTTCTGCAATATTCAAGTCGAATCAGAATTTTGGGTCGTCATTATATAATTCTAGTATCATAGCATTTCACGATGGACCCTGCTATAGATGGTGGCAGATTTGCAAGGATCTTGGCCTTATACATACCCTGTTAATCGTTGGTATTAATGAATAAAAATGAACAGCTGGCAATATAAAATTTTTGACACAGTTGCCGATTGTTGTATGTTCAGTGTAATAGCTGTTAAAACTGAAGTGATGTCATGTGAAACAGTTTCTGCAGTCATGTTGAATGGATGTTGCATTGTGGTTGAACATTATTAATAGTCATTCCAGCTTTAGCGCCTGCTAGTATTATCATTTCAGTTGTTTAACTAGATCCAACCTACAACCATAAAGACCCACCTTTCCCCTACCGTCCAACTGCCATCATCTCCAAAAACACAGTCCACACGAACCACAACAAATATGGTCTACACACCAATAAGAATTTTACGAGACTCCCGGCTGGCAAATATGGCAATTCAACAATACTTGCCACCAAACGACCTCATCAAGCGAATCAAGGCAAGACTGATTTCGAGGCAGAACGGGTCCGAGCACATGGCGCTTTGCCTAGTCTCCGTTCCAAAAAAGGCATGCAGCACAGCACAGGCCTGAATCAAACTTTGTGAGCAAGGAACCAAAGGAGAAGTGGATTGAGGAATTTGTGGAGAGTGAAACAGCAGCAGCAAAAAAGAGAGTTGCGAAAGCAGAAGCAGCGGTAGAGAGAGAGAAAGACACTATGTTTGAAAAGAGCGGTGGCTGATACAACTAAAATGACATTTGAAGAGATGCTGGAAGCAATTGGAGATAGTGTTGACAATGTTGCAACTTCAGACAAGGAGGATGATAAAGATGAGGAAGAAGATGGAGAAGACAAGGAGTATGCAGAGCTCGGTGATGATGACAAACCTGATTGGGTGGTTGACACGATCAACAAATCAGTGCAAGAATAGCTGGACACCTTCACATGAATTGAATGAAGCTCGAAGAATTGACAACTCCGAGGGATGGAGATGCAGAAGATTACTTTCGCGAG